>CM061554.1:124110932-124710932 GCA_030864225.1 Capsicum baccatum var. pendulum
ACCAGATCATTGGAAATTGGACAATTGGGAAACTTCTTAACGATGCGACGCGGTTGCAATCAGGTTGCCACCCTAGTTGCGAACTGGCAAAATACTGTGATGCGGTGGAAATCGCGGAGGCTCACTGGAATTTGACAATTGCCATCTTTGATGGCTCCGCGACATGCTAACGTGCCAGGTGGCACACTATCTCACTAAAATGGATCTAAAGGTAGTTTGTACTTGTAAAAAGTATGCATACTTAGTCATCCTATCCATAATGACCCAAATCGAATTATATTGACTCCAAAATCGAGGAAGACCGGTAACGAAGTCTGTACTGATCACTTTTCACTTCCATTCTAGAAAATTAATTTTTTGATACAACCCTCCTGGCCTCATGTTCTCAACCTTAACCTATTAACACACCATGCACTTGGGTACAAAATCAGGCACATCCCTCTTCATGCCATTCCACCAATAGATCTCTTTGAGATCATGATACATCTTAGTCCAGCCGAGATAAAAAACATAGTGCGACTCATGTGCCTCATCCAAAACCCTTTTCCACAACCCTTCGACTTCAGGAACAGACAAACTCCCTTGGTACCATAAAGTACCATCACCACTAATCTCAAACACCATTACCTTTTGCCCACCAATGTTACTCTTGATTTTCATCAAGATAGAATCTAGCACTTGCTTCTTCTTAATCTTTGTACTAAGAGATGATTGAACCACTTCTTACACCACCACACCACCATTCTTGGAGTCTATGAGACGAACTCCAAGGTTAACCAAGCAGTGAATATCTTTCACCAATTTTCCCTTTCCTTCCTCCACATGGCCAAACTTTCCATGGATAACCTGCTAAGAGCATTAGCAACTATATTAGCCTTACCTAGGTGGTAGTGAAGACTCATATCATAATCCTTGAAAATCTCAAGCCATCTCCTCTGCTTGAGAATAAGCTTCTTTTAGGTGAACACATACTTTAGACTCTTATACTCCAAAAAGATATCCATTTGAACACCATACAAATAATACTGCCATATTTTTAAAGCAAACACAACCGCCAATAGCTCTAAATTATTATTAGGATACTTTCTCTCATGTACCTTTAACTGCCTAGAAGCATAGGCAATCACCTTCCCAAGCTGTATCAATACACAACTAAGCCCTACCCGATATGCATCCCAATAAACTACGAACCCATCATTGCCTTTCGGCAAGTTCAAAATTAGAGCCGAAGTTAACCTATCCTTTAACTTCTCAAAACTACCTTTGCATGCATCTGACGAAGAAAACATAACCTTCTTTTGTGTTAACTTAGACTAAGGAGTAGCTATCAATGAAAAGACTTCCATAAACTTCCTATAATACTCGGCTAAACCTAAGAAGCTTTGAATATCAAATGGAGTCTAGGTCTACACTACCTCTTCACCACAGAAACCTTCTGCGGATATACTATGACCCCTTCACTAAAAATAATATGACCCATGAAAGTCACAACATTCAACCAAAACTCATACTTAGAGAACTTGGCGTACAACTATTATTCCTTTAATGTCTGCAACACTAGATAGAGGTGATTATCATGATCCACCTCACTCTTCAAATAAACTAAAATGTCATCATTGAACACAATGACGAAGAGATCAAAATAATGCCTAAATACCCTGTTCATCAGATCCATAAATATTGCCGGAGCATTAGTCAACCCAAATAACATCACCAAAAACTCAAAGTGCATATACCGAGTACCAAAAAATATTTTAGGGATATACACTTCCCTAATCTTTAGCTGATGATACCCAGAACGAAAATCTATCTTAGAAAAGAACTTGGAACTTTGTAATTGGTCAAACAAATTATCTATTCATGGAAGAGGATACTTGTTCTTAACCAGCACCTAGTTCAACTTTCTATAGTCAATACACATACGAAGGGAACCATACTTCTTACGCACTAACAACATTGGCACACCCCAAGGAGATACACTAGGATGAATAAACCCCTTATCCAGAAGATTCTTAAGTTGCTCCTTCAGTTCTCTCAACTCAGCTGGAGTCATTCTATACGGAGGAATAGAAATTGGATAAGTATCCGAAAGCAAATCAATATAAAACTCTATTTCCCTATTCGGAGAAACACCAGGAAGACTATCCAGCAAGACCTCTAGAATCTTATTAACCACAGGAACTGACTGCAAAGAAGGACCTTTCGAGTTAGAATCTTTAACCTAAACTAAGTGATAAAGACAACGTATGAAGATTAACCTGTAAGCTCTATGATAAGAAATAAACCTCCCCATAGGAGTTAAGGAAACGACCTCCAATTCTATAACCAGCTCACTAGGAAACCTAAAGATAACCTTACGGGTCTAACAATCCAAAGACGTGCAATAAGAGTATAACCAATCCATAACTATCTCTATTAATAGTCAACCTAGAGATGTTCGTATATTTAATCAGCAAGAAAGTCTTGCTCTCCAAAATCAGATCTTGATTCAACCCAAAAGTAAACTTCTTCATTCTAGCAACCATGTCATCCACTAAATGCATATTCCTCTATAGACATCCTCCCTTACTTGATGTTAACAAACTCCCCCATCTTAGTTTCCCTCTACTCATGGGGAAATAATCAATCCAAAAAGGGGCTAGAAAAAGCCTCCCATAACCCTTCCTCATCCACCCCACCTCTATCCCTATCCCACTTTTCATACCACTGATATGCAATATCTTTAGGCTGAGAAATTGCAAAGTTTACCTCCTCTATATTAGTAGCCTTCATTATCTAAAATATCTTTTCTATCTTATCCAAAAATCCTTATGGATCCTCATTCACCTTTACTCTAGAAAAAGTGGGAGGAGCCATCTTCATAAATTAGCCAACACTTGTGGCATCAGAAGAAAAAGCACCAGTCATACTCCACTTGAGCAACAACCAATTCAGCAATAACATGAATAGTCTAATAGAATTTTGCATTAGTCACCTCACCTTGAGGAGAACTAGTAGCAACTGGTAGAACTCCACAATTATTAGGGATAGGATCATGAGATTAAAGGTGAAACCCTAAAGTAGGATGCAGCCCTTCAGTATTACCCCCATTTAGGATAGAATAATTTCCTTGTGTTCCAGATCTACGAGGCATAATTTGAAAGATGAAAAATCAAGGATTAGAGAGATTAAAGGATTAGGAATTCAAGCTTGAAGATAGAATACCAAGAAAGTGAAACATTCCTAAATGCCTTATAGCCTCTCTCTTATGAGTGTGGAGCGCTACATACCCTTAAAAGAGACTTTACTCTTCATAGCTTTATGGACTCCCTATTGACCATGAACCTAGGCTTTGATACCAACTTGACAAGACCCATCCTGGGCCTTATCATAATAGGAATCCCAAGTCTAACCAGGACCGGAGACTACCCTTATTACCCAACCCAACCTTCAGTTGCTTACCCTGAGTTGGCTGAATTTCAAACATGAAACATCATAGTGTAATAGCTCATACCAAGATTCTAAGAATAGATCACAACTGTGACCAACCCAACCGAGTCCAACCATCCCATAACCATAATTCAACCATACCTAACCATACCAAACAAGGCCATAAACTAGGTCATAACTAAAGACGTTCCAAAACATAATATAATTAATCCCAAAATATAATAAGATGGAATAACCAATAATACCATCTAATGATGATAGCCCACCAGCGTATTCTAGTGCCAAGGCTGACACCTACATTGATCCCGTTTATACCAACCCATAGAAGTACAATAAAGCCTCTATTTGAATAAGTAATGAAATCTGGTTAGGACTTTCCCCTAACTATATCCGAAACCAATATCCACAATAAAACAAAAATGTCTAAAAGTATCCATAACATAAAATAGAGCCTTACAAAAGAATAGAAGCTCACCACTTTAATACAAATGTTGTTCCCGAGTTAATCACTATATAGAAGGAGTAAAATCGTCGGTTCCTGCATAGCGAAGGTATACATCCGCCAGTAGACAGGGTAAGTAAGTGACCGCTGGCATAATCTCATGATAAGGATAAAGTAATGCCATTTGTAAAGCCAAGTAAAATAATCCATGATTCATACATACATACATACTTACATATATAGATACATATATATATATATATATATATATAACCATTCTAGGAAAAGGGAGCGCATTTTGCATGCCTTCAAAACCTTTACCTGGGCTATGTAACTTTGTTGTCCTAAACCACCCATAGGCTATATGGGTTCAGCTTCCCCTGCTGAAAGGGACTCAGTGTGTGTATCCGTACATGGTCACTATGACCAACCTCATATCAACAATTATGAGTTTTAAGTTTCAGTCCCCCTGAGACCTTCATCTCCCATGGCTTTGCTATATATCCCGCCATTATTTTCCAATTAATACCAGTTTCCATATAAACAAGCCATTATCCATTCATTAACCAAGTCCATTGATATTGGTATTATCATACGAACCCTTACTACAAGTATTATCCAAAGACAACCATTTATAGGTTTAAGGAGACTTTCGGGTTCTATTCTATCTACCATATTAAACCACTTGGGAGACTTCCATGATCACTACAAGCAAAACCAATTAGCCTTTCCAAACCATTTAAACCATTCATAATTCCTTTACCAAGTTTAAAATAAGTAAGATTATATTAAAAGGAGTCAATGCAATGAACATATCTTTATAAGCATTTTATCAAATATATTGGGGGCATAATATAAAGAAAACCAATTCCAATTACCAATAAACTATTTCCAGTTAATTAAATTATCCAAAACCACCATTAATGCATGTAAAGGCATAATTAAAACCATGGGAAACTATAACTAAGAAAATAACATCAAAACCCCCAAATCATATTTAAAAGCCAAAATTATGTAATAATAAAATGATGTGAAACATTCATATAAACATTTCTTTAATCAAATTAAGAATAAGGGAAGAGAAACATGCCTAAAACCAAGATGATGATGGAAAAAAATCACCAAGACAAGCCCCAAATTGATCCCTTACTTGAAACCCTAGCTCCTCTTTGCCCAATATCTCTTGACAGAATTATGAAGTGTTTAGAAAGAGTTTCTAAGTGTTAATGAATAGAATAATAGGATAAATAACCTTCTAGGTAGGTTAGAAGTAATGGGTCTTTATTAGGGTAAGTAGGGAAATATCCAGAATACCCTCACTTAAGTTGCATAAAAATCCCATCACAGGGATACAACTATCCCTTATGAGTCATACACTCCCAATACGATTGGTATCCATCACTCATATCTAAGCCTTAACTCTTGGATCAAACATTGTCCAATATACAAATCATCCAACCAAGTAGTAACCACAACATACGATCTATTTCCATGACCCATATCTCAGGCAAAATAAAATACCAGGGGGATTGAAAATTGTTTACCATATGAGTCCCTGATATGATTCATACCCTGTCTTACCACTCATAGTGAGCCACTCATAATCAGATCCAACCTAAGTAACCAATTTTAAGATTAAGTTAAGGAACCAAACAACACATAACCACTAATACGACTTATACCCCTAAGTCATATCCATTCCAGTACCCAAAATCCATCCCACCAAACAATATTGGTCTGCATACGAACAGACCATACCATTCATACCCCATCATACGGCTCATATCTATGAGTCATATTGGGTCCAGAATTCTATGAAATTTTCTAAGGTACAAAAACTAGGGTAGTTTACTTTAGTGTTTCTAATATTTCTACGGTGGTACTAATGCTTAATGAATGTACATGATATGGGATGTAATGGTTAAACCAAACAGAATGAGAATTTCCACAATCCAACAAATATTCCAATTCACGTGAGCAAAAATCTACTCCATTGTCCAACCATCTATGAACCAATATAATCCATATGCCAAAAGAGCAAAATATATACAATATGCTATTCATACTATATAACCTCTATTTTAGGCTTTTTAAGTAGAATATACAATATATATATATATATACACACACACACACAAGGCCAACAACATCATATAAGACCTTTCATGATCACACATAGCAAGAAATGTCTCACAACTACCAAATAGCTACTACATAGGTCCCTCACACGATCACAACACAATAATAAATCCATTTCTATGATTATTTCCCACACCACTAACATGATTTTATACAAAAATTATCTTTCTAGTATAGTCTAAAGAAACATAAGCCATAACCTATGCTGAATGCCAAAAAAATAGTCTAGAAAGCCTTCAACCTCGAGCTTTCTCCTCACAAATGAACCCAAAATTAAATATTACATACAAATATAGAATCTACGCATTAAAAGAAAGCCAAAGATATTCATATTGCCTATTTCTAGGTCGGGGTCAAACTAGACCTGTAAAATGGGTTTTCAAAGAAAAAGAGCAGAATCAAAATTTTAGTCCAAAAATATATTACTCATGACTAAAGGAGCTCATAGAAGAAAACCTAAGTAAAAATGAGTTGTAATCGAGATTTAAATCGAAGAATTACTAATTTACGCATTCCAAGCCAAAATTCCCAAATCCACTTTAAAATTCATGTTTTAACAAGATCTAAATAATAAGAATTGAAGAAAAATAATTGAAATAGGGATTTGGAGCTTATCTAAGCTTAATAATGAAAGACATTTCCCAAAAACTCAAAACCCCAAGCTCCAAGTCTTAGAAGTGGTGAAAATAACAAAAATGGGGAATTTATAGCACCTAGGCATCGCTTAAGTGAGCATTGGGTTGCCTAAGATGCCATTTCTTAAGCGACCAAGTGTCACTTATGCGATACCTGCTTGGCACACGAGTGTCACGTGAGGGACCAGGCTATCTCTTATGCAAGCTTGTCATCACTTAGGAAAAATTTTGGTTGTCAAGACAAGTTGCTTAAGTGACCAAAACTTTGCTTAAGCGGGTGCACTAGTTGGAGACTTGGAGAACTCCAAGTCTCTACGGATCCCATGAAATTCATTCGGAATCTTGAGAACACAAACGAACCATGGTACTAGACTAAATTTGATGCTCTAGACTCAATGGCGATATCAAATTTTTCAAAAAAACATCACTTTCACAAAGTTAACCCGTAAAACCTAATTTCACAACTTTCTAAATCGAGAATTGAAATAAGATATAAAAGCTGTAAAAACACAACAACCATGTTACCAACCTAAATTTACATTCAATTCTTCTAGTGCATTCCATTTTGTCTTTCGGCGCATAGATCAACTAAGAAGTCTTTTTTACCACAAAAAAATCACAACTCGCACAAATCACACTGAAATGCACAGGGAATTATGCCAATCATTCCCACACCCCAGGAATACCATGAAGCAACCAAGGGGAGAGGTAAAATTGTCAAATTATATAAAAATAAAAATATTTATAAAAAACACTAAAGATTAGGTCATTACATGCCTAAGAAATGCGGTCAACCCTTCACATTTGTGAGGGTCAACTTTCATCGTCCAAAAGTTTGGCCTTTACATTCGTGGTCAAGTCTTCAAGTTTGCAAAGGTTGATAAATCAGGCCTTTGCATTCGCAATAGACTCAATGCATACACAAAGAATAGAAGATACTTGATTCAAACCAACTTACCCTATGTGAACACGACCACTTACCTCGTGTTCGCTATGAAGGATCATTTCCTTCTTCATGTTTGTGGATAAGGTCCCACATTTAAAAAAAAAGGTTTGTTGCACCAGATATAATCTGTGCACCAATGGATTTTCAAGCTAAAAAATTGCTCCAAACAGACCCTCGATATTTAATTGGGACCCCTATAGAAACATCTCATATATGCTATCAGGCTAATTCAATATTTCAAACTCAATAGCAATGTTTGATTTTTAAATAATTTTTTTTTCAATAAATTAAGCCTCGAGACTTCTTTTCTACTATTTTCTAAATAAAGAATCAAAATGTAAAATAAATATTTCAAGAACAAACCAATCTTGCTACTAACCCAAATTTGACATTTCGTACCTAATGGAACTGTTCAAATTATCATCCAATACTCAAAATATTAAATGTTGACTGAAGTCAACTATATGGCTTTTAAATCCTCTAAAAGCCACAGACTCACAAAAATCATTCCCAATCGCATCAAAAACCATGACGAGCATTTTCACACCCCAAAATCAGCATGTAACAACAATAAAGAATAGAAAAATAGCCAAAATACATAAAATCAAGTTTTCCAAATTGGGTCATTATAACTCTAATCTGTATTTTCAGATAATACATTCTATTAGATTATTTACATCTTTATGAATTAGGATTCAGGGCTCAGGTCTAGCCTTATAGGTACCTTCTAAATCTTAACCCTCATATGTTTCTTTTATTTATTTTATTCCAGTTATCTCATGTATCACTTAAGCTTACAAGTATTAATATTCAGAAATACGTGATTTATTTTTTCATACTCATATCATAAATAGGATCTTTGGCTTATAACATTAAGATGCATCGCATGCATGACATCCAAATATGCCATCAATGCTTTTGAATGCCTTTCTTCAAAAGCAAGTTTCACAATTAGCATGGTGTGTGAAATGCCATAAATGATCATGGATCAATTTTCATATAAAAGAAAAGTTTACTAGTAGTATGACAGTCAAGTATGGCATCCATGATTATGGACAGTATTCATAAGAGCTACCAGTTATATTCAATTAGGAGTAGTAATAAGCACTAAGTTTGACTAGGGTCCAACATTTTTGCTTTAGTTCTATTAATTATATTTTTTATAGATATGCTATGATAAGGATTCCTCTGAACCATTAGTGAGCAACCAGATATTGCTAACAGCTAGGGCGTAGAATCGGTTCATGATAGGAGTTTCATATCAATACTTCTTTAGTTGATGAAAATCCTTTAGAGGCTTCATAGGGTCATGGTTATATTTCATGTATTCTTGTATATTTTGACTTTTTCATTAAATATATTGTGTGAAATTCATGATTTGAGACTCACACCTTTAACTTTGTATGAAAAGAAGTCTCTATATGACATATTGCATCTTTATCCGTTATTGCCTCATTTTTTAAGATTATGTTATGATATATTATTTTGTAGGGTTCGTCTTCTCGGAAAAATTAAGGCACTAAGTTCTACTTAGCCTAACCATGGTTTGGCACTTGATAATTAATAATTCACCAAATGATTAAATGATAAAATCTACTTTAATAAGGTAAATTTTGAAATAGTTTTATATATCAAATGAACAAAACTCAATCATTAATTTATCCAAATAACAACAAATATAACAAATTATTTAGCACCATTTTAACTTTTTTCATGTATGCCTGATAACTAAAGTGCATGTAAAAATTGGCTAAAATTTCAGTCGTAAGTCTATCTTACGATAATGATGATTTGCTATTATTTTCAAGACCCATTTAATTTAAATTCACTTTTTAAATTTTATGTTTTTTATGATATTTCAATTGTATAATTTAAAAAAAAGAATAATATATAAGGAGTAGTACCAAAAATAAAAGAAAAATAAAGAAGTGAATAGTTTTAGCTACGAAGTATCTCTATAATATATTTATTGAAATACCTTCCAAATTTTGAGTATTTTATTTTTGGCCCTCCCTTGTTCAAAATGTCAATTTTTGACTTAAATTGTGTTTAGGTATATGAATGGAGTGTCCCGGGAGAGTTTCAAAATTATTGGATGGGGTTCAGGGTGATTTTAAACTATGGAGACAGTGAGGCTCCACTGTGTCATGGAGGCTACTCTTTGTGATATCCAATGTGACACTGAGGATAATCCCTGTATTTAGCAGCGTGGCACGGAGGTTAGTCTTTATGATAAGGTTTGTGCCATGCTGCTATGTAAAATTTGTGTAGTTTTTGCTTAGTTTACTTGGGATGAGGGGTATTGGGGTATTTACATCTATGTACGACCCATAAGCATAATATAGCCTATGACTTTTAGTTTTAAGAGATTAAAAATCCCCAATTCCACTCTCAAACTCAAAACTCCAAGAGAACCTAAGGATTTTATTGTACGTTTATCTTTTAAGTTTCAAGCATAATATAGCCTATGACTTTATTGTTTTTGATCTATAGAGTCTAAGGTCTTAGATTCCTCTAACTCCCATTTATTTGCCTATCATATCATGCCTCCTCATGGAAACTAATTTTTTCCTCCTGAGGATGATGTGGACAGATCTTATCCAACTCATGAAGTATAGACTCGATCAAGAGTTGCTGCTTCTGACTATCCCCATAGATTTCCACCTATCTCCATTGATTCATCTCCAGTTGGCAACACTCATACTAAGTCACCTCAGGGAGATATTACTAATATTAAATTTTGCCAATCTATTTATCTGTTAACCCAGTTGGTGCCATCTCAGTCATATTACACAGGTTCTTCTAGTATTACTGGGAGTTCATCTAAGGCCACTAGAGTTGACCAATTTATGAGGTTGATCCGTCCAACTTTCACTGGTACTAAGGTCAAGAATGATCCTTAAGATTTTATAGATGATATGCATAAAACCTTTCTAGCTATGAATGCTACTAATATAGAAAGTGTGGGATTTACTGCTTATCATTTAAAGGATATAACATACCAATGGTATAAAGTATGGGAGAAAATTAGGGGTGATGATGCTGAGTTTGCTTTATGGGATGACATCTCTAGTACTTTTCTTGATTTATTCTTTCCTTAGAAGATAAGGGATGCAAAATCTGAGGAGTTTTATGAACTTGAAGCGAGGTAGGATGATGGTAAAAGAATATTTCTTAAAGTTCCACCAGTTGTCATGATATGCTCCTGAGCTAGTATCTAGCATGAGGGCTATTATGAGGAAATTTTCTTTTGGGTTGTCCTATAAGTTGATTTTAGAGAGTATGGATGCCTTGTTTATTAAGGATATGGACATTTCTAGACTTATGGTGTAAATGCAACAAATAGAAGAAGGAAAAAAAAGCAAGCAGAAACAGGGAAGAGACAGAGTAATAAATTTCAATATTCAAATTAGGGTGGAGGTCAGCAGCAGAGTGGTAGGGATGATGTAAAATGTAAAAAAAGAAGTAGGAGAACTCTGATTCTTATTCGATAGCTATTTCACCTTATTTGAAGTCAGTCGAAGATTGTCTTTTTAGGGTAGTGATGGTTAAAGGGCACAAGATGTCCAATATCAGGAAAGTAGGTCCCAGTCAGCTCCATTATATCATTTTTGCAAAGTTTGTGGATGGCTGTATCATGGTTTTTGTGATAAAAGAAGAGACCAATGTTTCAATTATGGCTAACTGGGATATATGCAGAGGGATTTTCCCATAGGTAAGGTTGTTTTGGGGGAAAATTAAGTTTTGGTTGCCACGATATTATCTCCTATACCAAAGGATGCCACTTCTAGTACCGGTACTTGCTAGAATTGCCTGTATGTTCTTACTTCCCGTCAGTAGTTTGAGGCATCTCCTAATGTCATCACTGGTATGTTAAAAGTCTTATCTCATGAAGTGTACTATTTACTTAATCTAGGGTCTACCCTTTCTTATGTGTCCCCATTTATGGCCATGTATTTTGGTTTTGATCACTAGTTTAGTTCAGACCCTTTTTTGTTTCCACCTCGGTGGGTGACTCTGTGGCTGTTAGAAGAGCCATTAGGGGTTTTTTAGTATCTATTGATAGTAAAAAAAACTTTGGTGGATTTGATTGAATTTGACATATTTGATTTTAATATTATCTTTTAGGTGGATTGGTTGCATTCATGCTATGCCTCTTTAGATTGTCAGACCCATAAGGTCATTTTTAATTTACCTAGGAAACCGATTATATAATGGTAAGGGAGTTACCTAGTTCTTAAGGGGAGGCATATATCATATATTGGAGCCCAAAAATTAATTTCTAAGAGGTATCTTTATAATTTGGTTTGAGTTAAAGATTTTAACTCGGAGGGTCCTTCTTTACAAACCATTCTTATGGTTAATGAATTTCCTAAAGTTTTCCCTGATGATTTTTCCTAGTATCCCCCCAATAGAGAAATTAAGTTTGGGATTGGTCTTCTTCCGGACACTCATCCTATCTCTATCTCTCCTTATAAAATGGCTCTAGTTGTGTTAAGGAAACTTAAGGAGCAGTTGATTGATCTTATTAACAAGGTTTTTATCCTTTTAAGTATGTCTCCACAAGGTTCTCATGTTCTTTTCGTGTGTAAGAAGGATGGTTCCCTTTGGATGTGTATAGAGTACTTTCAGTTAAATAAGGTGACAGTGAAGAATAAGTACCTTATTCCTAGGATTGATGACCTATTTGACCAACTTTAGGGTGCTAAGTATTTCTCTAAGATTGATCTTTGTTTGGTCTATCATCAGTTGAATAATAGGGAGGGGGATATCCCTACGACAGCCATTTGTATTTGGTATGGTCATTTTGAGTTCTTGGTCATGTCTTTTGGGTTGACAAATGCCCCAGTGATATTTATGGACTTGATGACTTAGGTATTTCATCAGTTTTTGGAATTTTCATCATTGTGATTATAGATAATAGTCTTGTATATTCGAAGAGTGAGGTAAATGATACCGATCACCTCCGTATTGTGTTACAAACCCTTAAGGATCGGTGTTTGTATGTTATGTTTTCAAAGTGTGAGTTTTGGTTGACTATTATTACTTTTATGGGTCATGTTATTTCTAGTGAAGGGATCATGGTAGATCCACAGAAGGTTGTGGTGGTTAAGAAATATACTAGGCCCATGACTCCAACTAATAACCGAGGATAGTGGTGTTTTTCTACAAGAGGTGGTGAAGTACTCTCCTGGTTATAAGTTAAATAAAAAGAAGGTGTTAGATCCTATCTTGATACAAATTAAGGCTAATGTGGGTAGGCAAAAGATGATGGATTTTAAGATTGGTGGTGATGGTATCTTGAGGTATCGAGAGAGGTTGTGTATTCCTGGTGTGGATGGGCTACAAGGTAGAATTTTAGTCGAAGCTCATGAGTTGCATTATTTGGTTAATCCTAATTCGACAAAGATGTATCATGAACTTAAGGTGATTTATTAGCGGAATAACATGAAGAGGCATGTAGCTAATTTTGTGTCTATGTATGGTGTGTCAACAAGTGAAGGTGGAGCACGTGAGGACTGATGGGTTGTCTAAGGAAATTAAGTTGCCTGTGTGGAAATAGGAATATATTAATATGAATTTTGTTATCTATCTTTCATGGACTCAGAACTAGTTTGATTCTATCTGGGTCATCGTTGATAGGATTACTAAGTTGACTTACTTTTTATCGGTGAGGACTAATTATTCTTTCATGGACTATGCAAGGTTGTTTATTCAGGAGATCATGAAGTTGCATGGTGCTTAAGTTCCATCGTTTCAGAATATGATACGCAATTCTTATCTCATTTTTGGCAGTTGTTCCAGTGAGGTTTGGGGACTATGGTGAACCTTAGTACCACTTTCACCCGCAAACGGATGGACTAGGGAAAAGGACTATTCAGACATATGAAGATATACTTTGAGCTTGTGTAATTTACTTTGGTGGTAGTTGAGGTGACCATTTTCCTCTTGTAGAGTTTATGTATGATAATAGCTATCACTCTAGAATTATTATGGCTTCTTTTGAGGTATTGTATGGTAGGAGGTATAGATCTTCTATTTAGTCATTTAAAGTTGGCGAGACCAGGTTGTTCCATCCTGATTTAGTTCCTCAAACTATGGAGAAGGTGAAGGTGACTCGGTAAAGGCTTAAAATTACCCAAAGTCTCAAAAAGTCCTATGCATACATAAGACAAAGAGAGTTGGATTTTAATGTGAGTGATTGGATATTCTTAAAGTTGTCTCCCCTGAAGGGGGTAATGCAATTTTAAAAGAAGGGAAAGCTCAACCCCCGTTATGTTGGCCCCTATTTGATTTTGAAGATAGCCGGGAATATTGCATGTGAGCTAGAATTGCCTGTACGCTTGGGTTCTATTCACCCTGTGTCTCATGTGTCTATGTTGAAGAAACGCTTGGGTGATCCTTCCTTGGTGGTTCCTATTGAGAGTGTTGGTATTTGGATTCCTTATCATACAAGGAGGTCCCAGTGGAGATCTTCGATAGACAAGTTCATAGATTGATGAATAAATATGTAGCTTCAGTAAAAGTTCTTTGGAGGAACAAAAAGGTGGAAGAAACCCCTTGGGAAGCTTAAGAAGATATGAAGGCTAAGTACCCATTCTTGTTCCATGTGTCATATGAAGGTGCTTAAGGTATGAATTCCGTTTTCTCCTTATTACTATCTGAGTTTATCATTTGATTCTGGTGTAATATTGCTATTCTTATGTGAAAAGTTTCTTTGATCATCATTCGAGGACGAATGATCCTAAGAGGGGGATAATGAAACACCCTCCAAATTTTGACCATTTTATTTTTAGCCCTCTCATGTTCGAAATGTCGATTTTTTGACTTAATTGTGTTTAGGCAATTTAATGGGGTGTTTTGGGAGATTTTCAGAATTTTTGGAAAGGATTCGGGGTTATTTTGGACTACAGAGGCTGTTAGCCTCTATGATATCTCCGTGTCACGGAGGCTACACTCCGTGATAGCCAGTGTAACATGGAGGATAATATCTGCATTTAGCAGTATGGCATAGAGGTTAGTCTCTGCGATAAGGTCCATGTCACACTACTATGTAAAATTCGTGCAGTTTTTGCTTAGTTTACTTGGGATGAGGGTTATTGGGGTATTTTCACCTGTGTACGATTCTTAAGCATAATATAGCCTATTCTTTTCAGTTTTAAGATATTAAAATCCCCAATTTGACTATCAAACTAAAAATGCCAAGAGAGCCTAAGGATTTCATCGTACGGTCATCTTTCTGGTTTAAAGCTCTAAATTACTTTCCAATTCTCGTATGTGTAAGGAATGTACCTCTTTCCCTACACTTGTATTTTATTAATGTCATCAAAATTGGTTTATTATTCTTGGGTTTGATGTTGGGTTTTGAACTATGGGAGGGTTTTGGATATAAATTGTTTGAATGTTATTCCATAGTTTTTATTGATTTATTATGCATGAATTGTTAGCTTGTAAACTCATTGGGGTGCATGGGAATGGTGAATGAATTTAGGGGTACAATGGATTCCCAATTAATTGGTTTTGGAATAGAAATTAATAATAACCTCAACCCACTTGCATAATTATTTTTGAAATATAAATTATCATTTGGTTTGGCTATTCTCTTTGAAACTAATGCAATGCATAAATGGAAAAATGGCTAAGGATGGTTTTGAAAAGCTTGTGGGGTACAATGAAATCCCATAATTTCATTTTAATAATAGATTCTTAGGTACAAGTGTTTCCCTAAGGTAATGGCTTAATGACACTTTTCTGTAAGATATAGTCAGTATGATTATTCCAGTTAATTATGCATTAGTAATTGACTCCTGATTGGTGGATGGGTTGTATGTGATAAATGTTTTTACTTGGGATTAATAGGGGTAGTGTTATCTGGTCATTAATGTGTGAGTCCAAAGGACTGATACTGGAAACTCATGTTTGATAACATAAGGTATGACCTTGATGACTGTATGTATGGGTCATACTTGATATATATATTTTGGTGTGGCTAGTTTCCTTGATGACTTTGGCTTTCCCTATATTTCTTCCTTTAGTTCATGCGACTAACATGATTGGGGCCCTTTCAGCCTGGGGAGCTAAACACATATAGCTCGTGGGTGCGATTTTAGGACGGTGAAGCTATACAATCAGGGTTAAGGTTTTAAAGTTCATGCTAAGCCCTATTTCTTTTCCCTTAATGTGATATATATATATATATGTGTATATATGTATATATATGTGTGTGTGTCGTGTATGACGTTGTGTACTTGTTTTAATGGTTTATGCATTATGGATTATAACATTATTTTATCCTTTATCCCAGATTTACTTACTACCCCTCCAATTGCTGACCGTCTTCAGATGTTGTATCCCCACATGATGTAGGAACTAGCTATACTTCTACTCCACTTGGGTGGTGGCTAGGAGATCATGGAATAGCTACGAGTCAGACTTAAATGGTGAGAGTCCATCCTTCGGAAGACCCCATTTCTTGTTTTGGGTTCTTATGTTTTGACTCTTTCTTTTGGAGTTGTTTTTAGCTATGGATAGGGGTATGTCCCAACCAGACTATTTTTGGTTTTGTTAGAGGCTTTATTAGATATTACTGTGGACATGGGTTTTGTTATTTAATTCTTAGACCTCGTTTGATTCATATTTACCTATCCCATTTTACGTTTGGAATTTTGTTGTTATATAATGATGTGTTTTGGTCGACTAGGCGAAGAGAGTGGTCTTCAGCCCTCGGCGGACTTGAGTTACCCAACACGGCCAGGCCTTGGTTTGGTTCTTTACATTTATACTAGAGGAGCATGGCTCGTGTCAGCGCGGGCCTTACAGTAGGATATTTTGATCATTTATGATAAGCTATTGATTTCAATTTGAATTATAAGTTGTAAAACATAAATATACAAGTTATATTAACTACTTGATAGTATTTTCTAAGAAGCCAAGTATCACAGGATAATGATGTATAACTTTTTCAGATAAATAACTAAAAATAAGTATGTTTTGCATCCATTTCATGCTAAATTTGCATAAGCTTCATGAAATTGTCCAATTATGAGCCTTCATTTGAAGATCAAGGTCATCACTGGTGATCCTCTTCTTTATGGTTGGACTAATTATATTTGGATTTTCATTATTTTAAAAGCCTGGGGGTTCACCACACTTTGAGGGACTAGGTCTCTCAAAGTCTTCACAGGCATATCACAGTAAAATAACCAGGAATCAAAAGACAGTGCCGGAAGAGTAACAACAAAAAAATTTAACGTGGAAACCCCCTTGCTCATGGTAGGAAAAACCACAGCTTTCCCTCACAAGCACCTCAAAATCCAATATAATCAAACAATTGATTACATCACTCAATTAACCTAACTCTAGGTTCCTTCTTCTTGTAATACCTCTACTATAATTTCATCTTGATAACTCTACTAAGGCATTCTCTCGACATGAGTTAACTTTAACCAGTTTTGGACTTAGGAAACTCTATCTAAGTACTCTCTGAAAAAAGAGAAAAGTTCATTACTCATATAAACTGAGTAATTCTTTTACAAATGAGAAGTCACTCAAGTCTCTCTCTAATTTAACACACAAAAATAAGAACTTGAGCTAAACTTGGGTTTTTGACTTTTTCTTCTCTTCAACTCTCTTTCTCTATTTGCATAAATAATTTAATGAAGAAGCATCTTTTTATTTTATAGAGAAGTGATGATTTAGGCGGAAATGTCATTGGACCAGGTGTCCGAATTAGTACGAGCAGCACCTCTAAGTTTATTACAAAAGAGGACAAAACTGTGCAGTCACGTGTGTCAGCTGAATTATAGCAATGAACATCTAGGGACCTGGTCCCTTGTAGTCATTGGCTCATAATTAAAACAACATATAGCGCATCAAGAAACCGTTGGCATATCTTGGCTGAATATTAGAGGAGAGAATTGATAACTGCAGGGCCAACGAATCATAACTCTAGATTGAACAGTTAGGGTAAAAAGTAGAGATAAAGGCTAAACATACTCACTGCAACACAATGAGATGTCCTGTGAAAAGTATGCACAACACTTAGTTTTATCTAGTTTATAGTCCCTGGTTTGCATATATTTCTTGATCCTCAGAAGACATTTCAACAAGAGTATGAAATTAAATTCCAATGAATGAAACAACAACAAAAAAAACTAACTTTAATGTATTAGAAGGATGAAAATATGTAGCTGAATTATTTCCCCTTTAGAAGTGAAATGGATAGTGTCACTAGAAAAGAAAATAAAAGTGGACTTATAAAATAAATTGTGAAATAAGGAACAATGCATAGAAATTAAAGTAGCAATTTGACAAATTATAAGTTAAATGTGTTGAAAATTTGATTCGTAATGAGTTAAATAAACCAAAGATCGTAGCATTGAAAAATGATTGTAGCAACATCCCAAAAATAACAATAAAAGTGACTTCAAAGGTAGATAAAAATAGAATAGACCAGATCTAATGTTCAGTTAGAATTAAAATTTTGAACCTTCTACGGGATCACTTAACAAGCAGGCCTTATGCAATACTCAATGTCTATAAGAAAATTTGCACGCCTTTCATCAAACTTCTGGCTTCACCACTGAATGTGTCACAATGAATTCACAAGTAATGTCCAAAAAAGTTAAAAATTCATGCAAACCTTATTTCTACTTTATGGTTTACAGAGATTGTTTCTTATTCTGCTTAATAAGAATTAATAAAATAAACTAACACATCTAATATGAAATTAAAATTAAAGTTCTAAACCTTCTAAGTACTCAACAAGTATGTCTTTTAGTTAGACATAGTAAAATAACAAAAATGCTGAAACCTTAGGGGTTGAACAACATAGTAAGGGACCAGGTCCCTCAAAGTTAGTCATAGACAATAAAATAATATATTAACTAGGGATACAAAACAGTATAGAAAACTTAAAAAACACAAGATTTAACATGGAAACCTCCTTGTTCAAAGGATGAAAAACCACGGCTTTCCCTTACAAGCTCTAAAAAATTTACTGTAATCAACCTCTTGATTATAGACTCGAACTGAAACCTAACTCTAGGATCCTCCTACTTGTAATAACTCTACTATAAGCTCTCCTTGTAAAATCTACCAAGACTCCCTCAAAACATATTAAATCTAACTAGTATCAAGCTTAGGCAACTCTACCTAAGTACTCTCAAAGCAAAAAACAAAAGAGCATTACACTTATAGAATGAGTAATTCAGTTACAGACTCAAGCTGGACTCAAGAACAATTGTTATTTTAGCACAAAGAAGAAATGAGATCTTGAGCAATGTTGAATATTGAGTTTTTGCCTTTTTCACTCTTCAACTTTTGATTTGCAACAACTACCAATTGAGAAGCATCCTTTACCTTTTATAGTAGAGTGATGATTAAGGTCAAAATACAGTCGGACCAGGTTTCCTAAATTGTCTAAGTAGCACCTGTGCAATTTGTTACATTAGATGATAAAACTATGCAGGCGCGTGCCAACTGTACTTTAGCCTTAAAGTTCTGGGGACCTGGTCCCTTATTGTAAGTTGCCCATCATCAAAACAAGATATAGCAATTTCCCCTATTTTGATGATGACAAACAAACTACAAACCTTTTGAACATCTGTATTTATTCATCATATTTAATTAGAGTGATTACCACTACTGAAGATAAATGTTTCCCTAGACATTCAATCAGCATGCTCCCATCACCATGAAACTTAGGGACCTAGTCCTTTGTTGTCAAATAACATTAAAAACTCAACTCATTTACTTTCCTCTGTCATTGTGCCTCATCATAATTCCCTCTATCAATATGCCATACACATATGCAATTCAACATTTACACACCTGGTACCTGATCCCTACCACATAAAATCAGTATTCCCCATTTTATCATCATTCAAAAGTCAAAATAGTAAACCTAGAGTAAAATAAGCATAGATTAGTTAACTCATGGCCACTGGTGCAGCACCAACTGCAGAACAACTTTAATGAAAAAGAAAATACATGCAACACACAAATAAAAATTCATTCATATGTAGAGGATAAGTGTCATTCTAGTGCATAATTTAAATGTTCCAAAGAAAAATAAACCAAAATTAAGAAAGGTTAAATAGGGGAGGGACTTGGAAGGATGGTTTGAAGAAGTAGATCCAGTTTATTATTTTTTGTAGCACAATAGTGCAACAATTCCTTGGTTAAATATCTTATCTCTGCATTCAGGCTAAGAACCCCATATGTCAAAGTGGAGACTTTTTTCTTTAGGCTAGTATTCTCAATTTTAAGCTCATCAGTGACACTTGGACCCTCAACAGTCAGATGTTGAATTGCCATGTTCTATTTGCTGATCTCTAGCAGCTATATTTAGTTTTAACTCCTCTATCTCTTTACTAAACTCTCCTTCGCAGTTGGTACTTGATTTCTTCTTCACATACTTAGTTTTGACCAGTGTCTTCATACCAATCATTTACAATACAATTCTAGGAGTTCCAATCACCCAGACAGTACCAAAGTGATCAAACACTTTATTTAATCAATAACCATAAGGCATGCCATGTTTACTATTTTTTTCCCAAGAATCACTTTGTGTATGTGTTCCATTATCAATGCACGTAAACTAACAAACTCAAAACTGCTAAGACATTCCATGACATTCAAGTTAGTAGCTAAAGCAATGTTTTTTTTGTGATCTGGGAAAAACTACTTTGTTTACAAAATTAAAGACCAATTATGACTCACTTTTGAGTAATTTCCTATTCACCGCAGCCATAAATTTACTATTAACCTTTGACACATTTGCCAAAATTTTTATTGATAGTTGTTGCCTTAAAAAAGTCCTCACACTATATATAGGAAAATCTAAAATTCTCCTAAGTAATGCAACATCAATATTCAGCTTCTTTCATTAAACTACAATAAACATCTTCATTTTCTCTTTAGAAAACTCTAATGTGGAATACAATTCCCTAACTACCTCATCAAAGACAGTGAGAATAGGTCCTTCCATAAGATACATCCAGCGTTAATGTTTTACCAGGTCAATTGATTCTAGCATACCAGGTTTTATTAACACACTTGAGTCAAAAATCCTTTCAGTTAATACCTTTTGATTTCTCAACAACTTGTCTCTTGCTTCTTTAGACACAACCTTACTTTTCTCCCTATTTGTTCTTCTAGTATAAGTAATACAGATTCCCTAATAACCACATTTCTCTTTTTGGGACCAGATCCCTCAAGGGTTTTCTTTTTCTGTAAAACTTTCAGACTTTTATTCAGAATATCTTAGAGTTTTACTAACATTTTGGTTTTTAAGGCTAAATATACCCTTTCCTGGGCTATTTCATAGCAAGATAAGATTTTTAGCAACCCAGGCATCATCCATCAATGTATTATCAGAAAAATTTTGAGGGTTCAGGTGTGGGTTATGGAATAGGTTATATGTGCAAATTATAGGTGATGATTTTATTATCGTTGAAACTTAACTTGTTTTATGCATGTATGTTAGTGTCACGATCCAATTTCTCAGATCATGATGGCACCTACTATAACCCTCTAGTAGGTAAGAAACTCATAGTCTAATACCGCTAGTAATAGAATATCAAGAGAAATTAATGGAAATAGCAAAAACAATTAAGGGGATAATGTATATTAAACAATCCCAAGACCTAATGAAGTTAGTACAAGAGCTTCTAATATAATAAGAGTATAGTTAAGGTACTGAATGAATATACAGGTATAATCCATCTCTAAATTCAACCTAGAGATTAGTCTAATCTATAAGAGGGAGAATGCTCCTAATTTCAGTATCTCAACCTAAATATCCAATCCATAGTTGCCTTACACGATGAACACACTGATAATGAGAACTCGTAATATAATCTGCAGGCTGTAGAAGTGTAGTATGAGTAACACGCACGTGATACTCAATAGGTAACTGTAGAATAATCTCCAAAGGCAATGCTAACATAAAATAACATACAAAGTAGTAATATAAACTAGAGACAACTATCTAGGAAGCTAATCATTATAAAGCTAGTGAGGCAATAAGAATAAACTATCCTATTATGGTAAGATTCAGGAACTAAAGTACTATATGTCACTAGCCAATATATGAACATATGGAACATATATACAATGTTGAGGAATACATATATAATATAAATGAATAACAAAAGAGACATATATATGGTAATACAACGTATAAGTATACCCATATAGGTATATAAGACTAACTCAAAGGTAACAGCCTAAGTTAGTCAACCTAACCTCTCAAAGGGATCCTAACCAAATAAGAACTTAATGCTAGAATGATCAAGTCCTATACTCAAAATGTCTAACCACAAATGCATTTTTCATGATGCAATTTAAAATAACAAATTAAAGTGCTCAGAAATATACCGATAGCTTTGGATTCTAATCCATAATAAAACTTCCACAAACTAACCATAATAACAACAATAAAGTAACTGGCTATTCCGAACAAGAAATACCTAAGGGAACCCCATGTACCCGAAAGGTTCAATCAAAACTCCACAAACAATAATTATAGCCTATACCTATGTAAACCCCATAAGGGTGATAGATATAATCACCAAAAAATATATTGGTAATAAATAATTCATATGAATAAATGAATGCAAATAAAATCCATAGTACTATATATGATCCAAGTTCCATAAGACACCAAGTATATACATCTTCTTCAGCTTAACAACACACAAAGGAAAGACCTATAATGACCTCTCTTATCCAGTATGATGGCTAGTAGATGAAGAGGGCCCTAAGGGATTTGAGAATATCTGTATGCACTTACCTAGTCCCAATTCAAGATTTTCAATCATCATCATCAATCTACTCCATCCAGTACCAGAGAGATGTTTACATAATAAGTTCATAGACTCAAACTATGTCTAAAAGAGTGTAAGTCTGTAAATCCATTGTGCAAAATCATATTTAGGACTAAATCTGTATCTGAGAGTACAAAGGGTCAAAATCTCTCTCTACTGAAGTAAATAGTAAAGATAAAAAAATGGATAAACCCATAAAAATCAATCTCCGTCTAATTTCCAAAACCTCATAAATCATTAATTAAGTGGTATGATTCCTATTATGAAAGAATTTGTTTCAAAAATAAAAAGTGGAAATAAATCCCTCATTATAAAATAGTAGTATAACTATCGTTTTGGTTGGAATCGTACTACAAAGTGAGCATATATGTACCATAATCTATGCATGCGATCACCAGAATCCAAACAACATAACTATAAATGTCTAAATGTCTATAAACTAAGTCCACATATTTTACAAGGATAGAATACTCACTTGGAGTCCAACATATAACGTAATCAAAGCCTCAAGCATCAAAAGTATATAAATAGAATAATAGTAATGCCATAAATCGGGAAACTATAATTCAATCCATTAATTAAAATATTAAACCTTATGCTAAAGGGTACTTAGTATCTTGTCAAACCTGCATATATTCTAGGGTGATGAGGTTCTATAACTGTAAAAAGCATTTCATCTTTAGGGTTGGTTCCCAAAATCCTAAATTAGGATAAGTCATGATATTTTATTCACAAACATGTCCTACCATACCCACCTAGCATACAATCTACAGCATACAACATCTCATGAAAAAGTAAACCAAAGCCTACCTCGATGTCGAACCATAATTCTTAAATCATTCACAAACCACTCTTCTTTACTCCATCATTTTGAAATGCTTCCACACTATCAAAATTATAATCTATACATTAATAGAAATAAAATGAGACCCAGTGAAACACCCTAGTTTTGAACCTTAGAAAATTTTTTAATTCTAAAATTTCTGTGCGTCATACGACTTGCATCATACCACTCGTATGATGTGGTACAATTTAGGGCCTTCAACTCATATGATGGTCAGTATTGTTTGGTCTGCATTTTTTCCAAGGTATGGGTGTATATCTTACTAGTCGTATGTTAGGATACGAGTAGTATGGTACCTAATCATATGATATCCAATATGTCTAGCCTAGAGGATTCTACCTAGGGTACTATCTAGAGGGTACTAATCGTATGATTAGGTAAGATTTAGTCTGTTAACTCGTATATTAGATAGTTTTGAAGTCTAAATTAATGCCTAGGACACGAGTGGTGTGTACCACTTGTATGTTTCTGTACGAGTTAAGGGCGAGTCATACTCTTCTGGGCACATTTTTCAGCTTTTACGCAGAGGACATTTTAGACATTTCCCATGCCAAAACCCTCAAGTCCCCACATTTTATAACATACTATGGCCTCTCATAACACACATTTAAATGATTAAAGTACTCTTAAATCCTCTCTAAACTCTCTCTTGAAGATTGCATAAGGATTTCTGTAAGGTGTCCTTCTATAGGATCAAGAGTCAAGTTCTTTTTGTGAATCTCCATGAATAAGGCATATGACTCTTCTCTCATTTTTAGTTCGCAAATCTCATTTATTTTAAACATTATTTAAGATTCATTAATGGTGGTTTTAAAAACCAATATTGAGGGTTTTGTTCCATATTGTTGAGTATTATTTACTCTTGGTTTAACTTATGTTTGTATATATTTTGATGATGATTTGCATATGTAGGTTATTGATAATTGTGGTTTAAAAAATGGGTCATGGGTAACCCTAAACTTTATGGTTTTTATTTTGGCTTTGGACTTGGTAAAGGTATGCCCTCAAAGTGTTTGTGAAAATATCTAAGAGAATAAACTTGTCATATGTTAATGATATTTTAAACTAAGGCATTGGCCTAATGAATATGAATTATTGTTAAATGGTTTATAAAGGACTTGTTGTCTATGTTATGATTTAAATGGTAATCTTGGTCGTTAATTTGGCTTAAAGGGTTTGAGTCCCTAAGCATTAACTTGATTTATGACATTGTTTGACAACAGGTTTGAGTCTCTAAAATTTGAATTAAATTAGTATCTTTATTGGACAATGGGTTAGAGTCCCAAAGTTAAATAAATAATTGATTGATTAATAATAATAATGGGATATTGTACGCTTGAAAGTTGTGTTGGTATGACGATATCTACAAAGTGCCTTTGGTAAAAAAAAATAGTTTAATGGTTATGTATATGCAATGGATGTTTTAATTGAGCTTTCAAGAGGGTTTTGTAGCAGAGATATGAAGGTGGATATCCTAGGAGAATCAACACTAGAAAATGTGTTTGACAGCGTGGGGGTCAAAACAGCCTCAGGTTCGAGTCCTTTTACCTACTATGACCAGAAGATGTAAGTTTTCAATAATACATGATGTGGGAGGTTTGAGCGCCCCATATCATACTATATGATCGGGTGACTAAGTCACCTTAGTATATGAGTAGGTGGTTTGAGTCCCCTATGAGTATATGTAAGATTATTCTCCAATTTGTGTGGCTAAACGAACTGGGGCCCGACTAGGGGGTAAGAGCTGAAGCCCATATATCTTATGGGTGTTACTAATATAACAGCTAATCTATACAACCCATGTTAAGATTTCAAAAGTCTGTGTTAAACCCTCTTCCCTACCCTAGCATAGTGTATATATATATATATGTATTGTATTAGTTGTATGCATTGATTGATTAGTTTCAAACTATTGGCATTATATTATCCTTACCCTTGATTTGCATGCTACCGCTCCAACTGTTAACTATTTTTGGATGTTATATCCCCATGTGATACAGGTGTTGGTCATACAATCACACCTTTTGATTAGTGACTTAGATTTGGGGATAGCTTGTGCTTACCTAAAGTGGTGATCTTTCATACTTCTGAAGGCTTTAGTTTTTACTTATTTCATTATTAGGTTTAGAATTGGATATTAGTTTTTGGCTATCATCGGGGGCATGTCCTAACCAGATATTCATGGATTATTTTAGAGTCTTTGTATGGACAAACTGTGGACTTGGGTATGTTATAGAATGGATATGAATTTGGTTATGTTAAGGTTGTTAGTTGGTATTAGTTGGTTTGATTTGTTTGGGTTGTTCATGCTCATGGACCTATCCCAAAGTCTTTAAGTTGTAAATTACTCTTATCTTGTTATAAGGTTAGAATCTATATCACTCAGGGTATATGTTGATTCATTAGATTAGATATGGGGGTGGTCTTCGGTCCTTATTGTACTTGAGATGCCCATTATGACAAGGCTTAGTTTGGGTAGTATCAAGTTGAAGAGCCAGGTTTTGGTGTCATGGGGTGTCCACAAAGTTGTGTCAAGTAGTCTTGCTTATGGGTGTGTTATGCACCATACTTATAATCAGAAAGCTATAAGGTATTTAAGAATATTTCCCTTTCTTGTTGTTCTGGTTTTAGCCATAGAGTCTAAAGTTTTGAATCCCTCTAACTTTTATTTTTTTTCCTTTCAGATCATGCCTTCAAGGAAATTTAAAACTCGTGGGAACTGTTTTGTCCCTACTGAGGACAATGCGAATGAAGCTCATCCTACCTATGGGGTACAGACCTAGTCTAGGGTCGCTACTTCTGATTGCTCTCATGGAGTCCCATTGGTCCCTCCTGATCTTTCTCCAGGTAGTAACACCCTTTCTCATTTACCTTAAGGAGATATTTTCTATGTGATTTTCTGCTGTTCTATTCAACTGTTGACCCAGATAGTGGTATCTCTATCACACCAGTCAAGTCTTATGGGTAAGAGACAGGTAAGGCTGGGGGAAAGATAGAACAATAAGTTTAAATTTTTAGAGCAGGGTGGGGGTCATCACAATAATGGTAGTCATGGGAGACAATGGATTAAGGAAGATAGATGGGGAAAATCTGGTTCTTACTCGTCGACTAGAGCCCCTTACCATAGGCCCTTCGATGAACGTCAATTTCAAAACTGCAGTGGTCCTAGGTCAAGAGGTTTCTAATACCAGTCTAATGGGGCCTAGTTCATTCCACCCTATCCTCTTTATTAATTCTGTGGCCAGTTATATCACGAGTTTTTTCATGAGGGGAAGAATTGATACTTTACTTATGGTCAGATTGGTCATATGCAGTGAAATTATCCTTCTAAGTTGTCTCTAGGTCTAGTAGGATTCCCTTTCCTCTCCATCAACTCTTACATCAGAGGGTGCCACTTCTGGATTTGGCACTAGTCAGAACCACCTTGATGCCTCTACTACTCATTATGAGTCTGAATCATCTCCTAATGTTGCCCCTAGTATGTTGAAACACTTTTTCCGTGATGTGTACTGTTTACTTTATTCAGGATCCACTATTTCTTTTGTGACCTCATTTGTGGCTGTGCATTTTGGTTTTGGTTCTGAGTCTATTTCTAATCTTTTTTCTATATCTACCTCAATTGATGACTATGTCATTGCTAAAAGATTCTATAGGGTATGTGTGGTATCTTTTAGTGGTAGTGAAACTCTTGTGGATTTGGTAGAGTTAGATATGGTTGACTTTGATGTCATATTGGGGATGGATTAGTTGCATTCGTGTTATGCTTTCTTATATTATCAGACTCGTAAGGTCATGGTTAAATTCCCTAATGAGTCCGTCATTGTATGCAAAGGGGGTTCTTTATTTCCTAAGGGGAGGTTCATCTCATATCTTAGATCCCAAAAGTTTATTTCCAAAGGTTGTTGTATCATTTGTTCTGGGTTAAAGTTTCTAACTCAAAAATTCCTTCTCTAAAATCCGTTTTGGTGGTTAACAGTTAAAGGGTTTTTGAGGTTTTTTGTAATGATCTTTCTGGTGTTCTTTCCAATAAGGAGACTGATTTTGGTATTGACTTTGTTCTGGATACTCGTCCTATTTCCTTCTCCTTTTTAGAATAGATTCTTGATAAGGGTTTTATCCATCCTCGTGCTTTCCAAAGGGGTGCTCTTGTGTTTTCATAAGTTAGGAAGATGGGGCTCTTCAGATGCATATAGGATTTCGACAATGGGATAAGGAATTTAGAGTAACCTCTTTGTAGGGTAGGCTAGTATGTTGTATAGATGTTTTTTGTATGATATGTGCCCATTGTTAGATAATAAGTTTGATATGTTGATGCAAATTATGGTGATAAGAGTATTTACTCGAGGGTAGTAACGCAAGGCTCATGGGGGTGAGATAGTAGGGTAAGGTAATATGTGAAAGATCTTGGGTTGATATCTTATAAAATAGTGGAATATGGAATTGTGATATAGTTATAAGGTCTAAGTATTAAAGTAGAAGTGGTAGCTAAATCAATAGATGGATAAAAGTCTTGGGTTGGAAGAGTAAGGTATACTTAATTTAAGAGAAGAGGTCCATGTATGCCTATCTTGTGTCCTTAAGTTTTCTTAGCATGAGGGAGTTTAAAAAGTTATATGGTGTT
Source organism: Capsicum baccatum var. pendulum (assembly GCA_030864225.1). Lineage (NCBI taxonomy): Eukaryota > Viridiplantae > Streptophyta > Magnoliopsida > Solanales > Solanaceae > Capsicum > Capsicum baccatum. Next base: position 124,138,820 of record CM061554.1, read on the forward strand.
ATGTAGAGTCAAATTGGGGGAGAAGTAGATAGCCTATTTGAACTCTTGGTGTAGGTTTAAGACGTGTTGATATATGGGGATATGATACTGGAGGAGTAATATTGGTATTCTAAGGAGTTAAAAATGGAGTGTTGAGTATTTAGAAGCATAGATGTCCATACCCCTAATCAGTGGTTATAAGGTGATGATTTTAGAGGGTTTTGGATCTTTGGTGGGGTAGACCATACAACAGATATAGCAAAGGTAGTCTTGAACATTGTGATTTATGGATATACCAATTATTGAGTTGGGTAGTTAGAAATATTGATGGGATTAATGTATAGATGGACTCAGACTCTCGTAGTGATATATCTTAGGAGATTGTAAAATTGTGTTGTGAGGCATGGTATTCATAACTGATTTCATAGATTGAGGACTGAAGGTGAAGGTGATTCAGGATAGTCTTTAGGGCGCCCAAAGTTCCAAAAGTACTAAACAGACATGAGGTGAAGGGACTTGGAGTTTGAGGTTGGAGATTAGGTATTCTTGAAGGTTTCTCCTTGGAAGAAAGTAATGAGATTTGATAAGAAGGGGAAGTTAAGTTCTCACTATATTAGTCCATACTTTATTTTGGAAAGGGTTGGTAATGTTTCCTATGGATTAGAGTTGCCTTCTGGTTTGAGTTTCATTCATCCGGTCTTTCATATCTCAATGTTGAGAAAGTGTACATGTGATCCTTCATTGGCTGTTCCTTTGGAAGGGTCGGGTATTTTGGATTACTTATCTTATGAGGTAGTCCCAGTTAAGATCTTAGATCGGAAAGTTCGCTAAATGTGAAAGAAATACATGGCTTAGGTGAAGGTTCTATAGTGGAACAAAAAGTCTGAGAAAGCTACTTGGGAAGGGGAAGGGGACATGAAGTCCAAGTATCTGCATTTGTTCCCTCTTTTAGAAATTTTTGCTTGAAGTATGTGATGTTCTCAATATTTTTATTTTATGTCTCTGTTTTCTAATGTGGTTAGAGGGAAGTATGATGATTATTAATGTGATTAATTTTACTTATGCTTGCCTTAACCCATTATTTGAGGAGGAATGATCCAAGTGGGGGAGAATTGAAACACCCTAGTTTTGACCCTTAGAAAATTTCATGATTTTGAACTTTATGTGCATCACACGACTTGCATCATACTACTTCTATGATGTGGTACGATTTAGGGCCTTCAACTCATATGATAGATAGTATGATTTAGGTTGCATTCTATCCAAGGTACGAGTGGACATCTTACTAGTTGTATGGTAGGATACGAGTAGTACGATACCTAATACCTAATACGAGTAGTGTGTACCACTCGTATATTTGTTCATGAGTTAAGGGGAGAGTCATGCCCTCCTTTGCACATTTTTTAGTTTTTAAGCTGAGGACATTTTAGACATTTCCCATGCCAAATCCTCAAGTACCCACATCTTATAATACATCGTGGCCTCTCATAACACATCTTTGAACTATTAAAGCATTTCAAATCCTCTCTAAACTCTCTCTTGAAGATTGGGCTAGGGTTTCTACAAGGTGGTCCTCTTCGGGATCAAGAGTCAAATTCTTTTTTTGAATCTTCGTTAGTAAGGCATATGACACTTCCCTCATTGTTAGTTCACAAATATCATGTGTTTTAAACATTATTTAAGATTCAGTAATGGTGGTTTTGAAAACTAATGCTAAGGGTTTTGTTGCATATTTTTGAGTATTGTTTACTCTTGATTTAACTTTATATATGTTTTGACGATAGTTTTCACATGTAGGTGCTTGGTAATTGTGGTTTAACAAATGGGTCATAGGTAACCCTAAACTTGATGGTTTTTACTTTGGTTTTGGACTTGGTAAAGGTATGCCCTCAAAGTGTTTGTAAAAATGCCCAAGAGAATAAACTTACGAAATGTTAATGATGTTTTGAACTAAGGCATTGTCCTAATAAATATGAATGGTTGGTAAATGGTTTTGTAAAGGCCTTGCTAGCTATGTTATGATTTAAATGGAAATCTTAGTGATTAATTTAGACAAAAGGATTTTAGTCCCAAAGCATCAACTTGATTTATTACTTTGTTTAACAATGGGTTCGAGTCCCTAAACTTTGAATTGAATTAGAGTCTTTGTTAGACAATGGGTTCGAGTCCCAAAGTCAAATAAATGAATGATTGATTGATAATGATAATGGTATGTTGTATGCTTTCAAGTGGTGTTGGTATGTGTAATACCCCATGATATTCCAAGCTCGATTCAGTTCTTAGTTTCATTCTTAAGGGGTCCAAGGCTTGAAAATTTCACTAAGTGTTGAAGACTTAGTCGTTTTCAAGACTCCTAAACTTTATGGATTTTTAGTTTGGCCTTCCTATCCCCAAAATGTTGGGTTTTAATTTGATTCATATTTACGGATGTTAAAAGTATGTCTTGGGGGAGTTTTGGATTTTTTGGATGAGGTTTGGGGCATGTTTGGATCACAAAAATAGTTAGTCCCCGTGATAATCCCATATCGCGGTACTAGTCCCGATCTTATGTTGTCCGCGACACGTTAAAGGATATCTTTAACCGTAATAAGGCCGCATTGCGTTGACAATGTTGCATCCAGTTTTTGATTTAAAAGATCAAGGGGAAATTGGGTCTTTCACCCCTCAACCCAAATCGTCCATAACACGACTTGGGGTATCTATAAGGGCATTATTTGTCCCTTCTTCACAAAATCACTCTCAAGAAACCCTCCTCCTTCCTTTAAAACCAATTCAAATCCTTTTTCCCCAAGTAATCAAGAATCCAAGTTTTCGAAATCTAAGAATCTTCAAGAAAGCATCAAGAATAGGGTTTATTTCTCAAATCAAGAAGCTTAAGGTATGTGTCCATGGGTTCCTTTCACCCATGGAGCCCAAAAACTTATTTCAACTAAAGTATAGATTTTTCTCTTACTATGGAGTTTTGTAAGTTCATGATGGATTAAATTCATGTGTTCCCTTAGAAGTTTGACTCAATTCATGTTCAAGAATGATTCCGTGAAAAATTAGGTTAACCCATGCATTAAGTTTCAATCTCCCATGTTATATTCAAGTAAATTTCATGTTATATTATCAAGTTATGATCTTAGTCACGTAAACATGCTATTTTCCCATGTTTTAAGACATCCCCATGTTCAAGTTCATGTTTCTCACATGTTTTATGAAATGTCTATATTATGGGATCTTTGAACCATGATTTCATACTACACTTCTAAGCTTTAATACTATATTTTGATCATTCAGTGCTAGCAGATTATGAGCACCCGATACCTATGTGTTTTACTTGACTTCAGATCTTTCAAGTAATGATTTTAGTTAAACCATGAGTATTACCATTTACTGAGTTGTTATGATCATGATGATCAATGTCACTTGTTATGTTCAATGCATTCAGTTTAGTTCATTACCAGTGTCAGTTCATTTAGGAGTAGGATTTAGCATGAGCGAATGCAGGGATGGCGGCTTCCCCATCAGCTTAGGTAGAGACGTTAGTAGCAGTCCTTATATTCCTTAACTACGTATCCAGCGTAGGATATGAGGGGTCACCCATCAGTTTAGTCTTGACTTCCTCACAAGGGTCACTCGTCAGTTTAGTCTTGACACCCTGGTCTTTTGTGACACCATTTTAGTGGATCCATATAGCCAGTGTCAGTACCCGTGGCATAGTATGACACCCATACATCTGGGGTTATAGGTTGGACCCCAATTAGCTCATATTGGGGCATGTCAGTTAAATGATTTCTCCCACAGTCTCATTAGAGTATTTAGTGTATTTCAGTTTAGGTTTGCTTGACCAAGTGTATAGATTTTTAGTTATACAACTTTTAGTCTTTCAAATTATAGACTATTTTAGAAACATGTTTATTCTTGGTCTTGCATTCTTAGATGTTACTTGTTCATGTATTTATGCTAAGTTATTTCATAGATCTCTACCAATCTTCATCTTATATTCCAGTACATTCAAATTACTAACTGCATACTTTTCTTTAGGCTATGTTGTCTTATAACATAGGATTGGATTCTCAAATTCCCGATCATTTTTAGATAGCTCACTATTGCTCAGCAGTAGTAGTGGTGAGTCCTCATCCATCAAGGACATGATTTGCTTATTTAAGTTATTTTAGTACTTCTTTATGTTCAGTCAGTCGGAGTTAGTTGGGGGTTTGTCCCATTAAGTCCTCATGAAGTTTAGAGGCTTTCAGACAATCAGTTAGATAGTCAGTTAGTTATTTGACTATTAACAGTTGTTCAGATAGATAGTATTCTTACTAGTAATTTATCAGATATTTTAGATATTCTTTTCTCCGTATTCCAGTATTCAGTTTTACAGTACCTTATTAATGCATCTTCTGTACATGTATTATATTACCGTATTACTTAGTCCTCACTGTAGGTACCGGTTCATGGGTTAACTTGTGGTCAGTTATGACCATAAGCATCATTGTCGTGACTAGGGGGTAGTCTCGGGTCATGAATAAACTTGGTATCAAAGCCTAAGGTTTTAAAATGTCCTAGGTAGTCTGAAAGTCGTGTTGAGTAGAATCTTGTGCATGGATGTGAAGCATACCTTCCCATCGACCGAGGCCACCGACCCATATTTCTTATCTTATTTAGGAGAGGATTTATTTTGTCTTCGTATAGGGTTATTTCTACTTGTTTACACTACTTTATATTTTACGACATTATATTGTAACATTCTAAGGCACATTCTTGGAATTTTATGGACATCGTTTCTTGGGTTTTAATTCAAGTTGTGATTTTGGGGGTTTTATTCTTATTATAACTTCATAATGATGTTTTCATCTAGTGTATATACAATAAAGAGTAGCTAAACACCATAATAGGGGTTGTGGGAACCATGATGAAATAACGAAGTGGGTTAAATGCAAAATAATTATAGATTGGTATGCTTGGATGTATTGATATTTCCTATGTTATGATTTCTTTTCTAACGGTTGCAAGCATTAGGAACTCTTTTGTAATCTAAACTGGATAGCAAGTGACGTAGAGATTAGGAAAAGGAAATAGCAAAACATATTTGAAGCTATCAACCTTCATTTAATAACTTGAGTCATAATAAGGATAGTTAATCTAAGATCAACAACAAGGGTTAGTAATACGACAATCGGAAATGGAGAGGTGAAGAATAAAACTCATCTAACCAATGAAGAGAGATCTTTTGATGAACCTATCTTTTTATAATTTGCATGCAATCCATTTGAATAGTACTAGGACAAGCAACCCGTGCAATTATGAAATCATAAAGATCACAATCCTTGTGCATTCTTTTATTTATTACAAATCCAGCAACCAACAACTGTTACTATTGATCTCTTATTTTAGTAAATCCCCCCTCTTTTACTTATTTTTTAGTTACCTAGATAGACACTTGATAAAATTTTAACCTATTCCTTGTGGAATTGACCCAAACCTTGTTGGGTTCAATATTTGATTTAGTGAACGTTTTATACTTTTTGGGAGGTATAATTTGGGTGACATCAAATTTTTGTATTTTTGTCGAGGAGTATGGTTATGGAGTTAATTGATTGTATTTGTCAGGTTTTTTGTTTTGTTTGCTGATTTTACTTTTCTATTATTGCTAAGGTGCACACTAGTTTATACCTAATACTCAAAGTCAAGGCAATACCCTTATTCCATTTGATCCTAAACTTGAGAAAACTCTAAGACAAAACTAAAGTATGGAGAGTAATGTACCAGCTTAGGATGATACATTTTGCATATTCAGATATGGAAAATTGCATGTTTTCTAGCAACCGTTAGTGTTTTTAATGTGTTCTAGATTTGTTCTCAAGAATCAAACTCAAGGGGAGAAAAAATAGGAATTTTAAGCTAATGAAAACTATGATATGGTGCCTCACGATCCATCAGTGCCCTGATGGGCCATCTATCTATTTGTCACCAAGAATAAAAAATAAGGGAAGAGGAAGTTGGATGATGGTTTAGCTAACGGGACATCAAGAATGGGACATACCATCACCCAAGTTATCACAGTGAAACAAAATTCAACAAAATTTCAAGCCAAGTAATAATTAGGGCAATGGGTCATCAGACGAGTAATGTACCATCACTAAATCCATCGCAACTCTCATAGAACTGATCAAATTTAAAGCAAGCAATGATTCATCCGATAAATCATCCCCCATCTGATGGACCGTCCCTTCAGCCCTCACCCATCATTTTGCAACACATATTTGAAATTCAAATCCCCATTTTTGGGGAGCCTATAAATACCTATATAAGCTTTAGAATAAGTATCTTGGACTGGGAGCTAATTTTGTAATGTATTTTGTTCTTGAGAATGAGTTTGGATCTTGAAACACAGAAATTTTTAGTTTGAACTTAGATTTGAATTCTGAATTCCTACATTGTAAGTTCTAATCTTCAATTTATGAAATCGTGAGTTTTCATATATCTTCTTACCATGAATGGCTAAAACTTCACAACTAGGGTTATGAGTTCCTTGGTGGAATTTCACTTCTTAGGTTATGGGTTATTGAATTAGTACTATACTTGTGATTATATTTTTTTCTTCAGTTTAATGGGTTCTCTTGATTTCAAACTTTAAAATATGCTCTAAAACTTATCTTGTTGTTAAAGGTGGTAAAAGAGATTAGTAACAAGAATTTAGAGTTTCAAACCTCTAAATAAAGATGAATTCTTTAACCAGATTAATCCCTTGGTGATTACATTGAATTATTATTTCATCGCCTTAAGTTTGAAAGAATTAAGGTAAAAACCATCTTTGAAGGTTGGGAAACACTTAGATGGAGAATTGACTAGATTGTCCCTACAATTGCACAAATTGGTATAAATTCAAATACCCTATAATTCAGAAGTGATCAAACACCGAGGTAAACATAATCCTAGTTCACTCTTTCTTTATTGATAATATGTTATAGATAATGCGTCAGCATTTTGACACACTGCAATTACTTATTCAATTTAATAACAAAAACCTCTTACTTTGTGGAAACTAATGACTAATTTTCAATTAATCTACATACAACCTGACCAATATCCTATTCCCTATGGGATTCGACCCCAACCTTTGTTGGGTTTATATTTGACAATGACCACTTACACTTCTTAAAAAGTGAGTTGTAGTTTGGGCATATCAAATTTTAGCACAGTTGTCGAGAAATACGATTGTCAATTATGTTTATGTATATTAACTGACTTTAACTCTTGTTTCCTAATATTACTTTTATTTGGTATTTTTGTGTTTGCGGGCTTTTGATTGTGCATGCCACAAACACATTGTTCAAGTAAACCACTACTACCTTTTGATCCTAAACTCCATAAAACTTTGAGGAGGGACATGGAAGCACAATAAGAGGTAGAGAGATTGGTTGTACTTGTCTCCACCCCAATAAACTAACAAATTATTGATATACCTGGTCGTGTGTGAAATGATGATGAGGATGACTTGGGAGATGATGAGCTTATTGACGCATTGAATAGGCGACATGAAAATAATTTTGCACGATGTGGATGTTTTGGATAAAGCTGATTCTAATAGAGCAATTTTGCTACTCTCATTTCTCCATGTGTGAATTTTAATATCACAAGTATGATGATATAATTACTCAATTTGATTTAGTAGTTTGGTGGATTACCCGATGATGATCCTAACATGAACTTGGTGAATTTTGTCAACATCTGCAAATCTTTTAACTATCCTAGAGTTTGGCAGAGTAATATCCAATTTATGTTGTTCCTGTTGTCTCTATGTAGGGATAAAACTTTGTGGTTGACTGAGCTGAATCTTGACTCTTTAACAAATTAAAGGAAATTTAAATGACCTTTCCTGCAGGGGGTTTTTCCACTTTCTAAGAGGTTATAGCTGAGGGGTGATATCAGTAATTTTAGGTAAATTCCTAATGAGGCTCTTCATAAAACATAGTTGAGGTTTAAAAAAATTTGATTTAGTGTCCGAATCATAAGATGTTTAATGAACACTTAATTGAGACATTCTACATAGTACTAAATTCAAACATAAATCTAACAGTAGATAATAGAGTGGATGGTGCTTTTATTGATTTTTTTTGCTGAGGTAACTGAGATATTGGATAGATTAATAAAAACTAGTCTATCTTGGCATAATAGGGATTTTGAGGTAGCAAGCAATGCATATTCAGTCTGTATGTTAGCGGAGCAACATCAAAGAGTACAACAACAGGACCAAGGCATAACTCATATGGAGACATAAATAGACTTACTCACCAAACAACTATAGTTGAGTAATGCTGAGAAAGTTAAGGTAGTTGGGTCCTATAGAAAAGAAACCAATTCTGATTTTGAAGAAGAACTGAAGTACTTGAATAGCAGGGGTGTTTCAGGGCTAATGGCCAATGAAATCAAGGTCTAAACTATCAAAGAGAGAGCTATTATAACAAGGCTTGTTATAGAGACTATGAACAAAGAAATTGGAAGAATAAAAATGATTGAAATGGATTGTATGTGCCACTTGGGACACATGATAATGTTTCAAATCAGGGATGATATCTATGAAGGAAATGCTGGATAAATTGCTAAAAAAGGTGGAGTCGATTGATGCAGGTGTCAAGAAGATGAGAACTAACCTATAAACTATGAGTCAGTTGGTGGATTCTCATTCCATTTTATTTAATCATTTGGAGCACCAAGTAGATCAATGTCTATAGTTTTCAATCAAAGAAAGAGTGGAACTTTTCCAAGTAATACATTGCAAAACTCAAGGAATGATGGAACTTTTCTATCTATTACCATAAAAAGTGGTAGAATGTTACCCGATCTATATTTGGTGGGTCATTCATAGGTAAATAATGTTGTATATAAAGATGAGGTCATTTCTAATGATAGTGAGTGTAAAAGTTATCCTGCTGAGTCTGGAAAATTAGAAGAAGTAGTTGAGAAAAAGAATGTTGTAGAATAACTTCCTTGGTTTATGGATGAACACAAGTTAAGTAAAAAAAAGAAAAGAAGGCAAAAATGCCTCTAGCTAAATTTCTAAGGTCTCCTTCTCCATTCCCACATAGGATAAAGAAAAAGGTAGAAGATGGAAAATTTGGTAAATTCATGGTCATGTGGAAGCAGTTGTCAGTAAATGTTCCTTTGATTGAGGCGTTGGAGAAAATGCCAGGGTACATGAAGTTTATGAGAGACCTAGTTACTAAGGATAGAACGGAAATCTATGCACTGGTAGGTAATATTCATCACTCTGGTGCTATTTCCATAAGATCAATAGTTTAAAGGACATTCAATCCAGGGGCATTCACTATTTTGTGCATGATTGGTGCCTTTAGTTTTGCTAAGGCACTTTGTGATCTTAGAGAGAGTATTAACTTTATTTTGTTATCGATATATCATCAGTTGAGTTTGGAAACTTCCAATTTGACATCTATTAGGTTGTTGATGGTTGACTACTCGGTCAAGTGTCCTGTGGATATTTTTTAGGATGTGTTACTAAAGGTGTCCAATTTTATATTTCTGACATAATTTATAATTCTTTATTGTAAGGTCAATTTTAAGGTGCCTATAATATTGGGTAGAGCATTTCTATCCACCAAGAGAATATAGGTGGATATGGAGAAAAATAAGCTAAAATTCAAGCTCAATGATGAAGAAGTAAACTTTGACATTTGTCAATTCATGAAGCAAACCAAAGAGATGAAAGTGGTGCCAATTATTAATGTTATAGACTAAAGTGAAATAGTGGTGCATGATGAAGAGCATCTCACTATTGAGACTTTGGCAGTTGTACTGATGGATTTCTACAGTAATGGAATTGAGGAGTATAATGAAACATTGTGTGCTTTGACACGGATGGGTTCATACTTATATGCGCTAAAGAAATTTGACTTGGATTTAAAAAATAGAACTACAACACCAGCAAAGCCATCTGTTAAAGAGACACTAGTATTGGAATTGAAATTATTGCCAGGTCATTTGAGATATGTGTTTTGGGAGTAAGAAATACCTTATCAGTAATTATTACAGTCGATTTGGTGGATCAGTAGGTTCAAGCTCTTATTTTAATATTGAAAAGTTAAAAAAGATCTATTGGATGGACAATCACATACATTATTGGTATTCCACCAGGTATATGTACTCATAAGTTTCAGTTGGAGGAAGATTATATGCCTACTATCGAACATTAGTGCAGGCTTAATCCATCTAAATAAGAGGTGGTAAAGAAAGAGATAATAAAGCGGCTTGATGCAGGAATGGTCTACTCGATCTCAGATAAAAAGTAAGTAAGCCCTATCCAGTGTGTACAAAAGAGGTTGGTATTGCTTTTTGGATGTATACACTAGATATAACCAATTCTCCATTGCACTTGAAGAGCAGAAAAAGACTACATTCATATGTCCTTATGGTACTTTAGCATTCAAACAGATCTCTTTTAGGTTGTGTAATGCTTCAGCAACCTATCTAAGGTGTATGATGTTGATTTTTTCTTATATAATCGAGAACTCCTTGAAATTTTTCATAGATGACTTCTCGGTGATGGGAGATTCATTTGATGAACTTGAGCACTGTATTACAGCATTGTGAAGAGTTCAATCTTATGCTCAGTTAGGAGAAGTAACATTTCAGGGTGAAAGAGGCCATAGTGTTGGCAACAAGATCTCAACAAAGCAGATTGAATTAGATCGAGCTAAAATAGAGGTGATTGAAAGATACCTTCACTAGCCTAGATAAAGGGTGTGCAAAGTTTTTAGGGACATGTGGGATTCTATAGGAGGTTCATCAAAGACTTCTCCAAAATTGTCAACTATTTGTTCAAGTTATTAGAGAAAGAGGTAAAATTTAAGTGGAATGATGAGTGTTTAAAAACTTTTCAGTGCCTTAAGGAGAACACCAATTATGAATGTGCCAGATTGGTCCAAACTGTTCAAATTAATATGTGATGCAAATGAGTGGTTCTTAGTGTTGTTCTTGGGAAAAATAAAAAAATCTTTTTCACCCAACATACAATGAGAGTAGGCATTAAATGGAGAACAAAAGAATTATACCATCACGAAGCAAGAGTTTCTTGTTGTTGTGTATGCCTTTGAGAAATTTAGGACGTACTAAGGTTGTTGTCCACATAGTTCACTTGGTATAGTGATATTTGATGGAAAATAAAGATGCCAAGCCTTGGTTAATCAGATGGATTTTATTATTACAATATTTCAATTTCGAAGTCAACGACAAAAAAGGTTCTGAGAATCAAGTAGTTGATCCCTTATCCAAATTTGAGAATGTAGGGAGTAAATTAGATGAGTTAGATATTGATGATTCATTCCCATTTTAACAGGTACATGCAACTACTCTTAACCTTGTTCCTTGTATGAAGATTTTGCAAATTATCTTATGAGTGCCATTATTCCAAAAGATCTGAATTTTTAGCAACGAAAGATGTTTCTCTCAGATTTGAAGAGGTATTTCTGGGATGAACCTTATTTGTTTAGATTGTGTACGGATAATACTATTCGAAGATGTTTACCAAAGGTAGAGATGTTGTATATCTTACAAGCGTATCACTCTTCCCCTGTGGGAGGACATCCCGCGCATGATTTTGTAGCTTGAAAGATTTTTTAGATTATGCAACGTAGGTACTATTGGCCCACTATTCATAAAGATGCTTATGAATTTGTTAGAACTTTTGATCAATGCCAGTGGCAAGGGTCAATTTCTAGGCATCAAGAGATGGCTATGGCAACTATGCTAGGGGTAGAACTGTTTGATGTGTGGGGAATTGATTTTATGATCCCTTTTGTGAGTTCTTATGGCCATAAGTATATTATGGTTATTGTGGGCTATGTTTACAAATGGATAGAAGCGGTGGAATTAGCACATACTGAAGGAAAGAGTATGATTTCATTCTTGAAAAAGAATATAATCTCACATTTTGGCACTCCACGCATAATCATAAGTGATGGGGACTCTCACTTTTGTAAAAAAGTGTTTAGGGTTGCCTTAAAAAATATGTTGTGAAGAAACACAAGGTAGAAACTCCTTATTAGCCCCAAATAAGCGGGCAAGTGGAAGTGTCAAATGGGGATATTAAGATAATTTTGTCTAAGTTTGTGAATTAAAAGTGAAGTGATTGGTCACGGAAGCTTGATGATGCTTTTTAGGCCTACAGTATTTCCTTTAAAATAACAATGGTATGTAATCGTACCAATTGGTGTTCGGTAAGGCTTGTCATTTACCAATGGATCTTTAGCATAATGTGTTGTGTGATCTCAAGAGGTTGAACTTAATTTGGAAATACGCAACTAATTTAAGATTGGACTAACTAAATGAGATGGACAAATTTTGTTTCTATGCATATGAAAGGTCTAACTTTTATAAGGAGAGGATGAAGTTGTACCACATATGGAAGATCTAAAAAAGAGAGTTTCAAGTAGGGGATTCGGTTCTATTGTTGAACTTAAGTTTTAAATTATTCCTAGTGAAACTAAAGTCCAAATGGTCAATCCTTTCAATGTGACTCAAGTCTTTGCATTCGGCACGGTAGAACTAGAAAACAAGGATATGAAGCTATTCAAAGTGAATAGACAACATATTAATAATTATGTTGTCCAACAAAAAAATATAAAGGTGGTGACATTGGTTTATCTTGATTAAGTCTGAGTAATCAAGATACTTAAGTCATGCTGCGATGTTAATTTAGGCGCTAGTGGCAGGCAACCCACAATGTGTTTTAAAATCACATATTTTAGATTTTTGGTTGACAAGTTTACATAATGTGTGTTCTAAGTGTCCAGGAATAAAGATAACAAAATTAGAGGGACATTGTTCAAGACTTGAAGATTGAAAAAATGGACCATCACAAGGCTGATGGCTCTTTAACTATGAATCATCGGAGAAAGTTTGAAATACTTACATTCTTTATAGAATCTACAGTGGCCCGTTGTTTGTTTGACATACTATTAACCCAATTATCCCAACTCAACTAAAAATTGGTCATACTAAATAATCTATGATGAGGATCACGATGGAACGTCACTTCAGTAATGGCTTGTCAACCCAACCGTCTTAGTGATAAGTGAAGGCATCTTTTAGAATGTTGTGATGGCCTATGTAATGAACTATCAACATACCAATGGACCGTTACTTAGACCATAATAGGTAAGTCGGTTTACAGTGAACTTGACTCGTCCCATTTTCTAAACTTGTCCAAAATCCATCTTTAAATAGGCCTAAATACCCGATCCAAAATCATACCAAAGTGTGAATAAAATTGAAACACACGATCACCATCACCCTACTACTATATATTCCCAATAGTTGAGAACCTCACATTCTTAACACTTAAATTACATTCATCCCCTATTATGCATTCTATTCATCTTCTGTGCTTATTTAAACCATCCCACATCTCAATTCAACCCATACCTACAACAAAATCATTATTCCTTCACCAGTTCAAAACCTTGCTATTTTGTTATATTTAGTTTGTACATAAAGCTAATTTGATATTTTCATGAATATTTAGGTATGCTTCTTACCTTATAAATTTCTAGAGTAAGTTGTTAACTTTTCATAGTTATTAAGTTTAAGTGTTTCTCAGATATTGTTTTTTATTTTATGCTCTTTGTTAGTGTTAAAAGTTGTGTTTGATACACCGTGGTGGAATAAACGTAGGGGTAAAGTCTAATTAACCCCAATGCTTGTGACTATGGAGTCAAACTTGAAAGAATTTAAGTTCATTTTATCCTTTGTCTAAGAATGAATATATTTACTCACCATGTTCTTAAGAAAATACCACAATAAAGATTTGCAAACCGGTAGACATGTGTAATGCCTTGAATCCGGTACCCGCAATGCTACACGATACTCATCACCTCGAAGGACCACAAGCTAACCCATGACTAATATCTGTACCTCAACACTGCATAAAATACTGTATAAATGCAGAAAAATAGTAGGCTGAAACATGCCATAAGGTTCAAAACTGATAAACATCTGATAAAACCATATATGAATAATTTGGTACGACAATACCAAAATTGTAACAATGTTTGAAAACATCTAGTCTGAAAACACAGTATTTTGAAAGCCTCTAAACTATCTAAATAAGGAGTTGATGGGACATGTCCCCAACTAACTCCAACTACTAAAATAAAATAAGGACATGTCCCCAACTAACTCCAACTACTAAAATAAACTAAGTATTAAAGAAATAAAGTAATGATCATGTCCTCAAAGGATGAGGACTCACTGCTAACTCTGACTGTTGAAATTGGAATGCTACTGATGCTTTAGAGCTCGTGCTTCTGAACCTATGGTAGAAAACACCATAGCACAAATGTGTAAGTATGTTTGAATGTACTGGTATGCAAGTGAGGTAGGCTGAAGCAAAGGGTTCAAATTCATGAACAATGTTAACTGACTAAATAACATAAATATGAGAATACATGCATGAATAAGTGATTGTGACTGAATTCGTTATGGCACTGACTACTGAGTCTGATTACTGATAGCATGAGTCACTGATAACTGATATAACTGATACTAAGCGACTTTATCTAACAGTATAGGTTCTAATAGAACTAACTGAGTTCCGTACTATTCTGAGTTCACTGTATCTGACAGTCCTAAAATTTTGAAGAACTATCTGAGTTCTGTTACTGAGATTGATTCTGAAACTGTAACTGTGAGAAGCAGTCATCTAACCGAAATTCCCCTAATAAGCTATTATAGTTGAGTTGGGGTACAATTTCTAACTCTAATTGGAAGGGTTTCAATGCTGCACCACTGGTAAGGACAAACTAGGAGTGACCCTTATCTGGCAGTGTCCACAAAAGAGAACGGTGGGACCCTCATCTGACAATGTTTATCCACCTCCTCAACCCTCATAATTCATTATTGATGTCTCAACCTATGATGGCTACATAGTTCTGGAATACAAGGATTGCTTCTAAGGATCACACCCTCAACTATCAGTGTATGTCCTCATCCTTGTTTTCACTCAGTGCTAAATCCTACTCCCATCTGAATAGACACTAAACATGATTAACTGAACTAAATTGGACTGACTTCATTGAGTTCCATTGATTGATGGAATACTACTAAGATTACTGAAGTACTGAGCTTTCTGAGATTACTGGGATTACTGAGTTTACTGAGTTTTCCTGAGTCACATGGCTGACTGAATTCAACTAAACATGGCTTGACTGAGGATATCGTGAAAACATGACACTGGCTCTAGGCACATAGCTAAATTATTGGGTATTAGATACCCTTAGGACTCGATAGCATAATATGTAAATCATGACACAAGACTAAAAGCCTAACAATGGCTATATACTCACAATTCATTCATTAAAACATTTTAACGAACACTTGGGGTGTATCACTTGTACATAAATGGGGAATACATATTTGCATACTATATCGTGGAAGTAATCCATTCTCATGGACAATTTATCAAATATTTCCACATAAACTAATCATGACAGGGTTTCTTCTCTTATTGGTTCACATAGGCAATTCATCAAGCACGTAATGAACATAGTATATGTAGACAACATTGCACAATAAGTAAACATCATGATTCAATTCTAATTTTACAATTTAAGGGTTTAATCATGGGTTCACATGAATCTACTCATGTAATAACTAATTCCACATTAAATTTATCACCAAATATGGATTTGAATGCAATTGGTCACTATCAACATTAACAAAAACAAACCCAACATGGGATTCATAAAAATCAGTATACTTGAACTTTGAAAAAGAAATTCTTGAGCTTCATGGGTGAAAGGGACCCATGACAACACTTGACATACCTTGATTGTAAGTTTCTTGAAGCTCTTAGAGAGATTCTTGGAAATGGCTTTGATTTCTTGAAAGCTAGGGTTTTGTTTCTTGGGAGAGAATGTTCTTAATTTATGGAAAAAGTGAGTAAATGTTGATTTGAAATGTTTTTATGGATTAAATCCCGCACCTGGATGTGTTAAAACCTTGGGAAAAGAACCATTTATTCCCGGATGAAATATTTATTTTTTGTCAAAAATTTTTAATTTGGTAGGCTGGCGAGATGCGGTTCTATCGCGCCGTGTCTCTAGAATTTGACAACTAGGAAATTGGGAGATGGTGCGACGTAGAGCTATTGCGAAGATTCACTGGAAAAAGTATAATTGGGATTTAGGATCCCTCCACGATGCATTTAATCACGGAGTCTTAATAGAAACTAACAAACATCATTTGGCTTATGGCGCGACGAGCTACTGGCTGAAATGATGGTGTTTCTGACTAAACCTTTAAATCACCATAATTTCTCACCCGGTTATCGGATTTAGGCAAATTTGGTATCGATGGAAAGCTTATTCAATTTCTCACACAACAAAAGGTCAAAATCTTGAAAATTCCATATATATAAAAGTATATTCATATTTAAAGAATGTCTTTGACATCTTCAGGATGAATTTAATCTAGGTAGAAGTACGGGGTATTATAATATCTCTTCCTTGGGAACATTCATCATCGAATAAAACTGACTGAGATGGGAGAAATGATAGACTAAAGTATATGCGGAAATCAACAATTGAAACATGATTTCATGACTGATATAACTAATAAGCTAAATGTATTATGCTGAATATGCCTATTTGATCAAAGAATAATTGATTTATGGTTGCATGACAGAATTATTAATAAGATGAGTTTCTCATCAAACTGAACATGTATATCTGATGCATGAGTACATGACTGAACTGACACATAAATGCATGACTAACTATGCACTGATAATTGATACCAAGTTTATAATGGAATTTTGAACATGAACTAGACATCAAGTTTTACCTGAAATCTAAACATGAAACTAAAAGGCTTAAGCAAAGCTATTACCTTGGGTTGAGTCTGAATTAGCGGACAAGGGGTGAGGATACTTGGTACGCATGTCTGCTTCTAATTCCCAAGTATCTCCCTCAACAGATTGATTCCATTAAAGGACTTTGACTAGAGCAACTCCTTTGTTCCTCAGTCTGCGAATCTGATAGTCAAGAATTTCAATCGAAATCTCTTCGAAAGAGAGGTTGCTCTGAATAGGTACTACAACTGCTGGTTCACCTATGCACTTCTTGAGAAAAGAGACATGGAAGACTGGATGAACTGAGTCTATATCTAAATGCAATTTGAGATCATAAGCTACTTTACCGAAGTAACTGAGAATTTTGAAGGGACCGACATATCGGGGACTGAGCTTTCCCTTCTTGTCAAATCTCTTCACTCCCTTCATAGGAGAGATCTTTAGATAAAAATGATCACCAATCTCGAACTCAAGATCCTTCTTACGCATATCTACGTAAGACTTCTGTCGGCTCTGAGCAGCCTGAAGTCTTTCTCTGATCAACTAGTCGTTTTCTAAGGCATCGACTACTAAGTTAGGCCCTATAATTGAGGCCTCACTAATTTCAAACCAACCGACTGGAGATCTGCATCTCCTACCATAGAGAGATTCGAATGGATCCATTCGAATACAGGAATGATAGTTGTTGTTGTAAGCAAACTCAATCAAAGGAAAGTGGTTATCCCAACTACCCTTTAAATTAATTACACACACCCTTAGCATATCTTCCAAGGTCTAAATGGTCCTTTCTATTTGAATATCTATCTGTGGATGAAAGGCAGTACTGACATAAAATCGGGTACCAAAACCCTTTTGGAATGCTTTCCAGAAATAAGATATGAACTGGTTACCTCTATTTGAGACAATAGACAATAGAACACCATGCAATCTTACCAACTCTCTAATATAGAGTTTGGTGTAATCCTCGACTGAATAAGAGGTATGGATAAGAAAGAAATGACTTAATTTGGTCATCCTATCTATAATGACCCAAACTGAATCATGTTGATGACGAGTACGAGGCAAACCCATCACAAAGTCCATGTTAACTTCTTCCTACTTCTAAGTAGGAATATTAAACTCTTACATGGACCCACTAGGCTTCGATGCTCTATCTTAACCTGCTGATATGTAAAGAACTTAGCCACAAACTCTACCATATCTCTCTTCATCCCAATCCGCCAATATATTTCCCGCAAGTCATGGTACATATTTGTGACCCCTGGATAAATAGAGTAGCACGCATCATGCGCTTTGCAAGAATTCACTACCTCAAGTCATCTACACCTAAAACACACAGACAACATTGACAACGCAATACACCATCTCCCCTTTGGGAGAAAACCTCAACCTTTTAATCCTTGATTGACTCTTTCAACTTGACTAGATCGGGATCTCTATCTTGCTTTTTTTTCATCTTGGAAACTAGAGGTGATTCTGAACTATTTTGAATCCATATATCACCCTCCTCTGTATCAAATAAGCAAATAACTAGTCCGGTAATTTGATGAACTTCCTGAGCTAACTTCTTCTTACTATCCTAAACATGAGCAACACTACCCATAGATAGTTTACTGAGAGCATCGGCCACTACGTTGGCCTTGCTCGAATGATAAAGGACATTCATGTCATAATCATTATAGAGCTCTAACCACCTTCTCTGATGAAGATTGAGATATTTCTAAGAAATGAAATACTAAAGGTTCTTATGATCTATGAACACATCTACATGAAATCCATATAGATTATGCCTCCAAATCTTTAAGGCAAATACTATGGATGCTAACTCAAGATCATGAGTTGGATAATTCATCTCTGGGGTTTAAGCTGTCTGGAGGAGTAGGCTATGACCTTACCATGCTACATGAGGACACAACCCAAACCTTCTCTGGATGCATTACAATACACTACGAAACCATCTAAACCATCTGGAAGAGCCAAAACTGGAGTTGAGGTGAGTCATGTGTTTAACTCCTGAAAACTCTTCTCACAAGGATCTGACCACTAAAACTTGACTTTCTTCTGGGTACTTGACTTTCTTCTGGGTCAATCTGGACATAGAGGATGTAATACAAGAAAATTCCTTAATAAAGCATATGTAATAGCCAGCCAAACCCAAGAAAATCCTAACATCTGATGGAGAGATAGGTCTGGGCCAGTTTCTTATTGCTTTGGTCTTTTGAGGATCTACTATAATGCCATCACCAAAAATGATATGACCAAGGAATTCTATTAACCTTAACCAAAATTTGCACTTACTCAATTTGCCGAACAACTGATAGGATCTGAGAGTCTGAAGTATAATTCTAAGATAGTCTGCATGATCATGATCATTGCGGGAATAGAAAAGAATACCATCTATAAAGACTATGATCAACATGTCCAAGTACTTCTTGAACACACGGTTCATCAAGTCTATGAAAAATGCAGGGGCATTGGTAAGACCAAAGGACATGACTAAGAATTCAAAGTGACCATACCGAGTTTGGAAAGCTATTTTCAAAATGTCACATTCTGTGACTCTGAGCTGATGATAGCCTAATTTGAGGTCTATCTCAGATAAATAATTGGCACCCTAAAGTTTGTCAAACAAGTCATTGATTCTAGGAAGTGGATACTTGTTCTTGACCATGACTTTATTAAGTTGATGGTAATCAATGCACATTCTGAGAGAATCATCTTTCTTGCACACGAGTAGGACTGGTGCACCCCACGAGGACACACTGGGTCTGATGAATTCCTTATCTAAGAGATCCTTCAATTGTTTTTTTAGTTCTTTGAGTTCTGTTGGTGCCATTCTATATGATAGAATAGATATAGGCTAAGTATCTGGAAGAAGATCAATGCTGAAGTCTATTTCCCTTTCGGGAGGAATTTCTAGAAAATATTTAGGAAAGACATCTGAATATTCACTCACGATTGGGACTGATTCAAGACAGGGAGTTTCATAACTAGTGTCCTTAACTCAAACAAGATGATAGACACATCCTTGAGATATCATTTCCTTGCCTGTAGGTAGGAAACAAGTTGACCTCTGAAAGCTAAAGTACTACCCCTCCACTCTAGGATAGGTTCATTTAGAAACTAGAACTGGACTATTGTATTTCTATAGTAGACTTTGGCATGGAAGGAACAAAGCCAATCCATGCTGAGAATGACATCAAAATTAGTCATCACTAAATCGAATAAGTCTGCTGAGGTGACTTTGTAAAATATCATAACCGAGGAGTTCCTGTATACCCATCGGGCTATGATGGTTTTACCCACTAGGATAGATACTTAAAAGGGCTGCTCTATTATAATTTTGGGACTGACTCTTAAATCAACTGATATATAAGGAGTAATAAAAGACAAGGAAGCTCCTAGATCTAGAAAATCATAAACATGCAAGTGAAAGATTTGTAACGTACCAATAACTAAATTAGGAGAATTTTCCTAATCTGTCGGGAATGGAGCGCATAAAGTCTATTTGGGTGTTACCCACTAGTAGCACTGGAAGTGGCACCCTGCTGATGTAGGTGATCGGACTAGGCTGAGGAATGGTTCTGCTGACCCTGATAACTGGACTGGGGACAATCTGTAACTCTGTGGCCTGGCTTGCCACATCCAAAGCAGACATCACTGCCATCCCTTCAAGTACCTTTGTGGTTCTTACCATAAGTCTGACAAAGGGGATTAGTTTGGGCATTGCTAACACTTTCCTGAGACTTAGAGCATAGCGCCCTATATCTATTACCATACCTGAACTTAGGAAATAGAGTACTAGCTAAAGAAGGAGCTAGAACAGATGACTTAGGATAGAACTGAGAACGGTTTCCTATCCTTGACTTAGGCTGAGCAAAGTTGAAACTACCTGTCCTTGCTCTCTTATTCTGTCTCTCTCTCATATTAATATTTTGCTATTCTATATGTTAAGCATGGGTCATAACCCTAGATATTTTCATGTTACTATTCAATATCGTGGACCTGCACTTATTGACCATACTATCATTCACCCCAGAAAAAAACTTACTCATCTTGGCCCTACTATCCGCAACCACATCAGGAGCATATCTGTCTAATTGAGTAAAATTAAGAGAATACTATTTCACCATCATGTTGCCATGCCTGAGGTTGATAAATTCTAACACCTTAGCTTCTCTTAGCTCTTGGGGAAACAATCTATCTAAGAATGCAGTGACAAACTCCTCCCACTTAATTGGCCCTGCATCAACTGCTCTCTCTGACTTCCACTATTTGAACCAAGTGTGAGCGACATCCATCCACTGGTATAAAGCTAGCTGAACACTCTTAATAGGTGACACGCCCATGATGTCGGTAACCTTCTGAACTTGATCAAGAAATTCCTGAGGGTCCTCATCTAACTTAGACCTAAAAAAAGATGGAGGATTCATTCAGGTGAAGTACCGAATCCTGGATATAGCTAAATTACTCAATAGGTTGGCCAGAACAATAGTTGGTCGTTCATTCTAAGAAGCAACTGAATTAGCAAGAGTGGTGAATGTAACTATGAACTCTGCATGAGAAACGTGTTTGTCCAAAGGATCTTCTTGGACGGGTGGAGGGGCTGACTAATTTCTATTTCCTCTTTTAGAAGGCATGTTCTATAGAAGAAAGGGAGAAACAGATTAGACTAATAGTTAAATTTGATCCCAAGATCACTGGCATGACACGAATACTAAAAGAAGGGAAACTTTTCCTAAAACATCTCATAGCCTCCTGCACATAAATATGGCACCAACACAGCCATGTATAAGACTCTACTAGATGCGGCTTTCAGACTTCCTAGGACTCTATTTAACCTTAGGCTTTGATACCAAGTTTTTAAATCCCCAAATCTAGTACCTAGAATGCTACACAGTGCTCATGACCCAGAAGGACCATAACCTAACCCATGACTGATATCTATACCTGAACACTACATAAAATACTGTATAAATGCAGAAATAGTAGGCTGAAACATGCCATAAGGTTCAAAACTAGTAAATATCTGATAAAACCAGATATGAATAATGTGGTACGACAATACCAAAATTGAAACAATGTCTGAAAATATCTAGTCTGAAAATACTGTAGTCTGAAAGCCTCTAAACTGTCTGAATAAGGAGTTGATGAGATATGTCCCCAAATAACTCCAACTACTAAATTAAACTAATTAATGAAAAAATAAAGTAATAATCATGTCCTCAAATTATGAGAACTCACTGCTAACTCTGAATGCTGAAACTAGATTGCTACTGATGCTCGAAGCTCATGCTTCTGAACCTATGGTATAAAACACCATAGTCCAAATGCATCATTATGTTTGAATGTACTGGTATGCAAGTGAGGTAGGCTAAATGCAAAGGGTTAAAATGCATGAACAATGCTAACTGACTGAGTAACATAAACGTGAGAATACATGCATGAATTAGTCACTGTGACTAAATTCGTGATGGTACTAACTACTGAGTCTAATTACTGATAGTATGAGTAACTGATAACTAATATAACTGATACTGAGCAACTGTATCTGAAGGAACTAACTGAGTTTTGTACTATTTTGAGTTGATTGTATTTGACAGTTTTAAAACTCTGAAGAACTATATGAGTTCTATTACTAAGATTGAGTCTGAAACTATAACTGTAGCAAGTAGTCATCTAACCGACATGCCCCTAATAAGCTATTATAGCTTAGTTGGGATCCAATTTGTAAACTCAATTGGAAGGGTGTCAATACCACACCACTGGTAAGGAAAAGATGTTAGTGACCATCATTTGGAAGTGTCCCCAAAAGAGAATGGTGGGACCCTTATCTGACAGTGTTTATCCATCTCATCAATCTTCATCTGTTAGTGTTGATGTCTTAACCTATGCTGGCTACATAGTTCTGGAATGCAAGGTTTACTTCTAAGTATCACACATCAACTATTAGTGTGTGTCCTCATCCTTGTGTTTACTCGGTGTTAAATCTTACTCCCATCTAAATAGACACTAAACATGATTAACTGAACTGAACTAGATTGAATACATTGAGTTTTGTTGACTAACGGAGTACTACTGAGATTACTAAAGTATGAAGTTTTCTGAGATTACTGGGATTACTGAGTTTACTGAGTTTTCCTGAGTCACATGACGGACTGAATTCTACTAAACATGGCTTGACTGAGGATATCATGAAAACATGACACTGGCTTTAGGCACATTGTTTAATTGTCAGGTATTTGATACCCCCAAGACTCGATAGCATAATATATAAATCATGAAACAAGCCTAAAAGCCCACCAATGGCTATATACTCATAATTCATTCATTAAAACATTTCAACGAATACTTGGGGTGCATCACTTGGACATGAATAGGGAATACATAATTGCATACTATATCGTGGCATTAATCTATTCTCATGGACAATTTATCAAACACTTTGACATAAACTAATCATGGCATGGTTTCTTCTCTTATTATTTCACATAGGCAATTCTTCAAGCACATAATGAATATAGTATATGTAGACAACATTGCATAACAAGTAAACATCATGATTCAATTCTCATTTCACAATTCAAGGTTTTAATCATGGGTTTCACATTAATCTACTTATATAATAACTAATTCTATATAAAATTTATCACCAAACATGGATTAGAATTCAATTGGTCATTATCAATATGAACAAAAGCAAACCCAACATGGGATTCATAAAAATCCATATACTTAAACTTTGAAAAAGAGATTCTTCAGCTTCATAGGTGAAAGGGACCCATGAATCAACACTTGAGTTCTTGAAGTTCTTGGAGAAATTCTCAAAATTGGCTTTGATTTCTTGAAAGCTAGGGTTTTGTTTCTTGGGAGAGAATGTTCTTGATTTGGGGAAAAAGTGAATAAATAATGATTTGAAATGTTTTTAGGGATTAAATCTTGCACCTGCACATGTTAAAACCTTGGGAAAAGAGCAATTTATCCCTGGATAA
Organism: Capsicum baccatum var. pendulum; assembly: GCA_030864225.1. Taxonomy (NCBI): domain Eukaryota; kingdom Viridiplantae; phylum Streptophyta; class Magnoliopsida; order Solanales; family Solanaceae; genus Capsicum; species Capsicum baccatum. Next base: position 124,162,643 of record CM061554.1, read on the forward strand.
AATATTTATTTTTCATCAAAATTTCTCGATTTGGCAGGCTAGCGTGATGCGGTGCTATCACACAGTGTCTTTGGAATTTGACAACTGGGAAATTAGGAGATGGCGCGATGCGGAGCTATCGAGGAGATTTAGTGAAAAAATGACAATTAGGATTTAGGATCTCTCCTCTATGTGGTGTAATCGCGGAGTCTTACTAGAAATTGACAAACGTCATTTTGGCTTATGGCGCGAGGCGCCATTGGATAAAATGATGGTGTTTTACTACTAAAACTTTAAATCACCATAACTTCTTATTTGGTTATCGGATTTAGGAAAATTTGGTATTGATGGAAAGCTTATTCAATTTCCCATACAACTAAAAGTCAAAATTTTGAAAATTCCACATATATAAAAGTGTATTCATATTTAAATCATGTCTTTGACATCTTCGAGATGAATTTAGGCTTGGTAGATGTACGAGGCATTACAACATAATGGATTTATTGATGGACCATTACTTTAGTGATGGACCATTGCCCCATTCATCGAGAAACTTACAAACTAGTTGAATATTGGTTTAAAGGGTGATGGCTAGGCTGACAGACTACCTTTTAGGCGATGGTCCATCATGTTAATCATCAGCTATCTCTAATATCTCATGTGTATTCTGGATAGGGTTGACGATTGACTTGATAAACTATTATCCATGAAATTACCTATTAAGTGAACCATCACAAAAACCCCAATAATTGATTATAATATACTTAAGCCTGATGGTTTAGATTATGGCCCAGTTCTCAAGTGACAATCCATCACCAATCCATCGTCTTTAAAATATTCCTGGGTCTTACTATGATTTTTAGTTACTAACTTTGACATTGTATTAGACTATTTCTATCTTAGGTACACTGACATAAAATATACCTTTGAGGAGAGCTAGGGGTAGAGAAAGCCCAGCCTGAGAAGACACAACATTGAGACTTCGGGATGAGCCTGAAGGTGATGTTGAGGCCCCAGAATATCACACTATGAAAAGTGAGAAGAAACATATACCTTTCTCCCACTGTAAAGCGAAGGATGATTCATCGAGTATTGAGGTTATTTGTAATGGGGAAAGCAGTGGGAATTCTAGCTTTAGACCAAATATGGGAAGTGAAAAAAGAGAGTACTACCAGTCCTAAAAAAGAACTTGAACCAAGAGAAAGTGATGTAGCCCACAGTAAAGATCCAGAAGTTAGAGAGTCAATTAGGTGGAAGGTTGAGGGAGAAAAAAAGAACTATTATGATGGTCTCCAACCTACGTATAACAAGAGCATAAAAGGCCTATTGCTAAAGAGAATCATATCATCACCACAGAGTTGCCAGAATATTCAGATACGAAAAAATAATTCAATGAATATGATCTTGGTTGTTTGAGCAAGCCTCTGAGATCTTACTACCCCACCATTGTTAGTGAATTATTTGCTAACTACTTAGAAGTGTTAGATAAAGATTACCCAAAGTGGAAAAAGGTAGAAGACATGAAAAATAGGACAAGAATCCCAGTTAGGAGAGTGATAGCAGACATCTCAGAGCATACTATCAACCGGATTCTTTTTGGTAAGTTGTACATTACTCCTACTATTACTTTAGAGCTTGAGTATAGGATGAATACCACACACGCCCAACAACTATGGATAGCATGGATGTTGATTGATAATGATGATCCATCTTTCTTGTACAACAGAGAGAGGATTTCCAAATCCTTATTGAAATTTAAGTCAAAATTCTAGTGGGTTGTGGTTCACTTAGATTGATGCCAACTATTGGTTTTGTAAATCTTGACCCTCAAAGAGAAATGTTAATGGATAGTTTGATAGAGAGGTTGTAGATAGATTTCATCCAAATTATAGCTAATGAATTATTTGATAAGTAACACAAGAATGCAATTATGTTTCCTTTTCCATGTCTAATTATAGGTTTCCATCTTAAATATTTATATCAAGTTGTGAAATTATTTATATTCAGTTCATATTCATATAATAGTTCACTTTTCGTGTGAGTTGTCAGTTGATTAGATATCATGGGTTAGTTTAGGGATATTTGTAGTCTTGAGCACCATATGACATCTAGGGAGTACTTTTAGTGCGTTACAAACTTGACATCAGAGCCTAAGGTTTAACTATTCCTAAGGACTCATACAAGGTGCTTTATATAAAGTATTGATGAATGTGAAATGCATAATATTTATGAGCAAGAGGTTGTGAATGAGTTAGGAATCATCATTTCTTTCATTATCTAATGTTCTTTCAATTATCTCTATTTGCCTTGACTCATGCTTTTATATGATAGAATAGCCTCCTCACCGAGATGACACACACAGAAATAGTTATCAACCAACACTGCATGCTAACCCTCTAAATGAGAAATTATCTCACGCTGAATTTTGGGCTGCCTTTCAAGTGTTAGGCAAGGCTGTGAATTCTAATGTTTAAGGAAACAAATAGGCAGTAATCCCACTTCAGTAAAATGGTAATCTAGATGCAACCTAAATTTGGGACTTTATGAGGATGAATCCACCTGAGTTCCATGGGTCAAAGATGGATGAGGATCCTCAACTCTTTATTGATGATATGAGAAAGATTACTTAAATCATGCATGTAACTGAATAAGAGAGTATGGAGTTGGCATCCTATAGGTTGAAGAATATTGCGTGTGATTGCGTCACTAAGTGGAAGTATTGTAGAGATAAAAATATTCCTCCTATGAGTTGGTATGTCTTTTAGAGTGCTTTTCTAGATAGGTTCTTTCCTTGTGAGATAAGGGATGCTAAAGTGGAGGAGTTCATGAACCTGAGGCAGCACTCTATAATAGTGAATACGTATTGCCTTAAGTTCACTCAGTTAGCTAAAAATACCCTAGAGTTGTTATCTAATTGTAGAGCCCGTATGAGTAAGTTTGTTAATAGGTGTCTGATTTGGTGGTCAAAGAGTATATTAAGACCCTGCTAAATAGGGATATGGATATTACTTGATTGATGACTAATGCTCAATAGATTGAGGCAGAAAAATTAAAGAAAAGAGAGAAGAGAAATAAGAGGGCTAGGGCTGGATAGTTTGAGTACAGTCAGCCAAGGTCTAAAGGAGGAAGCCATTTGTAGTTTCATAGTCATTCATTGATGCATGTGTCATCTTCAGCCAGTGCCCCCTCACCTAAGACTAGGCAAGAGAAGTGGTAGGAATTTAAATTCTAGGTCTCAGAATATTATGGTTGGGAGGCCCAGTAACTCGACATGTGCAAAGTGTGGTAGGACCTATCTTGGTAAGTGTATAATGGGTAATGGGGTTGCTATGGTTGTATGTTGGGCCACAGAATCAAGGAGTGTATATATGTTAAGCATGGAAATACAGATGCACATTCTCAGACTTAAGTACTAATCCAACAACCCAGCTAGGTTGCCCAGTTCCTCCATAGGGAGCATCCTTCAGCACCGGTGACAATCTATGCTAGAATTACTTATATGCTTTACCATCTCGTCAGGAGCAGGAGAGTTCACCAGATGTTGTCACTAGTATGCTTCATTCCTTTCACCTTTATTTGTATATATTGTTAGACCTAGGATCAAAATTATCTTATGTTACTCTATTGGTTGCTGTAAATTTTGAGGTAAGTCTTGAAAACCTACCTAAGCCCTTCTCAATTTCTACCCAAGTAGGCGAGTCAATTGCTTCTAGGAGAGTCTATATGGAATGTCCCAGTAACATTCTCCATAAGATCACACTAGCATACCTAATAGAGTTAGAGATGGTAGACTTCGATATCATTTTGGGCATAGATTGGCTCCATCCATACTATGCATCAATAGGTTGTCGCACCCGCGTGGTGAAGTTTCAGTTTCCTGGTGAGGTAATTTTCGAGTGGAAGGGTAGTTCTATGTCACCCAAAGGTCATTTCATCACTTATCTTAAGGCCAAAAAGTTAATATCAACGGAGTATATCTACCATTTTTTTTGAGTCAAAGATACTAAGTCTAAAGTCATAACAGTTCAGTCAGTCTGGGTAGTAAATGAGTTTCTAAAGGTTTTCCATAAAGATCTGCCAGGGGTACCTCCAGACAGAGAAATAGAGTTTGGTATTGATATTCTTCATGACATTCAGCCCATATCCATTCCTTCATATCATATGGATACGGCGAAACTTAAAGCGTTAAAAGAGCAATTTAAGGACCTCTTAGATAGGGTTTCAATAGACCTGGTGTTTCTCCATTGGGTGCTCCAGTACTTTTCGTGCATAATAAAGATGGCTCTCTTAGAATGTGTATAGATTATAGACTTCTAAATAACGTTAACATCTAGAACAAGTATCCCATTCCAAGAATTGACGATTAGTTTGATCAACTTCAGGGTGTCCGGTAGTTTTCCAAAATTGACCTTAGGTTGGGATACGATTAGATGAAAGTCAGGGAGCAATAAATTCTAAAAACAACTTTCCAAATAAGGTATGGTCATTGTGAATTAGCGGTTATGTTGTTTGGACTGACAAATGCTCTTGCGCCCTTTATGGATCTGATGAACATGGTATTTAAGCAGTACTTGGATATATTTTTCATTGTCCTTATAGATGACATAACAGTGTATACTAGGAGGGAGAAAAAGTATGCAGGCCATTTAAGAATAATGTTGCAAACCCTCAAGGACCGCTAATTATATGTAAAGTTTAGTAAAGGTGAATTTTGGTTGGAATTTTTTACCTTCTTTAGGCATGTAATTTGAGAAGATGGTATTCATATACATCCTCATTAGAGTAGTGTAGTGAATCACTAACCTAGACCCATCACTCTATCTAATCAAGAACTTTTGGGGCTTTATTAGATATTATAGAAGATTTGTTGAAGGGTTCTCCTATATAGACGCACATTGACTAAGATAACCCAAAAGAGAGTGAAGTTTATATGGTCAGATAAGTGTGAGAAGAGTTTCTAAGATTTGAAGGATATATTGACTTCAGCATCGGTGTTAGCTTTACCAGAAGGGTTAGATGCATTCGTAGTGTATTGTGATGCTTCCAGAGTTAGGTTAGGTTATGTCTTGATGCAAAATGGAAGAGTTATAAACTATGCCTCCAGGAAACTTAAGGATCATCAAAAATTACCCAACCCACGAATTAGAGTTCGATACCATCGTATTTGCCTTGAAAATTTAAAGGCAATACCTCTATGGTGTGCATTTTGATATTTTCACTAACCATAAGAGTCTTCGATATATATTTTCTCAGTGGGAGCTAAATCTTCATCAAAGAAGGTAGATGGAGTTATTGAAATATTATGACATGAATGTACTCCATCATCTAGGTAAGGCCAATATGGTGGCAGATTCACTGAGTAGGCTGTCTATGAGTAGTATGTCATATGTGAGAGAAATAATAGGGATTGTCCAAAGAGGTGCATAGATTATCCATTTAGGAGTACTCTTTCTTGACATGGATGATGGAGGAATAATGGTTTAGAATGGCTCAAAATCAACCTTGGTAGTGGAATTAAAGGAGAAATAGCGAAATGACCCCATACTTAGCTAAATATTAAAAGTTGTCCAGCAATAGAAGGTTGAGGTTTTCTCTCAAGAAGTAGATGGTGTACTTCGCTATCAAGGTAGGATTTGTGTTCCCAATATAGAAAGTTTGAGGGAAAGGATACTGGTCGAGGCTCATGGCTCGAGGTATTCCATTTATCCAGGTGATACTATTGGTGGAATGACATTAAGAGGGTTATAGCAGGGTTTGTAGCCAAGTGTCCCAACTTCCAACAAGTTAAAGTTGAACACCAAATGTAGGGTGGTACACTACAGAAGATTAACATCCTCACTTAGAAGTGGGAAGTAGTGAATATGGATTTCATCAAAGGGTTGCCTCGTACGAGACATCGACATGATTTAATTTGGATCATAGTAGATCAAATAACTAAGTCAGCTCATTTCATACCTGTCAAAACTTCAAATACAGTGGAAGATTATGCCAAAATATATATTTGAGAGTTTGTAAGATTTCATGAGATACCTTTATCCATTATCTCAGACAGAGGAATGAAATTCACTTCACAGTTTTTGAAGTCTTTTTAGAAAGGCCTTGGTACAAAAGTTAAGCTTAGTACTGTTTTCATCCACAGACCGATGTACAGTCCGAATGTATAATTCATACATTAGAAGACATGCTGAGGGTATGTGTTTTAGACTTCAAAGGAAGTTGGGATGACCATCTACCCTTGATTGAGTTTGCTTATAATAATTGTTATCATAATAGCAGTTAGATGGCTCCATTTGAAGAATTTTATGGGTGTAGGTGCAGATCACCCATCGGATAGTCTGAGGTTGGCGAAGTGGTACTGATTGGGCTAGATTTTATTCCTTAGGCTATGGAAAAATTTTAGTTGATTCGTGAAATATTGAACACTGTTCAGAGTCGTCAGGAGTCATATGTAGATGTAAGAAGGAGAGAGCTTATGTTTGATGTAGGGGATTGGGTATTCTTGAAAGTGCCACCTGTGAATGGAATAATGAGATTTGGAAACAAAGGGTCGTTTTCCTAATTTGTTGGTCCGTATGAGATAGTGAAGCGTGTAGGAGAGGTTTCTTATGAATTGAACCTTCCATTAGACTTAGTTGTGATTCACCCTAGTGTTCAATGTTTCAATGCTTAAGAAGTGAATTGGAGATCCGTCCTTAGTAGTTCCCCTCGAAAGTATTGCGGTCAAATATAACTAGTCATATGAGAAGATTCCCAAGGATATTCTTGATTGGAAGGTTTGAAGGCTAAAGAATAAATAAGAAGCGTCAGTAAAGGTGATGTGGAGAAGCCATTTGGTTGAAGGGGCTACTTGGGAAGTTGAAGTAGACATGATGACTAAATATCCTCATCTATTTTCTTCCAACTCACTTCTCACTAAAGGTAATTAGTAATTTTTAGCCAAAACTCTTTCTGTTTAAGTTTTTGTAAGTATTCTTAAGTCATATCTTATGTTGTAAGGAATTGGATCCTTGTGATAGATATACGTTTTACAATAATTTTGGTGTAGAGGTGTTGATTCCGATCCAACCCTAGATGACTCACATTCAAGGACGAATGTTTCCAAGGGGGATATCCCATGTCTGAAAGTCACTATTCAAGATACCACTCATTTCCTTGGGTCTTACACACAACATACGAGTCGTATGAAGTAAAGTTATGAGTTCAACAATATAGGTTCCTCAAGTTTCTGTCCAAAATACAAGTGGTTTTTTCAAGTCGTATAGACAAGTAATAAGTCATAATTTTCCACTCGTATGTTGACAAGTATGTGCTATCTTTTCCACTTCAAGCTTATGAGTTAGTATTATAACTCGTACCCTAACCATACGAATCGTATGGTTGAATCATGAAGACTGACGACTAATTTTTATAATGTTAAGTTAAGGGGCCATTTGGTCTTTTATCCTCTTATAACTTCCAACCCAAGACCTATAACCCCAAAGAGGCGTTATTTTCCTCTATCCCTCAATTAATTAACAATACCTTTCTCCTCCCACTTTTAAGAATAAGAAGATTAGGGTTTCTCTCCCCAAGTCATCTCTCAAGTCTCAAAGTTCAAGTTCTCTTCACAAGTCAAGTAATTCCAGGTATGTGTGATTTTTTTAAGAAGCTTAATCTTCCATACTTGTGCCCCAAAATCATGATTTTAAGATTGGATTTACATGTTTTAAATTAGGTGTCATCCCTCAGATTCTCATATATTGAAGTATAATATCATTATCTTGTGATTTTAAGGCTAAAGATGCTTAAAGGTTACATCCATTCATGTTTTGAACCTTCAGAATGCTATTATAATTTGAATTTCATTACTTTGATTTGGTTTCTGATGAAATATTTCTATATGGGTATTCAGCCTGATATTTTTTCTTAAGTGTTGTTAAAGAATGTAAGAATTTCAAGATTCAAGAAGAAGAATTATATTTACAAGAAAGCTTAAGACCTTTTGAAGTTCCATTTATATGTATTATAGCATGATTTAAGAATGCTTGATCTTTTGATCTAAATATAAGATATGAAATCCACAACCCGTTCATTTTGATTATGATTTAAAGTAAAGAGAATCATAACTGTGTTTTAGTCTATGAACCCTTATGCTATTTTAAGGTGGATTTATTAAGAATGAGCATATGTATGTATTCTGGGAGTAGTATTTAGTACCGAGAAGGGAATGCGGATGATCATATCCTAAATTCCTAGAAATTATGATCCACCGCAGGTTAAGATTTTTCCCAATATTGATGAAGTATAGTAATCATTTAAGTTAGGTTTCTATTTCAATGGCAAGGGTAGAATAGCTCTCCCAATATGGGTAAGATGTTGGACTCCATGGTAGCTCACATGGTGTAAGTCGGTTAGAAGAATCTCCCATAATAAATAATAAAAGTAAAGATTTTAGACTGTAAGTGTTATGGCTCACTAGGCTTATTCATATGCTTCAATATCCATGCTTTATGATCTTGCAGTTTTTATTTTTACTCAAGTCCAAGGTGAGTCATTTTCACTTAGCATGCATTATTTGAAAGTTTATCTATGTGCAATTCTTGTTGTATTTATGCATTCACCCCCCAAATACTCAGTACATTCCAGAGGTACTGACCCACATATATGTCTATGTTCTATATTGTCTTATAATGTAGGTTCTGGTGCTCGTTTCCAGCAGAAAATTTGAGTACGGGCATCATCAGTTGCATCATGATGTTTAGTGAGTCCTCATAGTCCAAGGATCCAGCTTATCAGTCACTTGTTTGTTGATGAAAGTACTTTAGTCACTTGAATTTTGTTTATGTTTGGGTCATTTGGGTTTTATCCCAGTGGCTCTCTAGTTTGCAGTAGAGGCTTGTTAGACTGTGTATGTTGTAAGTTTAAAGAGTTTGTTTAAGGTTTCCAAGTTAAAGATTTATATCAAGTTGTGGAATTATTTATCTTCTATTCATATTCATATAATTTTTCACTCTTTGTGTGTGTTGTCAGTTGATTAGATATCATGAGTTAGATTAGGGCTATTCATAGTCTTGAGCACCGTGTGACGTCCAGGGGTACTTTGGGGCGTTACAATAAGTAACCCACCTTGCCATTCTACATTAGTACAGAACCAAGTCCCACTCGAGATACATCACAATAGACGACAAAACCCTTAGTGCCTTCCTGCAGAGACAAGATAGGAGTTGAAGTTAATTTATATTTTAGCTTCTCAAAGCTACCCTCGCAAGCATCAAACAACAAGAACTTCACCTTCTGCTGAGTTAACTTCGTCAATGAGGCAGTAATAGAAGAAAAGATTTCCATGAACCTCCTATAATAACCGGCTAAACCCAGGAAGCTCCGCATATCGATTGAAGTCATGGGTCTAGGCCACTTCTTAACCACCGCAACCTTCTGAGGACCCACCATGATCCCCTCACGAGACACAACATGAGCCAAATAAATCATAGTGTTCAACCAAAACTCACATTTTGAGAACTTAGCATATAACTGCTAATCTTTCAATGTCTTCAATATAAGGCGGAGGTGACTGGAATGATCCTTCTCACTCTTAGAGTACACTAAGATGTCATTAATGAAGACAATCACGAACGAATCTAGAAATTTATGGAAGACCCTATTCATCAAGTCCATGAATGTCGTAGGGGCATAAGTAAAGACAAACGACATAACAAAGAACTCAAAAAAAACATACTGGGTGTGGAAAGCTGTCTTAGTGATATCTACCTCCTTAATTTTTAACTGATAATACCTGAACTGAAGATCGATCTTATAGAAGAATTTGGCACCGTAAATTTGATCAAAGAGGTCATCAATTATCAGAAGTGTATTCTTATTCTTTACTGTCTTGTTTAATTGCCAGTAATCAATGCGTATACAAAGGGAACTATCTTTCTTACGTACGAACAAGAAAAATTCACCCTACAGGGACGCACTAGGACGGATGAAAAGCTTGCCTAAGAGATTCTTCAACTTCTCCTTGAGTTTCTTTAATTCAGCTGGAGCTATTATTTATGGGGGAATGGAGATAGGATGAGTGTCCAAAACAATGTCAATACCAAAATCAATATCCCCATCAGGAGGGACACCAGGAAGATCATTAGGGAATACTTCAGGAAACTCATTTACCATTAGGACAGAAGGTAAGGGAGGGCCCTCCGAGTTAGAATCTTTAAACCAGATTAAATGATATACACAACCCTTGAAAATTAAATTTTGGTCCCTAAGATATGATATGAACCTTTCTTTGGGAACTAGGGAACTTCCCTCCCATTCTACAATTAACTTATTAGGGAATTTAAACATGACCTTACAGGCCCGACAATCTAGAGAAGCATAGCACGAGTGCAACCAATCCATCACCAAAAGGACAAAGAAATCAACCATGTATAATTCAAATAGATCTACCAAAGAATCCCAATCACCTAAAGATACCACACAACCCTTATAGACTCTTATAGAAATCACAAAGTCACCCACCGGGGTATAAATAGAAAAAGGGTCAAAAATACACTCGGGACCAAAACCAAAATACATAGCCATAGATGGGGTCACATAAGAGAGAGTGGACCCTAGATCAAGTAAATAGTACACATCATGGGAAAGAGTTTCAACATACTAGTAACAACATCTAGAGATACCTCGGACTCCTGATGAGTAGTGAGAGCATAAATATTATTTCGACCAGTGTCGGAGCCAGAAGTGACACCCTTTGGTGCAGGAGCTGAAGAAGAAGCAACAGGAACCTTAGAAAATCTAGAGGGACAATACCGCTGCATATGTCTGATTTGACCACACATAAAACATTGGTTCCTCCCCTACTCGCACTGACCACGATGGTGCAAACCATAGAATCTGCAAGGAGGGTAGAATGGTGCTGATTGGGATCCATTGGCCTAAGATTGGGCACCCTGTTCCCTATGAGCATCACCATACTGAAAACGTCAGTCCCCAGATGACTTTGGGTAAGGAGAACTAGTCGTCGAATAGGTGTTAGGTTTTCCCCAGTTCTTCTTCTTAGACAACTTTTCACTCAGCTATTAGCCTCCATCCTGTTCTGAATACAAGAATTTCATACTTTTCCACTCACCAATCTCATCTTGCTTATTTTTCTCCTCTTCAACCTATTGCATATACATAACTAATCTGGAGATGTCAATATGCTTGTTCAACAAGGCAACCTAACTCTCAAGAATCAACTCACGAGACAATGTAAAAGCATACTTATGAATTCTTGCCCTCATGCTAGACACTAACCTAGGAGCATACCTATACAACTGATGAAATTTCAAGGCATACTCCTTAAATTTCACTCTCCCTTGTTTCAAGTTAACAAACTCTTCTGCATTTTAATCTCTCAACTCGTGAGGAAAGAAGCATCCTAGAAATGCACTAGAGAAATCATTCCATTTGACAAAACCAATATATTTGTCTCTCAATTGTTCCCACTTTTCATTCCAGTGGTATACAACATCTTTCAGTTGGTAGGCATCAAAATCTACACCTTCAATCTCTAAAGCATGCATAACTCGAAAGATTTTCTCTATCTCATCAATCAAACTTTAAGGATTCCCCTCAACCTTAGTACTAGTAAACATCAAAGGATGCAATCTCTTAAATTGTACAAATCTAGCGGGCTCAGATGAACCCATACAAGTACCAATAGAACTCGACTATTGTGACTTAGATGCCACCAACTTGGTTAATAGGTTGATAGAGAGATAGAACTCTGTATTGATAACCTCCACTTGAGGCGAATGAGTATGAGTGTTTCCCACAAGAGTAGGATCAGTGGGGATAGGTGGGACTCTACTAGGAGCATCAGATGCAGCAACCGTTGATCGATTCTGGACCCTAAAAATTGGACGAGCTCCATCCACATTGCCCTCAGATAGGACCGAAGAAGTTCCACGAGCATCAGATCTTCTTGGAGACATGATCTGAAAGATGAACAAATTAAAATAAGAAGGATCCAACACCTTAGACTCGACATCCAGAAATTCAGACAACAATAAAGGAAAATATTCCTAAATGTCTCATAGCCCCCTCTCTTATAAGTGTGGTATACTACACACCCATAAAAGAGACTCTACTTGACATGACTTTATGGACACCTAATCAACCATGAACTTAGGCTCTAATACCACCTTTGTCACAACCCAAACCAGGACCTGGCTATGACGGGTATCTTAAGTCCTACATGGATCAGAGATCGCCCTCTTCACCTAACCAAACCAACACAATATTCCCAAATCTTGGATGAATTTTGAACATATAAAAAGATACAACATACTAAAACTAATGATAATTCATGATATGTTTATACCAACCATCGATAGTCGGACAACCGTCCATCATCAAACAATCAACCAAACCACCTAAGTCCACAGTAATCCAACAAACCCTCTATAAAATAAGGGTAAATAAAATGTCGGGATATGCCCCTAACAATAGCCAAAACCAATATCCACAAGATAGTCAAAACAAACAAAAGGAAACCACAATATGAACTGGGGTCTTCCAAAGAATGAAAGCTCATAACTTTAATCTAACTTGATAGCTAATCCCAAATCCAACTCATTGAGCAAGAGATATAGAAGTATGGACAGTTTCTACATCGCATGGGGATACAACATCTGAAGACAGTTAATGGTTGGAGCACTAACATGTAATTCAGGGATAGAGTAACAAGATAATACCACAAAAACTGATAAAAACCAATACAACATTCAATTCATAATATCATATAAAGTACATATAGATAAATAATACCACATGCTGGGGTAGGGAGCAAGGCTTAGTATGAACTTTGAAAACCTTAACCTGGGATGTGTAGCATAACTATCATGTAACAAGGCACCCACTATTATATGAGCCCAACTCTCCCTAGATAGAAGGACCTAAGGGTGTGTAGCCGCATGAACCAGAGAATATCCATATCTATATATTCCTTTATGGAGGACTCAAACCTCTCGGCATAGTTAAGTTGACTTAAGCACCAATGTATACAATATGGGGAACTCGAACCTACCATTCATATAACTAATATGGGGGACTCAAACCTTACGATCATATAGACACCCACACTGGCTAGTACAATTTCTAGTGTTAGTCCTTCAGACCTCCACTTTCACGGCCTGGTGATACACCCTAATCTTAAGCCCAATTTAAAATATTTAACATACATCAATATTTATTAACCCATTATACATATAGGAACCTCGTTGGTATCTTCATACCAACCCCACTTGCAAGCATACATTATGCCATAACACCAATTTCATCACTTAAGACTCGAACCAATTATTCAAATATGGACATCAAGATAATGCAATATTTGGGAACCCATTTAATAAATCAAACCCCAAAGTTATAATTTTTATCAATCTATGGCCATAAATACCTTTACAAAGTCCTTCATCAATCATTATCATGGTTATTCCAAAGCCTTAGTTCAACAACATAATTTAACTTATGACAATATCATTATCATTAACAATTTCCCAAATAAGCTGAGGGTATGCCATTATCAAAGCCGAAATCATAAAATTTAGGGTTCAACCATGATGCCTCAATTAAATCACTATTCTCGTGCACACACATGTGCAAAACAATAATTAAAACATGCATAACCATAATTTAAACCATAGAAAACAATATTCAATAATATACATTCAAACCGCTCAACCTTGGTTTCAAAACTACCGTTAATAATTTATGACCAATGCTTTAAAAATATTATTTTAGTAAGATAACAATGAGGGAAGAGTCACATACCTAAATTACCAAGATTCATGGAGAGAAATTGACTTTTGAACCCTTAGTTAGCCACTTTGGAGAAACCCTAGCCAATTTTGCTTGAGAGGATTTTGAGAGAGCAAAGAGGATGTTTTTTTATCTTGTAGAGTGTAGAATCAATGCCCAAATTGTTTTAGGTATGTGATTCCTTAAGGATTTTAATGGGGAAATGTGCAAAGTACCCCTAACTAAAAATTATAGTGAGGCCGCCCTTAGTTACGAGTTGATCCATCGACTGATTACCACATCATATAACTCATAGCCATGAGTCATATCCTAAATAGTAAGTTGGAAACCTATACACTGCCCATCTTATGACCTTATGATCTCACTCGTAACGTAGACATATAGCTCATATGGTCTAGTTGTATCCAATACAGGACCCAAATAAATTAGACACTAGACAATATACGACTCAACCCTACCACTCATAACTTGGTTTTACGACCATACTCAGAGCAAAACTTAGCCAATTCTAGACTCGTTTGGCAATGAATTGGGCCCTTAGACCCATAACCATATCATATGACTCGTATGATGAGTCATTAATAGGGAAGTAGGCTCAATGCTTAAGGAATTTTGAAGGACCAAAATTCTAGGGCATTTTAGTTACCATGCATGTACTCATTCAACCCATAAAATCCTATAGTATGGTTACTATTGGTGAATATTTATAAAATACACATGATTATGCTCGCGCTTGTAACCAATGCCAGCAGCAAGGAAATATCTCACAAAAGCATGAGCTCCACAAGACACCTATTCTTGAGCTTAAGCTATTTGATGTATGGGGAATTGATTTCAGGGGTCCATTTTTGAGTTTTCATAGCATGAAGTTTATTTGATAGAAGTCGACTATGTATATAAGTGGGTGAAAGTATTTGCGCTTCATAATAATAAGGATAAAAGTGTCACAGCCTTTTTGAAGAAGAATATTTTCTCTTAATTTGGTACTCCATGAGCTATCATTAGAGATGGTGGAGCCCATTTCTATAATTTTATATTTATGGCCCTACTTGAAAAATATAGTGTGACACATAAGGTGGAAAATCCTTACCATCCACAGATGAGTGGGTAGGTTTAGGTCTCCAATTGTGAGATCAAGTCCATTTTGGTGAAGACTATGAATACTAATCGGACTGGCCGGTTGAGAAAGCTAGATGATGCACTTTGGGCCTACTATTCAACTTAGAAAACTCTTATAGGTGCCTCACCTTATCAGTTTGTGTATGCCAACACATGCCACTTGCTAGTTGAACTTGAGTATAAGACACTATAGGCATTAAAGAAGCTGAATTTTGAGTGGAGTGTTGTTGCACACTTGAGGTTGGATAGGATAAATTTCATCATCGTGCATATGAGAGTTCAGACTTGTATAAGAAAAATATGAAGTTGTAGCACAACAAGAAGATTGAGAAGATCGTATTTCAACCCGGTGATGTGGTCTTGTTATATAATTCGAGACTTCTCTTGTTTCCTAGCAAGATGAAGTCTAAGTGGTCGTGCCCATGAAATCGTGGTTAGAGTATTCCAACATGATAAAATTGAGCTAAAATGAGATGGAGATGCCCCATTCAAGGTGAATGGGCATCGTGTTAATCATTACATGGGTTGTATGGAACAGATGAAGGTATGTGAGAATGTTATCCTTGGCAAAGTCTAAGTAGAAAAGGGAGTTTTGTGGCATTAAATTAGGCGATGCATGGGAGGCGACCCATGGTTTTATTGGTGAAGTTTGAGTACCTAACATAGCCACATCATGCCGCACCATCAAATCATGTGTTGTATGGGAGGCAACCCATGTTTTGTACTTAATTAAATTATAGGGTAATCTATGTGCCCAAATGTGCAGGGCTGAACTATGCAGGAAAAGTATCAGATTAGTCTTATGCCCAAGTCCTTATGGGGGACCCTGCGAGTCTCTAGAGTACCTATGACTCTTGGAATGAGTCATCGTCAGTGACTACAACTCTCCACCTTGAGTCATAAGGACTGGGGACCTAGGTAAGTCTTCATAGTAAATAATTGGAGACAATGAATCATAGCCACCAACTATGAGTCATTGCCAAAGTTGTGGTAAGCAATAAGTGTCGTAGATCAAGTCGGTTGACCCAATCTAATTTACGCATAATAAATGGTAAAACTGAAGCACACACAATTTTCTTTTTCCTTTTTTAAATGTGTGTAACTCCCTCCATATCCCATAACAATTTATCCCACTCACAATACATTTCTCATCCCTTTAATCACCCCTTTAAGATTCACAACTACTCTTTAAAGAAAACAAAACTTCCTTCTTAACAAGTTTAGGGCTAAGTCACTTAAATAATTCAAGCATGTTATCAATTTAAAGTAAAGTATGATAATACCCTTTGCTAATTCACACTCGTGCTTATTTTACTAAGTAAATATGCTTTGGATTCTTTTTTAGAACTTACCTAGGGTTAAGCGTAATTTCTAAAATCTTGAAAAATTGTAGTATCTACATATACTTGGAGTACAAACAAAGTTGGGTAAGATTTAAGGTAGGGGTGTGTATAAGAAAGGAGATAAAGGGGAAGAGTTATTACCCTTATAATATGAGTAAACATCAACAAATTATGAACTTTCCATAGTCGACATTCGCGATGAGCCACGTAATGACTCATAGTCTTACCTAACAAGTCGTTATATGACTTGTAAAAACTGTCAACATAGTTGGATGAGGATAAAGGTTTTTTGGTCACCCTATAACTCATCCTACAAGTTTTTGTCTAACCAGATGACTCATAGCTTGACTCGTAGTGACTGGACATACATGACACTTAAAAGACTTTTTTTGTCACTTGACGAGTCACCTTATGAGCCATCGAGTGACACAATGACTCACTCGGTGGACTTGTAGGGTCACTAGTACCTCATCCACGTAGCATATCATACCTTACAACTGTCTGAACGACATAGACTCTGGCAATGAGTCATAGCCTAACTAGTAGAGTCCTCAACCAGTATTAATTTTTTTTAGTTTTTCTTTGTTTTCCTTACTTTTTCTTGTGTTAACTAATAATGTTCTTTCCTTGGGTAAAATGCCACCAAGGAACGTCACCACTAAGAGGGCCATATGGAACCTGAAAAACCAAGCTTATTCCACTCATCAGCTTAGGGATGAGCCAACTGACGACAAATCTTGTGGTTCCATTGAAGAGCATCCAATTAAGGAACCAAGCAATATCTTACCTCAGGTCCATAAGGCTAAGCTTTCCATGAAGAATTCAAGACAATCACTGCCACACTCCCCTCTTAATTTTGAAGAGGGAGAGAAATCAGAGTCCCTGAGGGGGGAAATAAAGAGAGAAACATGTTTCAAAAATCAATAGAAAATACTACATCTAGTAGAGAATTGCTAACATTCAACTCACTCCCAAAATTTAAGGGTGAGGCAGTCATTGACAAGTAACCCAATTTGAATTAGGGTCGAATCTCAAGGAGTGAATTATATACTTCAAACCCTATGGGTGTTCAAATTACTACGAGGTTACCTGGAATGCTAACAAAAACAAAATATAAAATAAAATGGGGGGATTTGTTTGGAAAATTTTTGTACAATCTTTAGTAAATGATCAAGATATGACACTTTTGTTTTAAACAACAATGTTAGGGAAAATCTTGGGATTATGTCTACTTAAAGGTAAAAATATGTGGGTTAATGATGGTTTATCATAAAGATTTGTTATTAACTAAAGGATAGGCTAGGCCAAAGGTCATTGTGGTTAATCTTTCGATAAAACCATAATGATTTCACCCATTGGCTCTTTCGAGCACCTAACAAGTGTGAAATTCGTAATCACCCAAAACCCCAATCAAGCATCCCTATTTCTATGATGATGCTATTGACATGATTTACACTCCTAATGCACTTATTTCTAAGATTGAAAAATGAAGTAAACCATAGGCTTAATTTTCCACCAATGTCGTGTCCCCTATAATCCTCTTTCAAGGATATTATGAGTTACCTTATATTCACCTTCATCCCGTTTTCAAGGATGATAAAGGGTTTCGAGAGTTTGGAGTTTTCACCCATCAAACCCATTTGGAGATTTGGGACTTTCACACATCAAATTCCAACTCATAAGCTTAAGCAATGGTGATATCCTTACTCAACAACTAACAATCATACAAACACAATAATACCCACACACAATTTATCCTCCAGTTTAACATAATCCCAAGACTAAATTATTTAGATACTCGTAAAGAATGTAAAAATATATATACCTTAAAGATTATCCAAATCATTCATTCTTCATAAAAACGCTAAGAAATCAAGCCTCCAAAATTAGTTATACACATAACCAATTAGGGTTTCAAGCTTTCAATTCAAAATATCTTATGAGGTGAGCTATGTTCCAGTAAGAAAGGGTTTTTTCCAATATATGGTTTGGAATTCGTATCTATAGTTTTACAAATCTTCCCCAGGGCATAATCTCGCTGAACCGTGATCGCGCTGGTTTGACCGTGATCGTAGCTATGCGGGTGCAATTTACTAACTTTTGCTTGACAACCATGATTACGCTGGTTTGACTGCGATCACGGCTATGTGGTCACAATTTAATAACTTTTTTATGACTACCATGATCGCGGTCAGCATACCACGACCGCGGTACCTGAGGCCTTTTTGCTCCAAGTCTTCAACTGTATTTTTTTGCTTTTTTTTAATTATTTTAAGCTCCATTCCACATCTTTTGATTTCATTAAATATATGCCTGCATAGAGTAGATATTGGTGCATTTAATTACAATTATGTCTATTTTTATTCATTCAAAATAGGGTAATATGCACGAATGATTAGTACAAATAAGTGGTAACATCACCGCTTATCACGAATTAGGATGTGAAGTTCTGAGTTAGGTTCTAAGGATCCTGAGGGTAGTGAGAATGGAGAATTGTACGATAGTTCACTAGTAGAGATTTCTCCTCCACCACAAGCCCACCCCTATTAAAACTTGATCCAGCCCTCGTGCTTATTTTAAATTGTTGAGGGTACCCAGGATGTAGGAGATATTTGAGTGGGACTGTTCCATTATCTCAAACACAGGGAAACCAAAGAGGTAGTTCTATCTTGAACCAAAGTTGTTGACCGGTGGAATGTATGAAATACCTAAGTTTGTGGCCCAATTTAAGAAGTACTATTTTGAGTGAATGATAAGAGACTCAAGTAGATATAGCTCTTCCCTTGTTCGGAAATTCTATGCCTCCATACCAAATAGAGTTGAGTCAAATATATCCATAAGGATTATCCTAGAAGAAAGGTGATCCATTACATTCTCTTATGATTTGGGGTGTTCGGGTGAATATTTCTACATAGACTATTTACCAATTTTTACATGGAACAAAATTTGAGCTTTCCATTGACACTTTCATTATTGATCATCAAAATGCAAAAATGAAAAAAGTAAAACTAGGAAGATTGGGACAAAAGATAAATACATGTACTTGAAGTTGATTTCTTGTATCATTGCTACTATGAAGGAGGATGCGCCTTGGTTATTGTGCCCATCTACATAGATCACCTAGATATTTTATGTTTTGTTGCAAAGGCCTTGTGGACACTAGTTAGGCATTGGTTTATCCCAAATATGGGAGATAACATTTTGAACCCCGATAGGGATACTTTGGTGGTTAGAATCATGGAGTGATTTAAGATCAACATATCCCAGATTATTGTGTAAGAGATTAATGACAGAGAAGTTAGTAAAGACACCAACCTATCTGTCCTATTCGTAATGACACAAATATGTTGGGATGAGCGAGTTCATGGGCTCTCGAATTTTGATCATTTTTTATGGTCCACAAAACCACCTACTTTGTTTTAATTTGAGATCAAGCCAACCCTATTTCTAATGCCAAGGTGTACGCATCACTTTTATAGGTAACTTTTCAATCCTATATGCAGTGGACATTGATACTCTGGGTTTTGCCAATCTTGAAGACACCTCAGTTGCGTCTATACAATCTAAGTCTCTAACTTTTACTTATATGGCATGGTCTATTAATACTAAGGCCCCACAGCCATGTACTCTAAGGTCTTCTTGATCATCCACTTTTAGGTTTCTATTTTTTGGTCTTATAGAAATTTTTGACTGATGTGCTAAAACATCTAGGAACCCTCGAATGAAAGGTGAAAATATCGAAGAGGAGGTACAGCCTTATGTAAAGAAAGAAATTTAGAGTAAGATATAGAGAATACAAAAATAATTTACTATTTTGAGCGGCATATTAATCAAAAGCTTACGGGAGTTCAGGCCCTAGATCTGGCAGACATTCATGAGGAGTTGGTTATTTTATGGGATACCATAGAGGAAATAGCCATAAGAACATTCCCAGCTTTTCCGATTATTAAGGAGATACCAATTTAGGATATGCCAGATATTTAGGGCATAAAAGGCAAAAAGAATAAAACTGGAGAAAAAGGAGGTGAGTGATCAAGTAAGAAAACAAAAGAGATGGGAGAGAGTAAGATGCATAAAACTTGGGAAACTTGTTAGCAGGTATTATAGGACCACTTGATCGAGGTTCATAATATAGTAGTGGGAGTAAGTATCTCCCAAATGGAAGATATAATGACTTCAACTGCGTGAGATATGAGTAAGAGCATAGTTTGGCCTCCCAAGATCCCCCTACCATTGAGTGCATCGTCCACTGTCGATGTCGATATTGATTTAAGTGTCTCAGCCACCACTAGGGCCACTATTACTGAGAATGAGGCCAGACTAAGGCATCCGCTACTGAGACTTCATGATTTTACATTTAAGGCACCCAGGCATGCTTTCACTCCCTAGTTTTGACATTTTAGTTCTGCACAAGGGACAGTGAATCATCTTTAGTTGGGGATGGGGGTGTACCACAACAAAGGGTTTTTCTATCATGTTTCTTTTCTTGTTGGCTGTAGTATCTTCATTAGAACTATCATGTTTAGGTATTATTTGTGTTGTTATATGTGTTATGTGTTGTTTATGTTTAATTAGAAGAAACATAAGGAAGCTAAGGGTAGCTGACATATTTTTTTGTGTTTTAAGTATTTGGAGAAAAAATGATACCCCTCGAAAAAATTTTGTCAACTGTGTGTGTAAGTATATGTGTGATCATTATTTGAATCTTGTTATGGTGTTAGTATTAGGGATAATATAATAAAATCTTACCATTGCATGAAATGGATAGGTAGTAGTTGATAATAGAACCTACTACTATCTGCGCATGAGACATTTACCTAGTTTGCTTTGTGTATTTAATTTAGAACTTGAATGATTAGTCTTGCCTAGGTTGAAGAATATTTGGTTAGTACATGATCATAGGTCATGTTTGAGTAAGTCCACCATTAGGCTGAAAGACCGACCAAATAACAATAAGTATCCCTTGATCCCTAATTTGTGCCTAAATTGACCTATTTTCTTGTCTTTACATTTTTACCTTCTCATTTGATTATAATTAATCTATTTTAGACATTGTACCTCCTTGGACACTTGGCACCTCAACTCAAACAATTCACCTAAGTTAAGGGTGGTTATCATAGGCGTGTAGAGTTGAAAATATGTATGAAGAAAGGTGTTGAATAAAGTTAAAAAAATAAGGTTGGTTGTTGCAAAAACGTGTGAAAAGAAAATAAAAAATGAAAAATTTAAGTAAAATAAGAGAAGTGAATAAATGCAAAGCAAGAAGAAAACCACACCCAATTCGAATTAGCAATAAGGTGAAAAGGGAAAAATAAAAGAAGTATGGTTGAGTAGTGGAAACTAAAAAGGTAAGTATAGTATCAAGGAGGGTGAGTCACTATATCCCAAATGTACCATACCTACCCCCAAACCTATATTACAAGCCTAGAAAAGTCCTATATTGATCCTAGTCCAACTGTCCAAAAAAGTAAGGTATAGAAACTAAGGGCAAGCCTATGGTATTTTATGCACATTATTGGAAATTCTTTTAAGATTGTGAGTGTATTTATATCGTTCCCACATAAAAAACCATTATTATATTGTGAGAGTTGGGACTTGTTTGGTGTGAGGGCACAATGGCTATATTATTTAGTACTTATCATCCGAGTAGTGTAAACTGCTTATACGTTGGGTTTTTTGTTAAAATTTAATGCCATTAATTGATTCTTTTGTTTCATACTTTTATGCTAAATGAATCCACACAGTCGTTTAGAAATTTAGACATAGGAGAGGGCAAGAAATATGAGCTAAAATGAGTTAATTGTCGTAGGTGGCTTAGGTTTCTTTGAGTTAAGCATCTTCTTTTTTTCTATAGTTCTATTATGTGTTAGTTTCCTGAGGATATGCAAATATTCTAAGTTGAGGGTGTCAACGTTCCATGGTTTCATGGAACTTTCGATGCTTAAAACTAAGAAATTATGCAAGTACTTTGGCGTTTTTATATAGAGATGATGTGCTTTGTTCAATTTTGCAAGAAAACAGAATCGGAAGTGAGTATAATAGGACAAGGAAGAAAAAGGCGCCAAATAGAAGTCTTTATCCTGGACAACAAATCATTGGGTGAAATTATGACTTGTCATCTAAGTCTTCATCAGACTAGTGAAGGTTCAGAAGAGAGAATGAAAAACACACTGACTACGACTCATAGGGTCAAACTATGATTCATACTAAGAGGCATTTTAAGCAAAAAGGAAAAAAAGTTCTAAAGGGTGTATTTGGATAGCAGCGGAATGTGATGAGTCATAGTGTGAGGCTATGACTCATAGTGAAACTCATCCTAGGCATATGGAGGAAAAGTTATGAAGACTAAATATTTAGTTGGGAACCCTACGAGTAAGGCAATGACTCATCTAGTGACTCGATGAATCATCACCAGCCACATGGAGCATAGAAGTGGAGCTGACAATGAGTTGTTCTAAGTCATATGACTCATTATCTGAGGCATTGTCACTACCAACCTTTATAATCCTATTTTTTTTAGGAAAACTATGATGTAACTATAAATATACCTTTTATGTTTTATTATTTTTTACACACTTTATACACTTATTACATTGTTTTGAGTTATAAGATACATATTGATCTTAAAATTCTTGTTCTTAGTTTTTAGGGTTTGATATAAAGTTGAGATTATGGTTTTCATTCTTATTAATTGTGAGATCATTCGTATGCATTCAATTATGAATTGTATGTTTGTTTTTGCAATTATGAGCAACTAAACCCCAAAACTAGGGTTGTGAAAACCCTAATGGATTAACAAAATAAAGAAAGTGCAAAGTCATTCTAAAATGGTGTTTGTGCATGTATTGTGGTTTTCTTCAGTTTGATTGCTTTCTTAACAGTTTCAAACATTAGAAATTCGAATATATTCAATACTAACTTGATAGAGACATAGAGATTGGGAAAATGAGATTACAATAGTAATTTGAAGCTACCAACCTTGATCTAATTAACTTACACTTAGAGGAGATAGTTAATTCAGAATAAGGGTTAGTAATGTGACACTCTAAAATTGAGATAAAATGAATAAAATTCACCTAAATTAAATTCAAGAGATGGTTAGGTGGTATATAACTTGTTAGATTCTGCATGCAAGGCACCTAGAAAGTTTGACGAGTACTATAAGCCCGTGGGGTTTAGTAGTCAAGGGAACACAATCCTAGTGACCATCTTATATTGATAACGACCCTATTTTCCAGAATTGTTCTTATTACTACTATTCTTATAAAAAAACACCATTTATTTTCTTTACTTTCCAACTGCAATAGCAAGCTCGTGATAGATTTTGTCCTATTCCTTATGGGATCGAACCCAACCTTATTGGGTTCTATATTTGACAAGAGACTGTGTTATACTTTTTAGGATGTGTAATTTGGACATCATGTATGTAGTTGTGTTTGATAATTAAATATTGTGGATTTGCACTTGGTATTAGGAATATCTAAATAAGTGGAACGAATTTGGTAATAAGTAGAATGAGTATCATTTTAATGCAATTTAAGTGTGAGGGACTTGTGTAAATTCTTATTTTGTGTATGCAACTAGAACTTGCCCACTCTATTTTGTTAGGTGATAGTTGGTTGTATATATAGTATCACGAACCTTATTTTAATTGAGTCCATTTAGCCTTAAAAACCCAACCAAATAATGTGTATCAATTTCCTTGATCCATGTTTGAGCTAATATCCCTTTTTATTCAATAACTGCTAAACTTTCTTTATCTATTGTTGAACCACTATTTTGTCCCTAGTCCCTCCTTGGATATTGTGTACCCCAACCCAGGAAAATTGCCAAAGTTGAGTGCGGCTATTATAGAAAAGTTTTATGAATAAAGAAGGGTATGAAGAGAGTCTCTATTGTTAAATCACAACTTTGGCCCTAATCCTTCTTAGGACATCGTGCACCTCAATTTAGGCAAATTGCCTAAGTTGAGGGTGGCTACTGTAGGAAGGTTTACTAAGTAAAGAAGAATATTAAGATGGTTTATGTTGAATCAAAAACATTAGGAGTGTGTGTAATAAATAAAAAAAAGATCTTGTTGAGATGTCTGATGAGTTGCAAATTTGCCCCTCATTTATATCCAAATTTGTGCACACTATGATGAAATGACAATATGTATGAGGCAAATTCTTTACTGAAGTGAATTAAATCACATGGTTTGTATGTTAGAGTGTAATAGGATGAAAAGAAGTGAAGCTGAGTTGAGTTGAAAATGATAGCAAAAGACCAAAGTGCTTGGACAAGATAAAAAAATTAGGACCGGGGATCAACCCTCAGGTACCGCGATCATGGCCTGAGGTCGTGATTGTGATCTGATACTAAATCAAGTCTAAGCGATTACAAGGGGATCACCACGATCGCATGGGTTGTGAAAACTGTCAATCAAGTGTGATCGCGTTAGATCAAAAATTCTCTAAGGTCGGAATCATAAATTGATGGAGATAAATCCCAAATCTCAAAAGCAAAAAGCCTTGCATGATTTGGGTATCTTGAAATTAATTTTCAAGTTTTGAGTAGAGAAAAACATTCCAATTTTGGAAAAGAACAATTGTAGTAAATTTTCAAGAGATTTTAGTTTTGATTTGAAATTGAAGTTTGGATTTTCTTGCTTTATTTTCAATGGATACATTGAATTTCAACTTGGGTATATTTCTTTTCTCCAATCATGAGTAGCTAAATTCTTATCTTGGGTTATGTGAAATTAGGTGGTTAATTTTTTGTGGGTGTTAATTGTTAGTCCAAATCACTAGTTAAGAAGGTTAGGTTTTGTTATTACTCTAGGTTTGACTTGAGAATTATGGGTGAAAACTCCAATTAACTTGGATCCCATATCATCTTAAAAGAGGGATATGGGTGATGAGTAATAGTAGACTACACTTTGATTTAGCTTCTCTCATGGCATTTTCTTAGAAATGGGGATGTTATGTTGGGGTGCTACGTTCATAAGCATTATCTTAGTAATAAGAATACAAGTATGAGGTATTGAGTTGATGAATTTGTTATGCTCATTAGGTATCCAAAAGAATCCATGAGTGAAATTTAGTGTTTTTTTAAAAGACTAACACTAATGCCATAGACCCAGCCTACCCAAACCCTTATTTAAAACCCCTACGGTAGCATAACCCCAAGATTTCTATTAATTTGATTTACTAATCATTTTTTAAATCCCTTATTATTCTTGGTGTGTGTGTTTTCATAATAACGATTTACACCAAATTCCCCAAATTTTACTTTAATATTTAGTTTTAGTTACGCATTACGGGTTAACTCCTAGTTAACTCTAAATACTCGAAAGGTGTTGAAAACAAGCTTTCACTCCTTGTCGATAAGACCCTAACTCTTTCTGGATTTATATTAACGATGATCGCGTTGAATAAAAATAATGGTGCAAGTTAAGCATTTTAAAAAATGGCGTCGTTGCCGAGGAGTGAAGCTTAGTTTCTCTTTTACCATGTTGTTAGTGAACATGGGTTACTCGTAGTGCTTTTATTTACCTTATTTATTGTTTTTGTTTTAGTAGGTGATTTTCATAGTAATCACGACACTATGAGCCACAATGGGAGCAATGAAGGCTCATTTGATGGACACCTCGAGGATAAGGATCATCTTCATGATGTGCGGCGTACAAGTGCACTTTGTATCCCTCTGGTCAAGGAGAATGGGGTGTTCTATGTCATGAGTGCAATGATTCACATGTTACAAATTAAAGGTCTATTCGGGGGTCCATCATACAAAAAAGTCAACTCGCACTTGAAAACTTCATTAAGGTGTGTGCCCTATTTGATATTGTACATATCTCTCAAGAGTCCTTTCGGTTAAGGCTTTTCCAATTTTCTCTAATGGGTGGAGAAATTTTTTTGTTGATATATTTACCCATTGGGTCTATTACTTCACGAGTAGAACATACAGAGGCCTTTTGGATAGATATTTTCCTCTATATAGAATATTTCAACTAAGGGATGAGGTCACAAATTTCTGTCAGCTTAGTTGTAAGCCCTTACATGAGGTGTGGTAAAGGTTCAATGACAATATCATGCAATTCTAGAAAACCATAAAGTGCCGAATAAGTTGCTTCTCTAAATATTTTATAGGCCATTGGACCAACTCAATAAAATAGTGGTGTACAATGCATTAGGTGGTTCTCTTGTAAAGTTGTCATATGCTATTGCGATAAATATACTTGAGCAAGTCACTAAACAAAATTAAGGATTGCATACTTGGGATTCCAAAGTAGACGTAGGGTCCCCCACCACATCTTATGTCAACAAAGAGAAAAGAAAGAAGGACAAAGAAAGGGATGAGAATATGTCTAAGGTGATGACCCAATTGCAGCTCCTCACTAAAAACGTAATGGGTGCACCAACAAAATCTATCAATGTCGTGGCCACTCAAGGTACAAAAGGTTATGATGATGATGAAACTAAGGTACTCGATAAAGAAATAAGGATGTTGATAAATTATGTAGGGTCACACCCTACCTATTAAAGACAAGGAGGGAAGCAAGGTTGGAATAATCTAGATCGAGATGTTATTGGTGTGATAGAGAAAGGGATAGATATCATTATTAGAAGTATAAGGAAAGAGGTTATGATATATATGATCCCCCTCATGATCATTTCAAGGACAAAGAAGCAAGCTTGGTGGTCCCAAAAGATTCAAAATCGTGGATGTGCTTGCTTGAATTCTGATGTGGGTTGAAGATACTGACAAAATGGTAAGGGAAATGAAGAGTGAATTTTGTCAACTTAACCAAACTGTTGTTTTACATTTGTCTTCCTTCAAGTAATTGGAGACATAAGTGGGGTGAATTTTTACTCAACTCAATGCTAGGCCAAAAGGGGGCCTGCCTAGTGACATGGTGGTAAATCCTAAAAATGAAGGCCATGTCTTGGTAATTGTTACTAGAAGTGGTAGAAATCTTAGTGAGCGTATGATTGAAGTTAAGTAAAAGACTCTCGATGATCAAATAAATATAGAGAGGAAGCGGTACGAAACACTAGGTATTGGTGCTTTAAAGTCTCTTAAAAAGGGTGATGATCTGCCAATGATCATTGAAGATAAATGTGATGAGAAGGAAACTCCTAAAGTGATTAATGGTGATAAGAAAATAGGGAATGAACCTCAAAGCATTCCATTGCCACCAATGAAAATTCCTCCACCCTTTCCACAAAGGTTGAAAAGAAAGATGGCAATGCCAAGATCAAAAAGTTCCTTGCAAATCTTAGCAACCTCTTAATCAATATTCCACTATTAGAGGCTCTTCAAGAGATTTCGGGTTATGCTAAATCAATGAAGATCTTGATGTCAAAGAAGAGGCTTATATATGCTGAGACAATTGAAGTGACCCACTCATGTTGTGCAATCATGTCAAATTCCATGGCAGAGAAAAAGAAAGATCCTGGTGCTTTTCCCATCCCTTGTACCATTGGGACCCATAAATTTGACAAGGCATTATGTGATCTTTGCACTAGCATAAATTTGATTCCATATGCGGTGTACCAAAGCCTTGGGTTGGGTGCATCTACACCCACCACCATGATATTATTGATGGTAAATAGCTCAATCAAGAAACCAATTGGAGTGTTATATAATGTATTGGTAAAATTTGATAGATTCATTCTCCCGGTGGACTTTGTTGTGCTTGATTGTGAAATCGACCACGATATACCCATAATATTTAGGAGACATTTCTTGGCAATTGAAAGGGCACTTGTGGATATGGAGCATGGAGAAATAACATTTTAGGTGCATAGTGATGGAGTCTTGTTCTGGGTATACAAAGCCGAGAAGCAACCAAGTGTGTTACAAGTAGTCTTGGTTTTTGATATTGTTGATAAAGGAGAGGAGGTTGGGTCATCCCAGATCAAATACCCAGCTTGAAGATTAAAGGACGTCGTGTTGCAATGCTAAATTAGGTACTGGATTGGAGGCAACCCATCGATGTCATGAAACTGGCCCATATTCTTTATATTTTGAGTGTTATAGTAGTTTTTATTTTTTTAGATTAATCTATAAAATTACGGCGCTATAAGGTGTGTTTAAGAAATTGAGTGATGGAAAGTATTGTGGAATAGAGTGAGAAGTTAAAAAAACTAAAAATAGGGTAGCTGAATCAAGTCTCAGTTACCGCAATTACGGCCACCATGCAATCATGATTGCGATAGTCATGTCACCATTATCACAATCCTTTGACTATGATCATGTTCAAGACTATTTTAAAACATAAACAATTGCGCAAAATCCCCACTACATTTACTGTCAAACTATTCCTAATTTTACTCATTTCTACTTTTGTTAAGAGAATCTAAAAGTTCATAGAATTACCTCTGCATCTTCTTTCTAGTATGCTTTCTCATTCTTCTCTTGTATGTGTATTTGTGGGCCTAGAATACATTTATAGGGTAATGGCCTAAAACTATGGTTTATATGCCTAAATTTGAGTCTAATTAAGCTTATTTTGTGTGTTATCTATTGTTATTGGTGTGTACATTATTGAGGAAGTCTTGAGTACCCAAAAATGTCTAAAATTAGTAGTGATAGCATATGCACACCAAGTGTTTGATAAAATGACCGAATGAATTCCTTGCTAGTTTTTCCATGTTTTAAGGGATTCATTAAGTGTTTAGGAATTGTGTTACCTGTCCTTAGTGTCATTTATTGGTTATGAACATAAATCATTATAGAAAATTGATGTTTTGGTTGTGAACATATTAGTCCAACAACCTCAGGTACCGCCATCGGGTAACCCACAGTCAATGTAGTGAGATACCATCCCTAAGGCCCATGATTGCAGCATCTATGGGTTGTATATCATCTAGGACCAAAATCTTAAATTTCAATTTTCATCCCAAATTGGATCAAGGAACTATCTCTCCAGCTTAACAAAGTCACATAGCATAGTTTTCACACTATTATAGTGTTTGTTGATGCTTTGTGTTGATTTTATGTCATCAAGGAGAGCAATGGCAGACTATGATCTAGCTTGCTTTATGGTCCCTGAGTTCCAAACTCTGTACTATGGAGACCTACCTAAGACGAAGTTAATCCCAAAATGAGGCATATGTCTGGACAAGGTATTAGAGAAGCTCCTGGCCTTTTATGATAGATTGGTGGCCACTAGGTAGAGATGTTTTGCCTCGGATCCATGCTGGCCTAATGAATATTGGGTTAGGGAGTTCTACGCCAACCTCAGCATAGTATCTTTCTCAAATCCAGTTATAAGAATTTGGGGGAAAAAGTCCACTTTGGGGTTAAGAAGATCAATGAAATATATGGGTTGTCAAATGTTGACATGACACAGTTTGAGGCAAAGAGTCGTGAGCCAGGGAGCTGGCTAGTTGAGAAGTTGTGTCCTTGAAAAGAGGTCCCATGGGTTGCTGCAAAGATAGGGATATCATTGTATGATTTCACAACTGAGGCTCGGATCTGGTTAGCTATCATTTGTAGCTACGTTTCCCCATTCACTAACATGAACTATATACTAGATATGGAAGCTCATATGGTTGCGTGCATATTAGACAAAATTTCTTTGAATGTTGGGCGGATTGTGCTATCAGACATGAGGTATTTCAAGAATAGAGGCAGCTCCCAACTCATGTTTCCTTTCTTAATCACAGAGTTGTGTAGGAGACCCGGGGTTTAGCAGTACCCCAGGAAAACTTGGGTATGCCCGAAGAACCCCATTTACCCTCTTAAGATTCGGGGTGAGGGCACACCTGGAAAGAGCAAAAAGAGGAAAGTCGACTTGGGCAAGTCGATATATGATGATATAGACTTTTGATATCCATCCACTGCAGGGACATTTGAGGAGATCTTGAGTGAGATAAGAGCAATATAGGAGTTTGTGTCTTGGTTGCCCATAGGCTTAGGAGAGCCTTCTACCGCTCGCCACTCTTATGTTGTACAGATTTACTATGAGAGGTTTTTTGCAGACCAGAAGGAGCAGGGGGCAATATTTCTAGACTTAAGAAATCCTACTAATCCTTAGTACGACCACATAGGGATTTTTAAGATTCTTGTGATAATATATCGAGAAGAAAGAAGAGGGGAGACAAATTCTTCACCCATATATGGAAAGGGGTGAAGGGCCTATGAAAAGTCCTGAAACCCAAAGAGAAACTCCCTTTTCCTAGGACAAATTATGATGATGAGGTCCCCACCAGGTAGTTCAATAATGATGATGCTAAGGATGATGCTGAGATAGAGAATGATGACAGTTCCTGGTATGGTTATAGGGAGCCCTTTTACTCTTTCTATGCTTTCATGATTATGCAGTAAGGATACTACAACTTTTAGTTGGGGGTGCTCGTCTTTGTATTCATCTAATATTTTAATTCTTTGGTCTGTATGATTTGGATGTTTTTATGTTTATTTGGATGAGGTTATTTTATTTAGGTTGTAATATTGGGCACCCCAATGGTACCTATATTCGATGGATTAGTCCTTCTCTTTTATTTTTAGATTTGCTTCCATTCTTAAATTGTTATTTCTCTTGTTAGTAATGTTGGACAAGCCTTTCCCTATAATACATTGAGTAACAACATTCTTAAGGAAAAATCATAGTGTTTTGGGGGTTTTGAACTATAGATGCAGGGAAAGTTTGAGTACCCATGGCATTATAGAGTAGGGGTTGCCCTTATTCTTATGGGGAATTCTAAACAGCCATATGGTTTGCCGTTTTGAGAGCCAAATATGAGATAATGGCTTGATTTGGTACTAACGATAGCTATTCTTGCATGGTGAAATGCAAAGCAAGCATCCCCTCTGTCCAAAATATTTGGTGAAAATCAATGGCATGAATATGAATGATCTTGTAACAATACTTTACCTCTTTTTGTGACTCCAAAGTCTTCAGTTGGTATAAATAGCTCCTTTGGTTTCCAAGTAGGAAATGCTATTGAGCCTCCTTCAAAAGTTTGCATGTCATGTGCAGTGAGCTTAGTCATTTAATTCTCATGTTTACTTGTATCATCTAGAACTTACCTAGTTAGTCTCTCAAAGCTAATCTTGATCACGCATGGTTAAGAAATGATCGTAGGCCTTCTTTATGAACATGGAAATCCACTTTAGTCTAAGAATCCTACCCGTACATAGATATAATCCCTAGTCACCCATTTTGAGCCTTTGAACCTTTCTTTGGATACCGCATTACAAGCCGTGAGCCATTTGAAGTTTATCCCTCTTTTGAACCCTACCCTCTTTGAACTTGAAAGTACAACTTGAGACTAAAATCCTAAGTTGGGAGTGGTGAATCTTGGAAGAGGTAATTTTGGGCAACTTTATTATAAGTGAGCGTCGAAGAGCTAAGCAATAAGAACAAATAAGTAGGAAAAAGAAAAGATTCAACAAAGGAAATAAAAGGATGAATTTCACAAAAGAAATGGATGGAAAAAAATCCTTTTAAAGATGGGTGAATCAAGGTAGTGAAAGTAGGCACATGTGTGAGGTGGAAATGAATGAAGTTGATCGTTACCCTATGTTTGATCGAATAGTGTTTGATGTAGAGTCCAAGGGGGGTGTAGACACTTTGATCCCAAATGTGTATCCTACCTTTTTCCCAAGCCTACATTACAAGCTTGAAAAAAAACCTTCAAAATCTCCAAACAAGTGTCTTCAAGTTAGTGGTGATAGAAAATAAGGGATAACATATGGCATGATACTTATTTGCATTGAGAGATTCTTTGTGAGAGTGAGTGCATGCACTTTAGTCCTTTGTGGAACGATAAATACTTTGATGTGTGGGATTTCCTTTCTTAAGAAGACATGTAGACTAATAGAGTTGGATGATGTTTTCATCTTTCAAAAATGAGGCAAAGGAGTATAGTTGAATTGCTATTGATAGAGATTCACTTCTAGAGAGTAAGTGGTTTTTCTTGGTTGTTCTTAAAAATCTTTTGCATCCTTGATAGTGTGTTTGATTTGAGGGAAGTTGTGCGAATAGCCGTATCCATGCTTGAGGGATAATTGAGTTCATTGTGATCATTTGGTTGTTTGAATAGACTTATAATTGAGTAGCGTCAGTAAATGCGGAGTAGTGTTGCCTGAGTACAAGCAAATTTTTAAGTTGAGATGTTGATAAGTGGCAAATTTTCCACTAATCTATATCTGAATTCGAGCACACTAAGAAGAAATAAATGTATGTATGAGGCAAATTCTTTATTGAAGTGCATTAAATCCCATGGTTTGTATGTTTGCAGGAAATTGGATAAAAATGAGTGAAGATGAGCTGAAAAGGAAAGCAAAGACCAAAGTGCTTGCATAAGCTAAAAAAATCAAGACCATGGATCGACCCTCGGGTACCATAATCGTGGCCTAAGGGTCACGATCCGATGTCAACTCAAGTCTAAGCGATCGTGATGGGATCATCGCGATCACATGGGTCGCGAATGTGGTCATCCAAATGTGATCGCGACGGATCAAACATTCTCTAAGGGCAGAATCATGAATTTACGGAGCTGAATCCCAAATGTTAAAAAGCACAAACCCTTGCACAATTTGGGTTTCTTGAAAATAATTTTCAAGTTTTGAGTAGATACAAACATTCCAATTTTGGGAAAGAATAATTATAGTAAATTCTCAAGAGATTTTAGTTGTAATTTGAAATTGAAGTTTGGATTATTCTTTCTTGTTTTTCAATGGATGCATTGATTGTCAACATGGGTATATTTTTTTTCTCTAATTTAATGAGTAGCTAAAATTCTTATCTTGGGGTTATGTTAAATTCGGTGGTTAACTTTGTATAGGTGTTAATTGTTAGTCCTAATCACTAGTTAATGAGGTTAGGTTTTTCTATTACTCTAGGTTTGACTTGAGAATTCTGGGTGGAAACCCCAATCGACTTGGATCCAATATCATATTGAAAGAGGGATATGGGTGTTGACTAGTAGACTAGACTTTGATTTAGCTTCTCTCGTGGCATTTTCTTAGAAATATAGATGTTGTGTAGGTGTTCTACATTCATACGCATTATCTTAGAAATAAGGATGCAAGTATAAGGTATTGGGTTGATGAATTTGTTATACTCATGAGGTATTCGAAAGAATCCATGAGTGAAATTTAGTGTTTTGTTGAAAGAATAACACTAATACCATATACCCAGCTTACCCAAACCCTTAACTAAAACTTGGACCAACCTTTGATTACTCAAACATAAGTGACCCCTAAGGTAACATAACCCAAAGATTTCTCTTAATTTAATTTACTAATCACTTGTTAAATCTCTTATTATTGTTAGTGTATAGTTTTGCGTAACAAATATTTACACCAACCCCTCCCCCATCTTACTTTAATGTGTAATGTTAGTTGCGCATTACGGGTTAACTCCTAGTTAACTCTCAATACTCGTAAGGTATTGAAAACTAGCTTGCATTTCTTGTGGATATGACCCTGACTCTTGTTCGATTTATATTGACGACGACCGTCTTACATTAATACAATGGCGTAAGTTGAGCATATCAATGTCATACACTAAACAAGAAGGAAGGGATAAGTATATAAGGAGTGGAAAGGATGAGTTGTAAAATAAATCGAATAGGTGGTAATGATGGAAAGAAAGGTTGAGTCTCTGTTATAGAATTAAACCTCACCTACACCCAATCCTTCATTACAAGCCAAATAAAGTCTTATAGTGAACCTTGTCAATCAGCTTTTGAGTTTCATAGAACGGTACGGGCAAGGTTATGGTGTTTTGTATACATTATTTGAAGTTGTTTTGAGTGTGACAGATTTAAATTATATATCTTGAATTAATTTGATCTCTGTGAAAAGGACTTCTTTGCGGTGAGAGTATGTGAATGATACTTGTGGTTTCTAATTTTTAGATTAGGTTTCTTAAGTGTATGTTATATAACTTATCTAAAGTGTAATTCCATGAGTAGATCCCTACTATTTAATTGTTAAATAACTTGTATATATATATGGTCAGTACAAGTTTGGGATCATGCTATTTCCAACTGCTGCTTATTCTTTCTAGTTCTGGATACGGGTATGATAAAGTGTTAAGTTTCCTAAGGACAAAAAATCATCCTAAGTTAAGGGTGTTGATGTACCGGCTCATGACGGTACATTTTGCATCTTAATAGATGGATAATTGCATATTTTCCAACAACCCTTAGTGTTTTTAATGTGTTTTGTGCTTGTTCTCTGGAATCAAACTCAAGGGTAGGAAAAATAGGAACTTTAAACTAATAAGACCTGAGACATAGTGCCTAACGTACCATAGATCTATCCATCACCAAGAACCAAAAAAGGAGTGAAAGCGGAAGCTGGGTGACATCCAGTTGATGGGCCATCAAGGTTGCAATTGACCATCACCCAAGTATTCAAGTGAAAAAGAATCCATGGAAATTTCAAAAAAAGCAACGATTAGGGAAATGGGTCATCAGATGAGTTATGGATCATCGCTAAATTCATTGCTACTCACGTAGAACAGATCCATTCTAGAAGTTGGCGACAGTTCATCCGACAAACCATCGCCCATCTAAGAGACGATCCCTTCAGTCGTCACCCATCACCCATGATACGAT
This sequence comes from Capsicum baccatum var. pendulum, assembly GCA_030864225.1. Lineage (NCBI taxonomy): Eukaryota > Viridiplantae > Streptophyta > Magnoliopsida > Solanales > Solanaceae > Capsicum > Capsicum baccatum. Next base: position 124,197,432 of record CM061554.1, read on the forward strand.
ACCCTAGATTTGAAAATCAAATTCCTACTTTGTTGGAGCCTATAATTACCTAGTCTAGGCTTTAGAATAGGTATCTTGGACTGGGGGCTAATTTTGTAATGTATTTTGTTCCTGAGAAATAATTTTGGAGATAGAAACACATAAATTCTTCGTTTTAACTTAGATTCGAATTTTGAAATTCTACATTGTAAGCTCTAATCTTCAATATATGAAATCAAGATTTTTCATCTATCTTTTTATCACGAGTGGTTAAAACTCCATAACTAACGTTATGGAATCCTTGGTGAAATTTCACTTCTAGGGTTATAGGTTATTGAATTTCTAATATACTTGTGATTATATTTTTGTTCTCTTTAGTTTAATGGGTTCCCATTGTTGCAAAATTTAGAACATACCCTAAAACTTTGTTTGATTGAGTAAAGAAGTTAATGGTGGGAAAAGAGATTACTAACAAAAATTTAGAGTTACCAACCTCTAATTAAAGATTAGCACTTTAACCAGATTAATCTCTTGGGGATTATGTTGAATTATTATTTCATCACCTTAAGTTTGAAAGAATTAAGGTGAAAACCATCTTTGAAAGTTGGGAAACACTTAAATGGATAATTGACTGCATTATCCATATAATTTCTTAAATTTGTGTAAATTAATATACCCTATAATCCAAAAGTGATCAAACATCAAGGTGAACATAATCCTTGTTCACTCTTTCTTGATTGATAATATGTTACAGATAATGTGTTGCCATTTTTACATACCATAATTACTTATTCAATGTTATAACAAACCCCCTACTTTATAGAAATTGATGACTAATTGCCAATTAATCTACATACAACTTGATTAACATCCTATTCCCTATGGGCATCTATACCAACCTTTTTTGGGTTATATATTTGACAATAACCACTTACACTTCTTAGAAAGGGAGTTACAGTTTGGGCGTACCAAAGAGGGAGGTAGTTCATGATCAAGAAGCCCTACTTGGAGAGAGACGAGGGTTTATGGTGACCTAGCGAATTTGAATCAGCCACTACAATAGCCTGAAGTTTAGGTAACTACAAAATAAATCATTGCTTAGTTACTGAATGAGAAAAATACTATGCATGCAACTGCCCAATGGGTTGCTAGGGAAGAAAAGGCTAGACAAGAAAAGAGAGATAATCTAGTTGGACTTGATGGGAGGAATTGAGAAGAAATAGAGGACAAGATCCTCTCCAACAGTATCTGCATAGATACAAAAATATAGACGAGGATTTGGGTTATGTAGAGTTGATTGAAACTCGTGTTATCATTCCACTAGAATTGCCTCAAGTTATTAAGTTTAACATGACAAGTTAGACTATCCGGCTATTGAATTTGAAGAAGTGTGTTTTGGACCTTATACTAATGATGTAAATATTCATATCATTAACTTTATGGGAATCTACACTTCATATAATTTACCTGGAGTAAGTCAATAGGCTATCTGACTAAGGTTATTTCTTTTCTCTCTAATGGGAGAAGCTACTCTGTGGTTATGTGAATTTTTCAATGGATCTATTACTAGAAATAAATTAAGGACTTAGTTCTTGGATAGATTTTTCCTACCCTCCAGAATGTTGCAATTGAAAGATGAATTATATAACTTCTGATAGTTGCATTAACTAGCATAATATGACACATGATTGAGGTTCAAGAAGAAGCTACAGAATCTGACAAATCACTAGATCACTGGTAGAAACTTGCTATGGATACCATACAGAGCCTTAAATGCTAATATGAAGGTTGTAGAAGACTCTATCACATGTTGAGGCTTCATGAGTATACAATGGAAGTATGCTTCTGAGATATTAGATCAGATTATGAAAACCAACAGAGGGTGGCATATTTTGGAGGTATACAGATCAGTCAGTACTTATGCAATTGGATCCTCCAATGAGCAGTGACCACTAGAAGAGATAGTGGATTAAGAGTTGGCATAATTAAGGATTGAGATTAGGTTATTGACTAAGAGATTTGCAATGGCTAGAGAAGAATAGGTCAATACAGTTGTTGTACGAAGTAAGGCTTCTAGATATGAAGATTCAAACTCTTAAAAAGAGGCTAATATATTTATAGAGTGGTAGAGGGTTTTTGATATAAGGGCCAAGGGTCTAATCAAGATAATTGGAATTCTAGGAAAGGGTATCAAGGTCGTAACTGTTATGGAGAAAACTATAATAGGTTTGGGTATATAGACAATAGTGGGGATAGAGATGGTGATTGGAAGCAGAAAGATAATTATAATGACAAGAGTGGCTTTTATGTTCCACTAGGGATTTGTGATATTAATTCTAGTAATGTAAAGATGGAAGCTTTGTGCTGCGTCCAACCACACACACAAGTGTACGTGGTCATTCTAGTAATATAATGGGTCTTTCAAGTCGAATATCGATCCCATAGGGACTTGGGTATGAGCTTTTTAATTATAACTAATAAATATATAGAGAGCTTCCAGGGTTGAAACATATTGTACATTCATGCATAACCATGGTTTCTAACTGGTGTTGGTGTTTATAATGATTATTGATTTATGAGTTTTATATTATAACATGGGAATGGTAATACTCTAAGTCATCTACCCAAATGAAATGTAAAAATACATCATTGAGGGGGCATGTGAGTCTTTAAATTGGGTGCATTAAACTATTTTCTCATTTCATTAACCAAGTGGGGTGTTTATGTATATCTCTATCCTAACCGCAAATCACCCTTTAACAATTAATATATAAAAATTAAAGATATGATACACACTCCTTAAATTCTTCATTTTTTCCCTCCTTTCCTATGGTCAATTCATTTTGGAACTTATATTTATCCTAAATTTCTTGACGCTTTAGAATAGTAAAATAAGAATGCAAGAACAATCACATACTTGATAAACATATAAACCAACAATAAAATAATAATTACACACTAATGTATGTAGACTAAACCCTAGAATGAAATTTTTTATACACTCATAGTCTTACAAACAATCACTATAGATGATTTCATAAAGAAAAACAATAAGAAAGTAAAGTTAACGAACAAAGAACCCTAGTTTGAGCCCCTTGATGTCTTGTCTCCTATCCAATTAATCTATTGATCCAAAGATAAGGTATAATTCTCACTAAGTAATCTTTATATATTTATTAGGTCGTCCATTGGCAGAACAACATTAAATTATATGAATTCACAACATTTCCCCTCAGTTAAAAGACATAAAAATAAACTTTTGCACGTCCCAGGAGAGGCCTCGTGTTGCAAGGCTAAAGGCGGGACTTGGGGGGTAAGTCGCTCACTCAAATAAAGGATTAGAAGTATGGGTCTCCCTATGGGGTGAATCACACACCCTATACCTTTCTTTAGGGGGTATGGTACAAGGCATTCCCAAAAAAAGGAGGATTCTCTATGTTTAAGTTCCTATCTTGTCTCACATTTGATCCTTGTTTCCCCACTTACTATGACTTGTTTATAGGATTTAATTAGATTCAAAAACACCTTCAATAGTCTCATACAATATCATATAAAATTAATTAGTTCATACAACATAACAGAGCTCATCAAAGTACACTAGAACAAATATAGGTCAAGCTAGCACTGCAAGTTTTCTCGTCAAAACTCGATTTGATCATTTTGACACTTAACTTTCTTTAAATGACCTTAAACACTATGAAAATGTAAATTAACACATAAATACAAAATTACACCCTTAATACATCATTAAGCACATCTAGAAAAACTAAGCTAAACGTGCATAGATAATGACACATAGGAGTATAAATATGCTTAAGATCACCACCCCATACTTAAAGCCTCATTTGTACTTGAACAAATCTTTACATTAAGCACCAACAAGTAAGACTCTGACATCACTAATACAACTAAGACACTTAATCTAGGACTACAATGACTATATTAATAGCAAGTTCCCAATCACATATGTTATATTAAATTGAAAACTCATGAACACTATTTCAAAACTTCCTAACATAAAGAATTGACTCTACCAAGTTGGCAAACTCATGAATATTACTCCACCAAGAGACCACACAAATGACCTAACCACCATCAAACATTTTCCCTCACCATAAGAGAGTCACCCATATTTACTCAAAAATATATGATACGTCATAGGAATGGGTGTAAGAATCAAATTTTTCTCAATCTCACAAAGAATTCACATGTCACATAAGATGAATCATAATCTTTCCCTTAGTGTAGTACTCCACTAATATAAGAATATCAAGGCTTAATATCAAATAGGACTTTAGGGTAAGAGATAAGTAGGAACTATTTTGGCCAGTAAGAGTGACTATCTTCCCAAAGTGCTTTAATACATCATACTTTACATTAAACTCCTCTCTAACTAACCAATTTTTACCACTTTTACTTTCCCTCTGCTCTTTTGTTTTGCCACATCTCTTTTAGCTAGTTAACACATCTTAAGTAAGGACTATTTGTTATCAATGTGTGATTCGTTTTTTGACCAATTTGTCTTTTCATTACATTTCTCCCAACCGGAACATATAAACATTTTCAAAACACCAATGGATACTATTTTGGAGCTTCGTTTTCACCTTTATCCTTCGTCAATTTTACACTCCTCAATATCTTAATTTTTTCAACTAAAGCACCTAGAAGTTTTAGATCAAATTATGGTCAATTTAAAGAAAGGGGATAAGCTACATATAAGGCTACTAAGGAATATGATAAAGACTTAACGGGGCTCACCAAGGTCATACAGTAAGGGTAGATAAAGAGGGAATAAAACATGGCTATCAAAGAAATACCTATATCATCTCTTAAACATAATATTTAACATTATTTATTTCACTTTGCTAACATACCAGGCAAGTTCTAGACACTAATATACAATTAGGAATATAGTAGAAAACCTCACCGACACATGGAACATGCTTAAATTATGAAGGATATCTATAGACTCTCACCCAAGAAATATCAAGAATTCATAATTAAGCCAACATGACACAAGAGTCATATAACTGAGTCTAGGTGTCTCAAAGAAGTTCATTCAACTTATTATACATATTTTCACATTCAAAAACAACTTGTATCATGTAATCATACATAGCACTTAGCAAGAACATCCCATTTATTTCTAATAACAAAAATTTTAAAATTACCCCTACAAATTCAAAAGGGATATTGGGTTCAAAGGGCGCCCCATCAGAAAAGAACAAAAAAGAAAAATCAAGGGGTGAGTGAAGTGTGTTTCTACTAAAAAGACACCAACAAAAAAATAGAAAAGAACCAAAGATGAAATTTTTCTGTACTTTTTAAAAATTTAGTCAAAAACAAAAAAAAAATCTTAAAATCCTATAGCAACACTTCACCTTAAACAATAAAAATATTCCCCACCCCACTCTTAAAATCACATTATGTCCTTAAAATATAACTTAAAAGTAAGGACAAAAGTACTTCTTGAGGCCTCTAGTCCTACCTAGTAGCATCATAACAATCAAATGGGTCTGGAGGATCCTACACTCAGCTGTTTCCATGCGTCTCAGCTAAGATCTTCGATACTCAGACTTCCCTTAAACTTGTTAAAATTCAACAAGAAAAACAAGGGTGATACTAAATAAAAACTAAGAAAAAGTTAAAGTAACAATCTAAACTTGGATTGCCTCCTAAGTAGCGCTTAATTTATTATCATGGCACGACTTATATCATAACTTTCAACCGCAGTCTCTCATCCTCTTTCTCCTACTCGGACCTTATCTTCTTATCCTTTTTTAACCTCTTAAGTTCTTACTCGCAAGGTATGTAGCTCTTTCTAAACCTACCTTTTAAGGTTACTTTTCATATTTTTTAATTTTGGTCTTAGTTATAACCTTGGCCAACTCCATGATAGTGTTCAAAGAGGTAATTAGAGGTTTGATCTCCTCCACCCCACACTCATCCATTTCCATAGTCATGATTTTAATTACTTAATTTTTGATGGTTTACGTGAATTATTTATTTTTATGTGATTTGACCATTTTACCCTTCCTCATGGTTGCTTTGTGAAATTTTTAAAGTCAGGAGATGATTGGCACAGTTTATAATGAATTTTAATGTGATTTGTGAGAGTTTGTGATTTTTTGTAGCTTAAAAAGTCTTATAGTTGACTTTGGTCAATATATATTGATATGTGCATTGGATGGAAAAACATATTGCTCTAGTAGATCCAAAACATTGATTTTTGGATGGTAACATAGTTGGTATGGTATTATGACTTTTATATATCATTTGGACTCTCGATTTGGAAAGTTATGAAATTAGATTTTGAGGGTCAACTTTGTAAAAATAATATTTTTTAATAAAATTTTATATTGCCATTGGATCGAAAATGTTTAATTTGGGTAAGTAGCGGGGTTGGTTTAGTTTCATGGCTTTCAGATCCCATTTTGATTCTTGGTTTTAAAATTGTGTAAATAGGGTATCGAGATTCAATTTTATATTAATGACCTTTTTAGTAGATTTGATGATTCCATGGGATCCGGAACTTGTTTTACAATTAAATTTCACTATTGGACCATGTTCAAATGGTTCCGAATAAGTTTCAGAGGTCAAAAACAAGTCTTTAAATTATTGGTGGTGGTGTGATCACGTACGTGAACTTTGGTCATATAAGCAACATTCTGACCATTTTACCAGGTCGCATAAGTGATCATGACTGAGTATAACACCCCCAATTTCATATTTTTGACATTTTGGGAGCTAGGAAGCTCCGATTTTGATGATTTTCAATGCATTTTACTCATAGAATCATTGTCTATCAACTTAGAACTCTATTTTTCCTATTTACCAATAAATTTTTATTCTATTTTTCATGATTTCTATCTATGTTGACAATCAAAACCCTATTTTTAACCTTTTTGGGGCTTGGGGGCTCTAATTTGGACGATTCCAAAAAGGGGTTTTGAGATTTCATTCATAGGTAAGTTTCTAAGCTTATAATTATCATTTTTTCTCTCTATTTTATCTTCAAAACAACTTCAAATTCTTGAAGTTTAAAATGGGTTTTGGGGGTTTTGCTAGTAAAACTTGAAAATGTTTTTTCTTGGATTTGAACGTTGTTTTTAACTCATTTTTCATGGGATTTTAGCTGTAGACTCCTATGAGTATGGGAAAAACATATTTCTAAAATAAAATTATAGTTTTACGCTTCTTTTCTGAAAACTTATTTCGAAGGTCCATTTTAACCTTGACTCAATAATGGGCAATTTGAGTATTGTTGGCTTTTTTTATGCATAGATTTTCCATTTGTATGTTTTAGTTGATTTTGGATCTATTCGTGAGGCCGGGTTAAAGGCTTTTGGATCCGTTTTTGATATTCTAGGTAGGTTATGGCTTAACTATCTTCAGACTGGGTTGGATAGTTAATAATAATGTAAAATCATGCTATGGGTATGGGTTTGTATCATGGAAAATATTTTAAGTGATTTATGTTCCCATATGGGGGCCTATGTGCATAATATTTATGTGTGACTGTGTGGGGTCTTATATGATTTGTATCCTGGTATTAATATATATATGTTTGGTTTTACTATTTTTGGTGGGAAAAAACCCTATTTTTGAATTTATGTGGTACCTATGACATTATATTACATGTTTCACTTGATGGTTTCTAGATTATATCGGATCATGGATGGTTGGTTGATTTGAGTGTATTTTTTATCACTTGGTTGGTATATTTTTTGGATATTGGATATTCTCATTTTGGTTGATTGTGAGCATTACATCCTAATATCTTATTCATTCATGAAATATTAGTACCATCATGGAAATACTGGAAACACTTGCTTTTTCTGGCAGAAAAAGTGACATCTTTCAAACCCTTTAGCAATGTATGTGCTGGAGAAGAGATATAGATATTGGTATTATATATTGGTTGTTATAGGTTGACGACCCCCCCCCCATTGAGTCCAACATTAGGAAGCTTTACCTTTGAAGGTGTATACAAAGTTTGTGCATGCATCACATAATCATCATCATCACCATCATCATCTTTATTGCACTTCGTATATTATCCTTATGTTGTGATTGTCTTTCTATCTTTGACATGATATCAACCATATGTTCTATCTTTCACTACTTGTATGGAGGTGTGGCTGAACTAGGATGACCACCTGAAGCTGCTGAAATAGAAGACCCGCTCCCTGAACTCTGTAAGGATGCCTGCACTGGTCTTTAACTCATTTAAATTTTGTATGACTCATCATATTTTATCTATTCAAATTTAACGCATCCTTCTCATTTTACATCGTGAATTTAAAGTATACCCTGACACAAACAAATGAAAAGAATTTCAGATGTAACACATCTCTAAATTATCCAAAATAAAATTTAATATACTTTAAAAGTATACTCGTGGTAGAGAAAACGTGGTTTAGTATATTTTGGGTCAAACATAATTTTTTTTGTTCAACCAAAAGTACTAACATTACAAATCCTAGAAGTTTTTTTAGACTCAGGCTAACCACTTAAATCTCTTTGTAGATAAATTTGATGTACGTGTATATTTGTTCTTCTTTTCTCCATATGTATTTATTATATATGTGTATATTAGAACTATTAGTAGAGATGGAGAAACTATTTGGGACATTTTTTGATTGTACGTGACGTGCCCATAGGTTGTGCTTATATGCTCTATTTTTTACTTTACTTAGTCGACCTATGTTACCTGGTGAGTACAATTGGACGGTACTATCCCTACTAAGCACTTTTTGTGCAGATCTATGTACGAGAGCACCGTACAACAGTTAATTCAGGCAGTATCTAGAGTATACTTAAGGTAGCAATTGATTCAGCCTTCTAGAGTTGATCTACTACCTCTTTCTACCTATTACATGTCTTATTTTATATTCAAAGATAGAGTTTCGATCCTTTTTGGACTATTATTGTATCTTTTGACATTTGAGATGTATTTAGTAGTTCTTACATTGTGACACTAGGTTTTGGGATTTAGTTTGGTATCTTTGATTATATTTCTACTATCATCATTTTTATATGTCATGGCTTCACTCTAGATGCCTTGTCTTGGATTTTGGTATTGATTTCCCTTGTTGTTTCAGTTTGGGTAATAGGCTTACTTATGAAGGCTTGCCCCAACAAGTGCCATCATGAACTTTAGTCTTGGTTCATGACAAATTGGTATTTGAGCTAGGTTTAATAATCTCAATAATATAAGATAAGGTGTTTAATAGAGTCGTAGATCGGTATATAGATGCTTGTATCTATCTTTGAGAGGCAATAAAATGTGTTTAGGAAACTTCTTTTATTTTCTTTATTATTATGTGGGTCCTTTCATACCTTGCATTTTAAATCATATTTACTTTTTTTTGCACAAATTTTGATGGTGTTCCTTTAGTTTTATATATAGATCCTCCAGTGGTATCAATATATTCTTATGGTACTCTATAGACTCTAAGTGTATTCCTTCTGTACAGGCATCTGAGTATAGTATTTTGTAGTCAGGAGTTCAGCCTTCGTCTATGTCACCTCCTTAAATGGGATCTCAGCTAGCTAGATTTTCTATGTCTCTTATTGTTGCAAGTACAGTTATGTTTTCTATAGATCAAAATAGGTTTGAGAGATTCACTCACTTGGTTCTTCCTAGGTTCAGTGGTGTTATGGTTGAGGCTGCCTATGAGTTCTTAATTTATTGTAGAGAGAAGTTTCATAACCTTGGTTCGCTTGAGTTATAAGAGGTTTCTTATACTAATTATCAATTGAAAGATATAGCCAGAGATTTGTAAATGTCACTTATTAGTTACAGACCTCTTAATTCTCTAGAGATAACTTGGGATCCATTTGCTAAGGCCTTTTTAGAGAAGTTTGTGCCTTATAGTCTGAGGGATCAGATGAGAGGATGAGTTTGTTTTCTTGGATTAGGTATCCATAACTATTTTAAAGTATGAGTCACACTTTCATGTCTTGTTTATATATTCTTATGCCAGCTTTGCCACCGAATTTGAGAAAATTTAGAAGTTTGTAAAATGGTTGGATGTTTCTCTTCAGCTAGCTACAAATCAAATGGTTGTTCATTAAACATTATTTCAGAGCACAGTGGATTTATATAAGATGATTGAGTCTATTCTTTAAGTATCTCAGAAAGGTGCCAAGAAGGTGCACCATCAGGGTGAGTTTTGAGGTTACACTTCTTGAGGTAGAGATTCTAGAGGTTTCTGTGGGTATCATGGTAGCCCTGTATAGGTAGTGTTGTAGAGTCCAGGTAGTGAGTTTTTTGGTTCAACAGCTTTGGGATTTATCTGTGTATCTACCCATGTAGGAGACTCTTTAGTGGCTGTTTGGTTGTACCAATCCTATGTTGTGACTTTTGTTAGGCATGAGACTTGGGTAGATCTGTTTGTCTTACATATGGTAGATTTTAATGTTATCTTAGGTATGGATTGATTGGTTTCTTACTATGTTTCCCTAGATTATTATGCTAAGATTATGACTTTAGCTCTGTCGGGTGTGCCAAGGAATCTTAGAAAAGTGTGCTTCATATGGGTCCTAAGATAGTTATACCCTTTATTCAGTTTTGTCTCTTCATTGAAAGGGGATGCCTATCGTATTTGGCTCATATTCGTGACACTAGTAGTTCTTTGCCTCCTTCTTTAGATTCTATCTGTGTTTTCCATGAGTTCATGAATGTGTTCGCTATGGATTTTCCTAGTATGCCTTTGGATCATCGTATTAAATTTGCCATTTATGTTGAGCTAGACACCAAGCCTATTTCTAATCCTCCTTATAAGATGGCCTTATCTGAGTTAAAAAAAATTAAATGATCAATTATAGGAGTTTTTGGATAAGGGATTTACCCAACCTAGTGTATCACTTTTAGGTGCGTTTGTCGTGTTTGTGATGAAAATGGATGGATCTATGCATGTGTGTATTGATTATCAGTAGTTGAACAAGGTGACGATTGAGAATAAGTATCATCTTTCTTATATTAATGATTTATTTTATCAACTTTAGGGTGCTTTGGTATTTTTGAAGATTGATTTAATATTCGAGTATAGCCAGTTAAGGATTAGAGCTTCGGATATCCCAAAGCTAGCTTTTTAGACTTGGTATAGTCATTATGAATTCTTGTTTATGTCATTTGGGTTGACCAATACCCCAGCCGTATTCATAGAGTTGATGAACCGAGTATTTTGACTGTATCTTGACTTTTTTGTGATTGTATATTTAGATGATATCTTGGTTTATTCTAAGAGTGAGGCTGATCATGAGAAGCATTTTCCCATTGTACTTCAAGAATTGAGGGATGAGAAATTGTATGCTAAGTTCTCCAAGTATGAGTTTTGGTTGGAATCTATCTCTTTCTTAGGTCATGTAGTGACTAAGGATGGTATTATGGTTGTTCCGGCCAAGATTACAGTGTTTGTGATTGGGCTAGGCCTACATTACCCATTGAGATTCAGAGTTTTGTTGGCTTGGTAGGTTAATATTGGTGTTTCCTTTTGGGTTTTTTATTGCATCTCCATTGAGAAATTTGACACAAAAGAAGATTTATTTTTAGTGGTCCAATGCTTGTGAGGCGAGCTTTCAAAATCTAAAGTATTTATTGACATTAGCTCCTATCTTGACTTTACCTAAGGAGGGTGGAGTTTTACCATCTTTTGTAATGCTTCAGGTATTGGGTTAGGTGTTTTGTTGATACAGGAGGGTAAGGTGATTTCTTATTCTTCTCGTCAGTTGAAACCTCATGAGAAGTATTACCCTACCCATGATTTAAAGTAGTATGTGATTATTTTAGCTTTGAAGTTGTAGAGGGACTACTTGTATAGAGTCTGTTGTGAGATTTTCTCAGATTATCATAGCCTTCAATATTTCTTCACCTAGTGAGATCAAAAAATAATTCAGCATCACTGTCTTGAGTTGCTTAAGGATTATGACTTAACTATTCTCTATCATCCGGGCAAGGCTAATGTGGTTGCGGATGCCTTGAGCTGTAAATCGACTAGCATGGGTATCTTGGCATATCTTTTGAATCAAGAGAGGCCTTTCTCCTTAGAGGTTCAGTATTTGGCTAACCAGATGGTTAGGATTGATATTTCTACACCTGTGTATATTTTTGCATTTCTAGAGGTTAGATCTTCCTTGATGGAAAAGATTCGGTCTCATAAGTTCAATGATGAAGGGTTGGGAGTAATACAGGATAAAGGGTGGAGTGGTGATGAGTGGCAAAATTACCACTCATAGATATCCAAATTCATACACTACTATGGCTCAAATTTTGCACGTGAGCCTAATTTCCTATTGAAATGTATAAATTTTTTTTGTTTGTGATAATGCAGGTCCTATGATAAAAATAAATGGAAATCAAGCTGAAAGGCAAGGAAACTAGGAAAAAAAGGGAAAAAGCTAGAGAATGGGAGTCCCTTATTTACCGTAATTGTGAGCCTCAGAGTCACAATTGTGGTAAATCAATTAGAGATCAAAATACCCTCAAGTGATGTGATCGTAATAAGATTCTATGCAATCGCGATCCAAAGATCGTAATTGTGATAGAGCAGCTAAATATCCTAGGGCAGATTTGTCAATTCGTACAACTAAACCCAATTCCACAAAATGGCAAACCCTTACACATGTTTGGACATTTTCCAACAACTTTTAAAAAGCTCTCATAGAGAGAAAAACATTTCTAGTTAGTAAGAAGACACAATTGTTATTAAATCTTCCAAAAAGATAATTTTATTTGTAATTTGAGTTTGGAGTTTTGGGATTACTCTTCCATCTAAACATTTAACTTGGGATTATGTTTGAATAAGGTGCAAATATGTGTGGGTTTTCATTGTTAGATTCAATTCTTGGTTGATGATGTTGGGTTTCACCAATACTTGATTTCTACATGGCCCCAATTTTCCTAAACCCCACATCATCGCTGAAAGAGAAGTGTAGGTGACAAGTATTAGTGAACAATAAATTAGATGTTATCTTATTTCGTTACATTGTCTTCTAAATAATGATGGATGGTGAATTTTTTATATCTTAGGCATCTTCTTAGAAATAAGGTTGCCCAATTGAGGTTTTGGGTTGATTTGTTTGCCACACCTATGTAATATTTGAAAGAATCCATGGGTGATATTTTTTTTGTTTGGTTGAAAGACTAACACCAAAACCCCTAATGTAGCCTACCCATATATTCATTGACTAGAATTTAAATGTGATTCTCATGTACCGCTATACTATTTGACCCTAGGAAAACATAATCGCAAAACTATTCTCCTATTGCAATATTAACTTTAATTGTTTCTCTGAATTTGTAGTTTAAGTAGATTTTATTCAAACAACCTTTCAAAGCATACCCCTAAATTTTAATTTATGTCCTACATTATATTTACATTGCGGGTAAATTCTTAGAAGCTTTCAACATACATAGGATTCGAGTAACATTTACACTCCTTCTGGATTCAATCAAACTCAAGTTGGGTTAATGTATTGACAATGATCGTCCTACACTAAAACAATGGTATAGGTGAGCATGATCAAGCGGCGAGGATAAAGAAGCTTCACTTGATTCAAATGGTATTTTGAGGAATAGAGGCTGAGTTTGTATATTGAGTGTGGGTGTTTAGATTATATTGATTTTAGAGTAGGCCCATTATTCTAGGTATTCCATTGATCTAAGAGTGACTAAGATGTATCGTGACTTAAGGCAGCATTTCTGGTGGGGTGGTATGGGGAAGGATGTAGTGGATTTGTAGCTCATTACCTATATTTCCAGCAGGTGAAGACCAAGCATTTAAGGCCTTAAAGATTACTTTGGAGGTTACCCATTCTTGAGTAGAAATAGGAACGGATCACTATGGAGTTTGTGATTGGGTTGACTCATACTTTTAGTGGTTCTGATAGTTCTTAGGACATCATGGATCGATTGACCAAATCTTCTCATTTTATTCTAGTTTAGGTTTTCTTCAATGTTGAGAGGTTGTCTTGTATCTATATTCGTAAGATAATGCATCTTTAAGGTATGTCAATGTCTATCATCTCGAATCGAGGTTCAGTATTTACATCTTACTTTTGGAATACTTTTTAGGATAAGTTGGGTACCCGAGTTGATTTTAATACAACTTTTCATCCCCATACTTACAGTAAGTTGGAGCAGACTATTCAATTTTAGGAGGATATGCCCTGCGCTTGTGTGATAGACTATGGTGATCAGTGGGAGCAGCATCTTGCTTTTGTGGAGTTTTTGTATAAAAATAGCTACCATTCCAATATTAGGATGGCTCCTTTTGAGGCTTTGTATGGAGACATAGTCGCTCTCTAGTGGGTTGGTTTGAGTTTTCCTATATTAGACCTCGAGGTACGAACTTGCATTGTAAGTCATTGGATTGAACTCAGGTCAGTCAGGATAGACTTTGAGCAGCTCAAAGTAGAAGAAGTGTTATTCGAATCATAGACTTCATGCCTTGCAAATCAGCGTCAGAGATCATGTCTTTCTTTGTGTTTTACCCATGAAGCGTGTGATAAGATTTGAGGTTAGGGGAAAGCTTAGCCCAGGTGTATTAGACCTTTTGAGATTCTTTGGACTATTAGTGATATAGCTAATGAGTTGGCTTTGCCCCTCGATTTATCTGTTGTCCATCCAGTTTTTGTACTAAAATGCTTCGGCGTTACATTCTAAATAAGTCTCATGTCATTCATTGGGATTTAGTTCAGTTAGATGAGAGGTTGTCTTTTGTTGAGGTGTTTGTCTCCATCTTGGATAAGTATGTCAGACAGTTGCATTCTAGAGATATTTCAGTGGTTAAGGTTCAGTCAGGACATATATCTTTAGATGAGGCTACTTGGGAGGTCGAGTCCGATATGCATAGTACTTATCCCCAACTCTTTGCTAATTTGGTTATTTCACTTGCCTTTAGTTCGAGGATGAACTAGATTTTTAGTGATGGATGATGTAACAACTTGATTTTTCATGGTTTATGTGAAATATTTATTTCTGCATGATTTGACCATTTTACCCCTTCCTCTGGTTGCTTTATCATATTTCTGGGGTGTGAATATGACTGGCATGGTTTCTAATCTATTTTGGTATGATTTGTGTAATTTTGTGGTTTTTGATGGGTTGGAAAGCCTTATAGTTGACTTTGTTCAATATTTATTGATTTATGCATCGGATAGCAAAAATGGACTGCGCTAGCGGATCCAGATCGTTGATTTTAGGTTTGTAATATGGTTGATTTGGCTTTATAGCTTTTATACCTCATTTAGACCCTTAGTTCGAAAAGTTGTGAGATCGGGTTTTAGGAGTCAACTTTGTGAAAAGGACGTGACCAACGAGGATCGATCCACGCATGGAGCCACGACTCGAAGTGGTGGCCTGGACCTAAGAGGGGTGTCAGCCATAACCAATGAGGTCATTGGTTCTTAAGCAGAGGCGATTGTGACAAATCGATTGTCACACATTGGAAAAATAGAGAAATGCATCGAATGATGATGCATCGCCATTAGATCCGGAATATCAAAATTGCGTCAATAGCGGGGTTGGTTTGGTTTCGTGGTTTTTAGATTCTATTTGGACCCTTGGTTCCAAAATAGTCTAAATAGGGTCCCGGAGGTCTATTTTATGATAATGACCATTTTTCATAAATTTGATGATTCCATTAGATTCAGAACGTATTTTACAATCAAATTTCACTATTGGACCATGTTCATATGGAACAGAATGAGTTCCAGAGGTAAAAAACAAGTTTTCAAAATTGTTGGTGCTGGTGTGATCATGTATGCAAATGTTTGGTCACAAAAGCGACATTCTGACCTTTTGACCATGTCGCGTAAGAAATCAAAGTGTCGTGTAAGCGACCATCGCTAAGTATAAGACCCTAAATTTGTATTTTTGACATTTTGGGAGCTAGGAAGCTCCAATTTTGATGATTTTCAATGCATTTTTCTCATATACTCATTGCCTATCAATTTAGAACTCTATTTTCCCTATTTCTCAAGAAATTATATTTTATTTTTTGTGATTTCTACCTAAGTTGCAAATCAAAATTCTATTTTCACCATTTTTGGAGCTTGGGAGCTCGGATTTGGACTATTCTAAATGGATTATTGAGATTTCTTCCATGATAAGTTTATAATCTTATAATTATCATTTTGATTTCATCTTTAAAATAATCTTAAATTCTTTATTTTTAAAATGGGTCTTGGGGTTTTACGGTAAAGCTTGAAAATAGTTTTTCTTTGATTTGAACCTCGTTTTAACTCATTTTCACATAAATTTTTTAATCTATAGACTCATATGAGTATGGATAACATGTTTCTAAAATAAAATCATAGTTTTACCCTTCTATTTCAGAAACCTTTTGTGGGGGTCTGTTTTGATCCCGACTTAAAAATAGACAATATGGGTATCATTGGCTTTATTTTGATGTATAGATTCTGTATTTATATATTTTAATTAATTTTGGATCCATTTGTAAGGGAAAAGCTCTAGTTTAAAGGCTTTTTGGACCTATTTTTAGCATTTGAGGTAGGTTATGGCTTAACTTTTATCAGACTGGGTTGGCTAGTTTATAATAATGTAAAAGCATGTTATGGGTATGGGTTTGTATCATAGAAAATGTGTTAGGTGATTTATTTGCAAGTGTGGGGGCCTATGTGGATAATATTTGGTGGTTTTGAGATATTATTTTGTATGTGTGACCATGTGGTATCTTATATGATATAGCCTGGTATTGATTTATATATGTTTGTTTTTCCTCTTTTTGGTGGGAAAAAGCCTAAATTTTGGGATTTATGTAGTACCTATGAAATTATATTACATGTCTCACTTGATGGTTTCTAGATTATATCGGATCATGGTTGGTTGATTTCAATGGATTTTTGGCTCACTTGGTTGGTATATTGGTTGGATATTTGATATTCTCATTTTGGTTTGTTCTGAGTATTACATCCTCATAGTATATTTATTCATGAAACATTGGTATCAATGTGGAAATATTGATAATACTGGAAACACAGTCTTTTATTAACAGAAAATGTGACATCGTTAAAACCCTCTACTAATGTCTGTGTTGGAGAGGAGATATGAATATTGGTTGTATACAAGCTGACGAACTCCCCATGGGTCCTATGTTGGGAAGCTTTATCTTTGTATGTGTATACGGGGTTTCGTGCAATGACCTTGTGCATCACATCATCATTATCATCATCTTCATTGCACTTCATATATTGTGCTTATGTTATGATTGTATTTATGTCCTTGACTTGATATCTACCATTTGTTCTATGTTTCTATACTTATATTGGATGTACGTGTATATGTTTTCTTCTTTTCTCTACATGTATTTGTTATAAGTGTGTATATTAGAATTGTTAGTGGAGATAATATGGGCTACCGTTTAGGACATTTTCTGATTATAGGTGACATGCCCATAGTTTGTATTTATATGCTTTATTTTCTACTTTACTCAGTCGATCTATAATACCTACTAAGTATAAGTTTACCATAATCATCCCTATTGTGCCCTTTTGGTGCAGATCCAGATACGAGTGCGCTACACTGCAGCTTATTCAGGTGGTATCTAGATTATATTCATGTTAGTGGTTGATCCAGGCTTTTGGAGTCGATCTATTACCTCTTCCTACCTATGATATGTATTATATTGTCTGCAGAGACAGAGTTTTCATCCTTTTAAGAATACTATTGTATCTTTTGACATTTGTGATGTATTTAGTAGTTCTTACACTGTGACATCAGGTTTTGGGGGTTGGTCTGGTATCTTTGATTATATTTCCAATATTATCATGTTTGTGTGACTTGGCTTCGCTCTAGAAGCCTTGTCTTGGATTTTGGTATTGATTTCCCTTTTTAGATAAATTTGGGTGATAGGCTTACTTGTCAAAGCTTGCCGCGACAGCTGCCATCATGACCCTTGGTCTTGGGTCATTACAGTAATCATGCATAAATTTTGTAGTGTGAGGGTGTATTGAGTGCTTCATACACTCCTATGACCATCTCTTTATCTTTTAGCCTCATTTTCAAAGTACCCTCTCTCACAATAAATTCAGCGAGAATAATTAACTTACCAATCTTGATGAGAACATCCTCTATTATTCCTACAGAAACCACTCTTTTTTCGTCCGCTATTTGGATAACTATTAAACATGGCCTTACTTTTACAAATATGAATACTAAAAACTGAAAGGGGCATCAATTTTATTCTTTCCCCCCAAATCACTCAAAGCATGGACCACATCACTATCACCAAATTGTATAGAAAGGGTGAAACTCCCAAGGTCCTTTAGCTTCTTGGTCATCTTTCTCATCACTACTAAACTACACTCTATAGTAAGTACTGTTGTCTCAATGTCGCCTATATTTTTCTTATTTTTCACCATATCTTTAAATTATTTAGCGTACTTAGGCATTCATTGAAAAACATCTAACAAAGGATAGTTAATGTGAAGTTCTCTGAACGTGTAAAAGAACTTCTTAAAACAAACATCTTCTTTAGCATTTTTAAGCCTCTAAGGGAATGGTGATGGTTGTCTCTCTTGTGTAAGCTCAGCTGCCTCTGCTTTTGGGCACTCAGACTTCCTGAATTTTCAACTTTTTTAGCTGCCACGTATTTCTCATCTGCTTGTTGTGGGAGTAACTCTGTCAGGGCCTCATGATTTTTCTTTGGAGGTTTGTTAATGAGGTTTCTACAACTCCCTAAGATTATTTCCATCACTTACTTTGGATTTTATATATCACTAAGAAAACCCTCTTAAGGTATTGTGTTTTATTCCTAGGCTAACTGCCCCAATTGTGTCTCCAAATTCTTCTAGCTAGTTATTGATTTTTGATAACCGTAGACATTTGAACTTGGTTGGTCAGGATCTTTTTTAATGTCTCTTCTATATTTACTAGCCTAATTATTATTCGAAATGCTCTTTTGCTACTAAAACTACTGAGTTTGATCCAAATTATTGCCCCATGAGTAATTAGGGTGACAATGCTAGTTGCAATTATAGGCATTACCATAGTTCTAATTACCCTTTTGTACCTTGCCCACAAAGTTCACCAACTCTAGATTTTCTCCACATAAGTCTACAGAGTGACTACTAACTCCACAAATCTCAAACCAAGTATGCACCTGCTTGTCACGCCTCAAGTCCTATTAGGGCAGACAGGCACCCTTAGCCATAAAAGACCGAGAGAACCAACCCATAACATGTACTTCTCATGCATGTAACTATGATATTCAAAGGTTTTGTCAAGTATGGATACAATGCATCAATAAAAATAAACCACATAAGTAAGCCCAAACCTACATGTGCAAGACTTGGTTGTTAGGTCCATAATGTCAAAAGAACAAAACGATACCATGCTTAATATTACATTGGTCTACAGAGCCTCTAAAAGATACATGGACTTAGTTAAGGTCAATACAAACCCCTGCCTTACTCCTAACTACTACACAATACCACAATATATATAACTGACTCAAAAAGCTTTGAATCAACTTGAACCTCACCAATAGTTGTTGGATATCCTATACTCCTACTGGGGATGTCTACTAGTTGGAATACCTATACATGCAGCATGAAACACGGTGTCCCTTATAAAGGGTGTCGGTACGAAAGAATGAACTGAGTATGTAAGGCATAAAGTGACTATAGTAAAACAAGTGCTTAATGAAATCAGATATTAATTTAGAACTATATAGATCAGGATTAAAGAACACCTTTTCTTGTATTTGTGGAATCATGTACTTAGCATCCTTTACTTTATTTTTCTTTACCTTATAAAATTGTAAGAAATGCTACAATTGACTAGTTTATCAGTGGTAAAAGAGGATGAACTATGCTAGGCATTTTAACCCCTGGGATACAGTCCTTATAAATACACAAATCGGGATCGATCCATGCTCGGCTTTCCTTTTACCCCTGGGATACTACCTATAATATTGGGATCGACCCATACTAGGTGTTCCTTCCACCCCTAACATACAACCCAAAAACATATAGATTCACTTCAAATCATTTTTTTAATCTTTAAAGTTGTTATTTTGGTGGTCATGAAATTATTGAATTTGGAACTCCGGACCAATAGTAAAAGATATATAAATATGTACTTGATGTTGAAAGGATAAGTTAAGAAGCAACGATAAAGAAAATATCACTTAGGAGCTTAAATAACACTATGGACCATGTTTGAGTAAGAGAATAACTCATAAAGCTTGTTGTTGACAGTACCTTTATCATACTAGTACTTAGAAGAGTAAATGTGCAGATTTAGTCACAAACACATTTTGAGGTACTTTAGCACCCTAAGGAGTTGGGATAAGGTCGTTATTCATATTGGTGATTGTACGCTGCCATTATGTATCAATTGAAAGGAAGAGCACTTAACAGCTTACTTTGAAACACAAGAGTTAGATTCATGCCAAAGAGTATAGGATCAAGAAACCTTACATACCTTGTTGCACAAGTTTAATAGCACCCTAAATCAACTTCCTTCCTTTTAGATTATTAGTCTACAATAGAGTGAATAGTAAACTAGTATTGGTAGTTGATTGACACATTTGCACCATTTAATCCCACCAAAATAATAGTCGGGTAGTAATCTGCAGTTAATTAATTCAAGGGTGTTCTTTCAACCTCGTTCTCTTCCAATTACATTCACTTACAATAAAAATTCTTATAAGGTCCCCCTTAACATTTTTTATTTCACTATACTCTCAAAACAATATATCAAGTGGGGTGGGCAGTAAGCTTACAGGACATCCAATTGGGTGGTGTATCACTACACCCTCCTTCTACCTTTTAATAAAAATTATTCACACCTTTACCCATTATCAACCAAGCATCCCTAGCATATAAACATAAAATAGTTCCAAAACAGCCCCAAATATCCTTTAATATAGCAACCAAATATTGAACTCACCATCCTTTGAGTTCTTAGCAACAATATATACACAATCCTCTACCAACACATGTATATAGGAAAAGGGAAAAAATGGGTAGTAGCCATACCTTAATTTTTGGGGTATTTTATTCTCTTAATGTGTATCTCTTTACTATTTTGATTAATCCACTCACAAATCGAAGGAGAAGAGAATAATGTCTTAATAATCAAGAACAATGGGACTATCAAACTTAAAAATGGTTGTCTTATAATTTAATCATAGAGAATATAATTCTCATAGTATTCTTAATATAAGCTCATGACTTGTTCACTTACTTTTATCTTTGAAGGAAAGTAAATCCCAAGAATCCTAGTGGAATTATAGGGTTGTTTAATAGCTGAGAGAGCAAAATAGAAAACCCTAAGAAAGCTACTTTTTGTCTAAGTTAAAATGGGTTAATTGAGCTGATTTCAATCCCTTTAAAGTCAGTTGGTCTTGGACGACTTTCTTTGCCATTTTTGGGCCATAATTTGTCAATTAGATGATACAACTACTTTTCCATTATACTTGGGCCTTTGTGGACTGGAACTATTGGTCCTTAGCTGCCCATTCTTCTCTTTTTCTCTCTTTTAATTTGGGAAAAAATTAATTCAAGTGGGTGGTAGTGTATTTGGACCAATAAGATGGTTAAGGGAGCCTTAGTAGGTGATGCACCTACTTAGTTCATTGGTTGGTCAAAAGGTCAAAGTAGGTGATGCACCTACTTGCTTTATTTAAGTATAAAATGGGTCTTTAACTTATTGGGCTTTTGGGATAAATTTTGGTGTTGGGCTGTCAATTCTCTTCAACATTTATTTTACTTAGCTTGGGCCTTAAATTTGTAACACCCCGTACTTAATTACGTGCATTAGCCATGGTTATATGTGTTGGAGTATATGTATTGATCCTAAGTCAGGTATATATGAGTTTAAGTATGAGTATTGATTATTTTGAGATGGTTTCAAGTGTATAGTTTGATTTTATGTGTATAGGAATCGACTTTATTTATATCGGAATTTGCCCGTCGATGTTTCCATACGAAGTTTATTGAACAAGATTTCCAACGATATAAAGATTTCCAAAAATGGATAAGTTTCGGATATAATCGAGCACGTTTGAAACTATAAAACGGCGGCCGGGATAACTGTGAACAGTTAATGTGCAGGAAATTCAAACTACTGAGGCCTGCCAGTTTTTTGGGTCGACTTTGAACGATCATAACTCCCTCAATATAATGAAATGGGAGGGATGCGACCTATCAAAAGAAATATCTTTGAGTCTTATTTCCAATGCAATTGGTTTCATCCAAATCCAACATCTGAGTAAGGAGTTCTACTCGTTTTACTTCAGCCTCTCAAAACAGTTTTTTTGGGTCAACTTCAAACGATCATAACTCTTTGTACAGGACGAACTGGGTGTCCTATTTTATATGAAATGAAATCCCTTTGAATTATCTATCAACGATACCAATTTCACCCAAATCCAATATCGGAGCAAAGAGTTATGGCCGATTTACTTTAGCCTGTCAAAATAGTCCACCATGGACAGATTCGGATTTACTTAAATTTTTAAGGGCAATATGGTCATTTTCCATCACCTCTTGGACGAAAATTGGTCATTATATAGATATAATTGGTCTCATATCCATCAATTATCATCATATTATTGAGAATAAGGAACCCTAGCCTAATTTCAACTCCAATTATCTTGTGATTCAACCGTGGAAAGTCCAAATTGATTCCGTAGTTGTGTTCACCGTCTCAAGGGCTTCGAGAAGCACCCCTTATTTATTCCAACAGGACTTCGAAATCAAAAGGGCCATTTTATGGTAAGAATGTAAATTATGTTGGAGTTATTTATATGGATATGTGTGTATATATATATATGCATGTAAGCATAAGAAGTATGTTATTTGATTGTTGTTGAAAGATGATTGGGAAATGATGTTGGATTATGTTGAATTGTGAAGGGATGATGTGGTATTGATGATGTGGTATTGAAATGATGATTATATATATATACACATAAACCTATTGTTCAAGTTGGTTTTTGGAATGTTTTACAAATATTGGTTGTATGGAATTATGGAAGAGAATTGTGGTGTTGGGTTGCTAATACTAGATGCCAAATATTTCATTGTAGATAAGTGATTTGTAAAGGCGGGAAGTTTTGTCGAATTGGTGTCCGAATCTACAACGAGGTATGTAAAGCATACTCTAACAATGTTCTTTGGCATGAAAACACCAATGTTCCATCAAGTAAGATTCCGAGGTTGTCCAAAAACATGTATTGTTCTACATTACCAACGAAGTTGTTTCCATTCTATAAAGTGTCAAAATGTTTCATTGATATACCAAAAGGCTCCTATTTCATTATGGTGATATTGATGATTCTGAAACACATTGTTGATGTACCAATGAGTCTTTATTACATCGTTATTGTATAGAAGGTCTATTACTTGGTTCCTATTGATGTATCATTGTTCCAAAGGTACTATATTGGCATGAACACTAATGTAATAATCTCAAAAGCTTTTGAACTAAGTTATTGGAAAGATCTCTTATGTATGTTACTTGATATACGTGTGGGTGGTATCCCAGGGGAATAAGCCTAGGATAGGTCGATCCCTATTTATGTGTTTATGGGTGGTATCCCAGGGGCATAAGCCTAGCATTGGTCGATCCCAGTTGATATGTATTGGAGGCAGCCTAATATTCACAGTACGGTACAATATTGATTATTGTTAGGTGGTTGGAGGTTCGGGAGGAGGAGGTAATGGCGAATGATAATTGTAAAGAATGAAATAAACGAATGTATACCATTCCACAAATGTGTTTGAATTCAGGAACCCAATTTAGATTAATGATAATGTACATGATCCTAAAAGTGTTTATGAAGTGTGGTTCACTTCTATTATGATTTATTCACTTGCGTCTGATTTTCTTGATCCCCTATATCACATATGATTATTTACAGCTTTACATACTCAGTACATATTTCGTACTAACGTCCCTCACGGGGGACCTGCATTTCATGTTGCAGGCACAGGTGCTTCAGCTCATTCACAGCATAGATAGGAGCCAGGTCGTACAGCTATTGTTGGTTAGCTCCAGTTTGCTTCGGAGCTTTCCGAGTCGGTTCCTTATGTTTTGTTATTGTACAGGAGTCATGTGTGGGAGAGGGTTTGTCCCAACCCTAGTTATGTCATGTATATATCCTAGAGTCTTTGTAGACATAAGGAAGGGTAAAGTCATGGGAGTTTATATAGTGAGGTTATATTTGTATATGTGGTGGCCCTGACGGCCAAGTATTATATATATATATATATATATTTGTGTGTGTTGTACTGATACAGGTAATTACACCCTTCTATATGCAATGAAGTGCTGCCCAAATTTTTGGTGAATGTAAGTGAAAGTACAGGTATTTGAACGGGTTCTCCCGGGCCTTCTCGGCTTCGGGTGCCAGTCCGGCCTGATGGGATTTTGAGGCGTGACAAAAGTGGTATCAAAGCGGTTCGTCCTAGTGAGTCTACAAAGACGCGTCTACGTAGAGTCTTGTTTATTGGTGTGTTGTGGACCACATCTATAAACAGGAGGCTATGGACATTTAGGAATTGTTTCTTTTCTTCATGTCTTAGATCGTGCAATAGAGCTTATATTGTATATGAAGTCATAGTTGACCACTGAATCAGTTTGTTTCTCTTATTATAGTAATGATGCCGGTTACCAGAAGCAAGAATACTGGTAAGAAAGTAGATGTGGTTGCCGGAGAGGGGACTAGTAAGTCACCCACTATACCAGCTAATCAAAGTGAGGCTCCAGCTGAGCATGCATCAGAAACTTCCCCCAGTCCGGAAGAAATAAGGGGGAGGAGAACTATATCCCCAGAGCCACCTATTAATGCTGTTGATCAAGATCTTAGAAATGCAGTGCAACTTTTGACTCGTATAGTTACTGGGCAAGTCCAAGGGCAAGCTATTCCTACCGCGGGTTCTAGCGGTACTGATAGGGCGGCTAGTCTTCGGACGCAAGATTTTCTTAAGATGGATCCGCCTACTTTTACCGGATCCGATCTTAATGAAGATCTGCAGGACTTTATTGATCAGATCCAAAGGGCCCTAGAGGTGATGCATGTATCGTGCAGAGAGACAGTGGAGTTAGCCGTGTATAGATTCAAAGGTGAGGCTATATATTGGTATGAAGACTGGAAAAGGTCAAGGGGCATTGATTCACCCCCATCTACTTGGAAAGAGTTCAAAGAGGCATTTATTGATCATTATCTTCCATATGAGACTCGTCAGGCCCGTGCGGATCAGTTCTTAAATCTTCAGCAGGGTAATACAAGTGTGAGGGAGTATAGTCTTCGATTTAATTCTTTGTCCAGATATGCTCCTAATGTTGTAGCTACTATGGATGACAGAGTTCATCGGTATGTGGATGGATTGGATCTGTATTTGGTTAGGAATTGTACTATTGCTGCACTGAATAAAGACATAGATATAGCTAGGATCCAAGCATTTGCATAGAAAATGGAAGATCAGAGGCAAAGAAAAAGAACACAGGAATTTGAAAGCGGATCTTCTAAGAGGGCCAGATCTACAGGGCAGTTTATGGCGCCACAGGGAGGTTTTAGACCTTAATTTTCTGCTAGACCACCTAGGCCATTATTTTCTTATTCTGCAGCTAGTGCTCCACCACAGCATCAGGGGTTCAGAGGCAGTCAATTTGGGCAAAGAAGTGAGGGTCATAGTTCGTGATCTGTGGGTTATCATGGGCAAGGGAATATGAGCCAATCAAGACCTCCTCGATAGCCATGCAATAAATGTGGAAGGCATCATATGGGCGTATGTCTAATGGGAACAAATGTTTGTTATTGGTGCGGTATGACGGAACATATGATGAGAGAATGCCCACGAAGGGGCGCAGGTGGCGTAGCACGACCTTCGGGATCAGCTGTTGCATCATCATCACCGGTATCTTATTCTGGTAGGGGCGCACAACCTTCGGGTCACGCTAGAAATGAAACAAGAGTCGCCAGTTCCAGCGGGACACAGAATCGCACTTATGCTTTAGCGGATCGACAGAATCTAGAGGCTTCCCCAGATGTGGTTATGGGTACGTTGTCCATATTTTCATTTGATGTTTATGCTCTAATTGATCCCGGTTCTACATTATCATATGTTACTCCTTTGGTTGCTGGAAAGTTCAAAAGAACCCCCGAATTGTTAGATAGGCCATTGGAAGTGTCTACCCCGGTTGGGGAATTTATTATTACTAGAAGAGTTTATAAAGATTGTGTATTAAATGTGTGTGATCGAGACACAATGGCCAATATTGTGGAACTAGAAATGGTAGATTTTGATGTTATAATGGGTATGGATTGGTTGGCGTCTTGTTATGCCAAAATTGACTGTTGTACGAAAAAGATGTATTTACATTTTCCTGATGAAGCAGTTATTGAATGGCAAGGTAAGATTGGCGCACCAAGAGGTAGATTTATTTCTTATTTTAAGGCGAGAAGAATGATTTCCAAGGGATATATATATCATTTAGTTAGAGTAAGGGATACAGAAGCGGAGCCACCAACTCTTCACGCTGTTCCGGTGGTAAATGAATTTTCTGATGTATTTCCTGAAGGTCTTCCAGATTTGCCTCCTGAACGAGAAGTAGAGTTTGGTATTGATGTAATACCAGGCACCCAACCAATCTCCATTCCTCCGTATAGAATGGCCCCAGCAGAATTACGAGAATTGAAAGAGCAATTGAAAGATTTGCTAGAAAAGGGGTTCATTAGGCCTAGTATTTCCCCTTGGGGAGCACCAGTGTTATTTGTGCGCAAAAAGGATGGCTCGCTGAGGATGTGTATTGATTATCGGCAATTAAATAAGGTGACTATTAAGAATAAATATCCTCTCCCAAGAATTGATGATTTATTTGATCAGTTACAGGGCGCCAAGTGAGGGTCAAAGAGAAGGATATACCCAAGACAGCTTTTCGAACACGGTATGGTCATTATGAGTTTCTAGTTATGTCATTTGGGCTAACAAATGCACCTGCAGCTTTTATGGATTTGATGAATAGGGTGTTTAAGCCATTCCTGGATGTATTTGTGATAGTTTTTATAGATGATATTCTAGTTTATTCTAGATCAGAAGAGGACCATGCCAATCACTTACGACAGACATTGCAGACTCTTCGTGATTGTAAGCTTTATGCAAAGTTCTCTAAATGTGAGTTTTGGTTAAAGTCGGTGGCATTTTTGGGTCATATTGTATCTAGTGAAGGGATAAAGGTTGATGCTCAAAAGATAGAAGCTATGAAGAACTGGCCAAGGCCCACAATGCCTACGGAGATTTGTAGTTTTCTCGGGTTAGCCGGTTATTATAGAAGGTTTGTTAAAGACTTTTCTTCCATTTCAGCACCCTTAACCAAGCTAACCCATAAAGCATCCAAATTCCAATGGAATGATGCATGTGAGGAGAGTTTCCAAGAATTGAAGAATAAGTTGACTTCTACACCTGTGTTGGTACTTCCAGAAGGTACAGAAGGGTATACAGTGTATTGTGATGCTTCTAGAATTGGTTTAGGATGTGTATTGATGCAGCATGGTAAGGTAATAGCATATGCTTCTAGACAATTGCGGCCACATGAGAAAAATTATCCTACACACGATCTTGAGCTGGCAGCAGTTATTTTTGCTTTAAAGATATGGCGGCACTACTTATATGGAGTTCATGTTGATATATATACTGACCATAAGAGCTTGCAATATATTTTTAATCAGAAGGATCTAAATTTAAGGCAGCGGAGATGGCTTGAACTATTAAAGGACTATGATGTTGATATCTTGTACCATCCAGGGAAAGCAAATGTGGTAGCTGATGCGTTAAGTCGTAAGGCTATGATGGCGCCTATAGAAAGGCAAGGGATGATTAAAGATCTTCATCAATTAGCTAGTCTAGGAGTTCGTCTTCTCGAAACTACGGACGAGGAGCTTATTGTGCATAATGCCACGGAATCCTCATTAGTAGCTGAGGTGAAAGAGAAGCAAGATGCAGATCCTATTTTATTACAGCTTAAGGAGAACGTTCATAGTGGTGCGACCAAGGCATTTGAGCTTATGCGAGAAGGAGTACTTCAGTGCCAAAACCGATTGTGTGTGCTGGATGTAGACGGGCTAAGAAAGAAGATTATGACAGAGGCACATTTTTCAAGGTATTCCATTCATCCAGGATCAACCAAAATGTATCAAGATTTGAAAGATATGTATTGGTGGAATGACATAAAGAAGAGTATTGCAGAATTTGTAGCTGAATGTCCAAATTGTCAAAGAGTTAAAGTTGAGCACCAAAAATCCGGAGGCTATATACAATGCATAGATCTTCCAATTTGGAAGTGGGACATGATCAACATGGATTTTGTTATAGGCTTGCCTCGTACAGCTCGGAAATTTGATTCTATATGGGTGATTGTGGATAGGCTTACTAAATCCGAACATTTCTTACCCGTTAAGACCACTTACACGGTTGAAGAATATTCAAAGTTGTATGTTAAAGAAATAGTCCAATTACATGGAGTGCCAACTTCTATTATATCGGATCGGGGAACTCAATTTACCGCAAACTTTTGGAAGTCTTTCCAACGGAGTTTGGGAACACAAGTGAATTTGAGTACAGCTTTTCATCCTCAGACGGATGGACAAGCAGAGCGCACCATTCAAACACTTGAAGATATACTACGAGCATGTGTTATGGATTTTAAAGGAAGCTGGGATGATCATTTACCTCTTATTGAGTTTGCCTATAATAATAGTTATCATTCAAGTATCAAAATGGCACCATATGAAGCTTTATATGGGAGGAAGTGTAGATCACCAATAGGATGGTTCAAAGCGGGTGAAACTCTTATGTTCGGACCGGATCTTGTGTATCAAGCCATAGAAAAAGTCAAGGTGATTCCGCAACGGTTGAAAACAGCCCAAAGTCGACACAAGTCATATGCGGATAGTAGAAGAAGAGAGCTAGAGTTTTCGTTAGGCGATTGGGTATTTTTGAAAGTATCGCCAAAGAAAAGGGTGATGAGATTTGGCAAGAAAGGAAAGTTGAGTCCACGATATATAGGCCCGTATAAGATTATTCGAAGACGTGGGCAAGTTTCTTATGAATTAGATCTACCCCAGGAACTCTCATCAGTGCATCCAGTATTTCATGTATCGATGCTTCGAAAGTGCATCGGAGATCCGTCCTTTATTACTTCTACTGAATATGTGCAAGTAACAGAAGATCTTACCTATAAGGAGATGCCTATTTCTATATTAGATCGTCAAGTTAAGAAGATGAGAAATAAAGAAGTAGCATCGGTGAAAGTACTTTGGAGAAATCAATAAAGGGAAGAGATTACATGGGAAGCGGAGGAAGCAATGAAATCGAAATACCCTTATTTGTTCAAAGGTGAAAAAGAAGTGCAAGGAGTGTAACTGGGACACTAACAAGTGAGTTTTTACATATGCATAATATCTATATGATGACGTGAATATCAATTATGAATTCGAACTTGTTTCGGCTAAATAACTACATTTACATTCGAGGACGAATGTCCTTAAGGGGGGAAGGATGTAACACCCCATACTTAATTACCTGCATTAGCCATGTTTATATGTGTTGGAGTATATGTATTGATCCTAATTTAGGTATATATGAGTTTAAGTATGTGTATTGATTATTTTGAGATGGTTTCAAGTGTATAGTTTGATTTTATGTGTATAGGAATCGACTTTATTTATATCGGAATTTGCCCGTCGATGTTTCCATACGAATTTTATTGAATAAGATTTCCAACGATATAAAGATTTCCAAAAACGGATAAGTTTCGAATATAATCGAGCACGTTCGAAACTATAAAACGGCGGCCGGGATAACTGTGAACAGTAAATGTGCAGGAAATTCAAACAACTGAGGCTTGCCAGTTTTTTGGGTCGACTTTGAACGATCATAACTCCCTCAATATAATGAACTGGGAGGGATGCAACCTATCAAAATAAATATCTTTGATTCTTCTTTCCAATGCAATTGGTTTCATCAAAATCCAACATTTGAGTAAGGAGTTATACTCGTTTTACTTCAGCCTCTCAAAACAGTTTTTTTGGGTCAACTTCAAATGATCATAACTCTTTGTACAGGACTAACTGGGTGTCCTACTTTATATTAAATAAAATCACTTTGAATTATCTATCCAACGATACCAATTTCACCCAAATCCAATATCGGAGCAAAGAGTTATGGCCGATTTACTTTAGCCTGTCAAAACAGTCCACCATGGACAGATTCGGATTTACTTAAATTTTTAAGGGCAATATGGTCATTTTCCATCACCTCTTGGACGAAAATTGGTCATTATATAGATATAATTGGTCTCATATCCATCAATTATCATCATATTTTTGAGAATAAGGAACCCTAGCCTAATTTCAACTCCAATTATCTTGTGATTCAACCGTGGAAAGTCCAAATTGATTCCGTAGTTGTGTTCACCGTCTCAAGGGCTTCGAGAAGCACCCCTTATTTGTTCCAACAGGACTTCGAAATCAAAAGGGCCATTTTATGGTAAGAATGTAAATTATGTTGGAGTTATTTATATGGATATGTGTGTGTATATATATATGCATGTGAGCATAAGAAGTATGTTATTTGATTGTTGTTGAAAGATGATTGGGAAATGATGTTGGATTATGTTGAATTGTGAAGGGATGATGTGGTATTGATGATGTGGTATTGAAATGATGATTATATATATATATACACATAAACCTATTGTTCAAGTTGGTTTTTGGAATGTTTTACAAATATTGGTTGTATGGAATTATGGAAGAGAATTGTGGTGTTGGGTTGCTAATACTAGATGCCAAATATTTCATTGTAGATAAGTGATTTGTAAAGGCGGGAAGTTTTGTCGAATTGGTGTCCGAATCTACAACGAGGTATGTAAAGCATACTCTAACAATGTTCTTTGGCATGAAAACACCAATGTTCCATCAAGTAAGATTCCGAGGTTGTCCAAAAACATGTATTGTTCTACATTACCAACGAAGTTGTTTCCATTCTATAAAGTGTCAAAATGTTTCATTGATATACCAAAAGGCTCCTATTTCATTATTGTGATATTGATGATTCTGAAACACATTGTTGATGTACCAATGAGTCTTTATTACATCGTTATTGTATAGAAGGTCTATTACTTGGTTCCTATTGATGTATCATTGTTCCAAAGGTGCTATATTGGCATGAACACTAATGTAATAATCTCAAAAGCTTTTGAACTAAGTTATTGGAAAGATCTCTTATGTGTGTTACTTGATATACGTGTGGGTGGTATCCCAGGGGCATAAGCCTAGGATGGGTCGATCCCTATTTATGTGTTTATGGGTGGTATCCCAGGGGCATAAGCCTAGCATGGGTCGATCCCAGTTGATATGTATTGGAGGCAGCCTAATGGTCACAGTACGGTACAGTATTGATTATTGTTAGGTGGTTGGAGGTTCGGGAGGAGGAGGTAATGGCGAATGATAATTGTAAAGAATGAAATAAACGAATGTATACCGTTCCACAAATGTGTTTGAATTCAGGAACCCAATTTAGATTAATGATAATGTACATGATCCTAAAAGTGTTTATGAAGTGTGGTTCACTTCTATTATGATTTATTCACTTGCGTCTGATTTTCTTGATCCCCTATATCACATATGATTATTTACAGCTTTACATACTCAGTACATATTTCGTACTGACGTCCCTCACGGGGGACCTGCATTTTATGCTGCAGGCACGGGTGCTTCAGCTCATTCACAGCATAGATAGGAGCCAGGTCATACAGCTATTGTTGGTGAGCTCCAGTTTGCTTCGGAGCTTTCCGAGTCGGTTCCTTATGTTTTGTTATTGTACAGGAGTCATGTGTGGGCGGGGGTTTGTCCCGACCCTAGTTATGTCATGTATATATCCTAGAGGCTTTGTAGACATAAGGAAGGGTAAAGTCATGGGAGTTTATATAGTGAGGTTATATTTGTATATGTGGTGGCCCCGACGGCCAAGTATTATATATATATATATTTGTGCGTGTTGTACTGATACAGGTAATTAGACCCTTCTATATGCAACGAAGTGCTGCCAAAATTTTTGGTGAATGTAAGTGAAAGTACAGGTATTTGAATGGGTTCTCCCGGGCCTTCTCAGCTTCGGGTGCCAGTCCGGCCCGATTGGATTTTGGGGCATGACAAAATTATCCCATTTGTGTAGGCCCTAAATCTTGTCCATTGGTCTTGGCCCTATTAACTTTGCCATATAGCTCAAGTAGATGACTCACCTACTAACTTAAATAAATCAAGCAAGCACCTTAATATTTTATTCCATTTTCGAATCAAAATACCTTTAGTAAAACTCAAAAGTTATATACACTTGGTCATTTCAACCCTTAGAATCAAATACCTACTTACGGTCCCCAAGTTTAAATACTCTCTCATCGACGGTAATTTTATCGTGTCACGTTTAAATATATGGTAAATTCCTTCAAACCTATCATACCATTACTAATCACATAGGATACCCAGTCCATTACCTATCCCATAAGGCTATATCAAGTGCCATATAAGTAAAACTAGTACACGCAGAATATGGGGGGTTACATCCTCCACTGCTTGGAAATATTTATCCTCGAATGCTAGTATAACTAGCTAGCTTAAACAAATATAAGCCTAAGTTTAATCCCACTGTTAGCCACATAATACTTATATGTTTATACTTACTGGTTAATTTTCCAAACTATCATCTTGTACTTTCTCTTCAGTTTCGAATAAATAAGGGTACTTGGATTTCATCATTTCCTCGGCTTCCCATGTGATTTATTCAGCTTGTTGGCTCTTCAAAAGTACTTTAACATAAGTTACCCTTTTATTTCTTAACTTCTTAACTTGCCGATCAAAAATAGCAGTAACCACTTCTTCATCGGTACGTTCTTTTGTAACCTATACATCTTTAGTAGGAGTAATATGAGATGGATCTTCTATGTACTTTCGAAGAATTGAGACATGAAATATAAGATACACCATTGAAAGCTCCTAGGGTAGATCTAACTCAAATGCAACTAGGCCAAATCCTTGAATAATTTTATATGGCCCTGTTGTCACAACCAGAACCAAGGCCTAGCTGTGATAGGTATCTCAAGTCCACCGAGGATCGGAGACCAACCCCATTCCTAGCTAAACAGAACCTAACACACCTAGCATTGGCTGAATTCCAAACATATAACAAGATAGAAAATAATAATCTCAAAGACATCTAAGAGTGTCAACAACAATATCCAATCCACAGTAATATCCACAAAGCCTCTAACAAAATCAACAAACCAATATAAGTTGGGACATGCCCCCGACTATAGATAAAAAGAGTCCAAAAAGGAAATAGTCTATGACATACTAAACCAACAAGTAATAGGCGTTCCAAAAGAAGGAGGATCACCACTTCAAGATGACACCCAAACAATGCTGAGATCACCTATCACTACAGAAAGAGTAAAAGTGCCTTCGGACCCTGCATTGCGTGGGGATACAGCATTCGGGGATGAATAGTGAGATTAGCACTAATATGTAACTTGAGATAAGGATAAATAGTGTGAGTCAAAATTTCAATTTCAAGCTTACTGTACATGTTCGCATTCATACATACATATATATAATAGATGCTAGGGTAGGGAACAAGGTTTAGCATGATAGTAAAACATTATCCTAAACTATGTAGCTCAACCATCATAAATAGGCACCCACGGGCTATATGGGTTCAGCTCCCTCTACCGAAAGGGTCATCAATGCATGTTAGACACACGAATGGAGGTATCAAGGAAGACCACAGAATACCCCGACCCCACGTCAATCCTAGATAGAAAATATATCAATAGTGTCAACCATGCACACGGTCATTAAGACCAACCGTCACATCAGCAAACGTGAGTTTCCAGAATAAGTCATTTGAGACCCATACCTTCACGACTTAGATACATATCCCCCATTAATCCCAATGAAAAAA
The DNA here is from genome assembly GCA_030864225.1 of Capsicum baccatum var. pendulum. NCBI lineage: Eukaryota > Viridiplantae > Streptophyta > Magnoliopsida > Solanales > Solanaceae > Capsicum > Capsicum baccatum. The sequence continues at coordinate 124,231,407 of CM061554.1, forward strand.
TATTCACATGACCCATTCAATAACCAAGGAATTATACACTAAGGCACACCACAGGTATCGGCACACCATTTGCTTGCAAGCTCATTATTATGCCATCACAATTCCATTGACTTGGGGGATACCTCAACCCTCTCTGTTAATTAAATCATAACATAGCCCACAAATCATTCAAAATACATGTTCATTATTTAACCATTTATGCAATGCAATAGTGTAGGTGAGTAAGTCAAACCAATTGAAAATTCAATAATTTAAAGCCATTTACACAGGTGGGTTAAGGGAACACGATTTTTCAAAACCAATTTCCAAGTTTAAAACATCAATTTGGGGGAATACCTTGATCACCATTCAAATTCCCATATCCATGCACCCCATTAGTTCCAAAAAACATAATTCAAAGCATACACAACTCATGAGAACTATGGGAAAACAATTCAAGGATCAACCATTCCAAAACCCTTAACCCATGTAAAACCCACATTCAAATCCATACAAATAAACTATTTAAAACACATGCTTTCCATAAAATAAGATTTGGGGAAGACTAACATTCCTGAAAGGATCACAGTTGTGGAGAGAAATCACCCTTAAGAGTCCTACGTGACCAACGTCTTGGAAACCCTAAGTGTTCTTATCCTTGGAGATTTGAGAGAGTTTGAAAAGTTATTTTGATTTGTTTTAGAGTGATAATAATACGCTAAAGGGGTTTTAAGTCTGGGTAGCGATTGGGGAAGAGGGAAAATGCCCAAAGTGCCCTTTATTAAAAGCTGAAAAATGTCGCCAGTGACTACGGGTCACCATACGACTCGTCAAGTACCTTACGACTCGTAGGGTCCAAGTCGTAATCAAGAAAGAAACTTTTAGGTACCCATTGTCCACCGTACGACTTATACCTTATGACTGGTATAGATTCATTACGACTCATAACCCCTAGTCATAGTCAAAATAGAAACTTTAGGATAGTACACTGGTCTAGCTATAATTTGGGTCCCTCAACTCGTGGAGACACTCTACGACTCGTAGAGAGAGTCATAATCTCGGCAGTGAGCTGAAAGGTCAAGAATATTTTCAAGGACTAAGAATTTGGGGTGTGACATTCTCCTCCCTCCCCCGGGATAATTTGTCCCCAAGTAATGAAGTATGGCATCCGTTAGCACGATTTAACATAGAACACAATTACACTTTTCTTTAAAAAAGACATAAAACAAAGATATTAAGGAATACACATACCTAAAGCACGATTATCCAGAGCGGGGAACAAGAACGGAAATTTGGACTTTATGTTCTCTTCGATTTCCCAAGTAGCTTTTGTAACATTTTGGTTCCTCAATAGAACTGTAATCGGAGCCACATCCTTAGTCTTCAAATGACAGACTTGCCTATCCAAAATCTTTACCAGGGTCTCTTTATAAGATAAGGAATCTGAAATACCAACACTCTCCAAAGGAACGACCAAGGAAGGATCTCTCACCCACTTTTTCAATATCAAAACGTGAAACACCGGGTGAATGGAACCCAAAATCTAAGGGAATTCCAACAATAAGCCACACTGCCCACTCGCCTCAAAATACAATGGGGACTGAGCTTCCTCTTCTTCATAAATACATCACTTCCTTCATGGGAGACACCTTTAAGAACACCAAATCATCGATATCAAACTCCAAGTCCCTTCACCTTACATCCACATAGGACTTTTGGTAATTTTAGGTGGTCTGAAGCCACTTCCAAATCACCTTCACCTTCTCCATGGCTTGGTTAACCAAATCAAAATCATACAACCTATTCTCACCAACCTCAAACCTCCCAATAGGAGACCTACCATAAAGAGCCTCGAAAGGAGACATCCCAATTCTAGAGTGAAAACTTTTATTATACGCAAACTCTAAAAGAGACAAGTGGTCAACCCAACCACCGCCAAAATCAAGCATACAAGACCTTAGTATATCTACCAAAGTTTGAATCGTTCTCTCCTCTTGACTATTCGTCTGAGGATGAAAAGCGGTGCTAAGGATTACCTTAGTCCTTAAACCTCTCTGTAATGAGCCCAAAATTGAGATGATAACTGCAGACCGTGAAAAGACATAATGCAAACTAGATCACCATACAACTTTACATTCTCTTGACTAAAGAACTTAGCATAATCCTCTGCCAAATAGATAGTCTTTAGTGGAAAAAGTAAGAAAACTTAGTCATCCTATCTACGATGACCCAAATCAAATCAAACTGATGGCAAGACTGCGGAAGACCGGTAATAAAATCCATATTAATCACTTCCCATTTCCATACGGGCAACTCAATCTCTTGAGACAAACCACCAGGCCTCAAGTGATCCACCTTTACTTGCTGACACACCATACACTTGGCCACAAAATTAGCTATATCTCTTTTCATATTACTCGACCAATAGATATTTGTCAAGTCAAGGTACATCTTCGTCGAACCACAATGAATAGTGTACCTTAACTCTTGAGCCTCAACCAAAATCTTTTTTTATATCCAATCAACATCGACAACACACAATTAGTCTTTGTACCTTAAGATTCCATCACCATTAATCTCAAAAGCTATCACCTTCTGGTGACCCATATCATCCTTGATTTTTATCAAAGTAGGGTCCAAAACCTATTTGTCCTTTACCTCCGCACCAAGAGATGACTTTGCTACCTCTTGAATAATCACACCATATCCTCAGAATCCAAGAGACGAACTTTAATTTTAGCTAAAGGGTGAATATCTTTCATCAAGCCTCACTTCTTCTTATCCATATGAGATAAGATTCTCATGGACGACTGCTAAGAGCATCATTAACCATATTAGCTTTAATTGGATGATAATAAAGACTCATATCATTGTTCTTGAGCAACTCAAGCCATCTATTCTACCTGAGATTTAATTTCTTCTGGGTGCATACATACTGCAAACTCTTATGATCTGAGAAGATGTAATTATGAAACCATACAAGTAATGGCACCAAATCTTAAAAGTGAAGACCACAACCAACAACTATAAGTCATGAGTTGGATATTTCTTCTCATGCACTTTCAACTGCCTAGAAGCATATGCCATAACCTTGCCTAGCTGCATTAACACAACACCCAATCCCACATATGATGCATTACAATAAATAGTTAAACCATCAATACCCTCAGGCAGTGTCAAAATAGGAGAAGAAGTCAACTTATCCTTCAACTTCTAAAAGATACCCTCATACATTGGCATGATCCTCCTCACTTTCTGAATATACCAAAATGTCATTAATGATAACAATAATGAATAAGTCCAGAAACTGATGGAATACTCGATTCATAAGATCCATAAATGTCATCGGGGCATTAGTCAATCCAAAAGACATGACCAAAAACTCATAATAGCCATACAGGTAGAGAAAGTAGGCTTAGGGATATCCACATTCCTAATCTTCAACTGGTGGTAACCCGATCAAAGGTAAATCTTAGAAAATTACTTAGCACCCTGGAGCTAGTCAATTAGCTCATCAATCCTAGAAAAAGGATATTTATTCTCCACTATCACCTTATTGAACTGGTTGTAATCTATATACATTCAAAGGGACCCATCTTTCTTATGCACAAAAACCACAAGAGCACCCCACGGAGAAACACAAGGGAGAATAAAACCCTTACAAAAAAGAATTGTCAATTGCTCCTTAAGTTCATTCAACTTAACTATAGCTTTCTACAAGGAGGGATAGAGATAGGGTGAGTGTCTGGTAAAAGATCAATCCCAAAGTTTATTCCTTTATTGGGAGAAATATCTAGAAGATCATTAGGGAATACTTTGGGAAACTCACAGACCACAGGGATAGATTATAAAGAAAGACCCTTCGAGTTAGAATCTTTAGTCTAGACCAAGTGACAAAGACACCCATTGGAAAATCAACTTCCAGGCTCTAACATTAGAGATGAACTTTTCCTTAGGCACTAGGGAACTCCTTTCCCACTCAATCATGAGTTCTTTTAAGAATTGGAAATTGACTCTTCGGATCCTACAATCAAAGATGCATAGCACGAATAGAGCCAATCCATCCCTAGGATAACTTCAAAATCTAACATCTCTAACTATATTAAATCCACCAACGTCTCCCTATCATAGATGGTTACCATATAACCTCTCTAGACTCTCCTAGCCACAGTAGAGTAAGCCACCAGGGTAGACACAGAATAGGGATCAGGTATATACTCAGGACCAAAACCAAAATAAATAGACACATAAGGGGTTATATAAGAAAGGGTAGGATCGGACCTAATATACAATACACATCACGAGAGAAATTTTTTATCCTATCAGTAAAAACATCAAGAGATGCCTCAGAATTTTGACAGGTGGTAAGATCATACAAATAATTCTGACCTGTGTCAAAGCCATAGGTAGCACCCTTTGGTGCAGGAGATGAAGAAGCAGATATTTGAACCTTATTAGCCCTAGTGGTAATATTGCCTAAAGGACAGTTCCTCTGAATATGGCAAGGCTAGCCATATCTAGAACATTTATTTCTCTCCTTATCACAAAAATCATGGTATAACTAACCACAAGATTTGTTAGAAAGATATAAGTGAGCTTATTGACCCCACTGGCCTGAGATTAGGTACCCTATGCCTTAAACCCACTATTGCTCTGAAAGTGATAATCACTGGAAAGCTTAGGATAGGGAGCACTATCCATCAAATAAGAACCAATGATTCCCTTATTTTTCTTACACCATTGTCTGCCATCTCTACCACTATTTTGATAGCATCCACCCTGCAGAATACTTGAACCTCTTACCTTACATCTCCCCTATATCATCTTGTTTCTTTTTTTTATCTTTAACCTACTACATATACATCACAAGCCTAGAGATATCCATGTCACTATTCAGCAAGGTAACCTTATACTCCAATACCAAGTCCTGAGACAAACCCAAAGAAAACTTTCTTATCTTAGCCATCATGCATGAAAATAGCTTAGGAGCATAATGGGACAACTGATGAAATCTCAAGGCATACTCTTTCATAGATATCTTACCCTATTTCAGATTCACGAACTCCTCAGATTAGCCTTCCTCAACTCCTGAGGAAACAAATGATCCAGAAAGGCAATAAGAAACACATCTTATAGTTCTAACTCTGTATTATCACCCCTAGACTAATCCCATTTCTCATACTACTAATAGGTCATATGCTTTAACTGATATGCAGCAAATTTCATACCCTTAGAGTCAGAAACATGCATAACTCAAAAGATCTTCTCCATTTTATCTATGAACCCTTGAGGATCCTTCTCAATCGTAGAGTTAGTCAAGGTCGAGGATTGAGCTTTGTGAACTACCCAACTTGAGTAACCTCAAAAAAACTCATAGAAGTACCAACACGACCCAACTAATGTGACTTAGATGTCACCAACTGGGTCAATAGATAAATAGAATGGCAAAATTATAAACTAAGGAATTATACATTAAGGAACATTATAGGTATCGTCATACCATTCACTTGCAAGCTCATAATTATGCCATCACAGTTCCATTGGCTTAGGGAAATGCCTCAAACCCCTTTGTTCATTAAATCAAAACATAGCCAACAGGGCCTTCAAAATCCATGTTCATTATTTAACTATTTTAGAAATGCAATAGTATAGGTGAGTAAGTCAAACCACACAGAAATTCTATAATTTAAAGCCATTTACACCGTAGGTTAAGGGAAAATGATTTTTCAAAACCAATTTCCAAGTTCAAATATCAGTTCTGGGGAATACCTTGATCCCCATTCCAATTCCCACACTCATGCACCCCATTAGTTCCAAAATATTTAATTCAAAGCATGCAAAACTCATGAAAACAATTCAAAGATCAACCATTCCAAAACCCTCAACCCATGTCTAACCCATATTCAAATCCATACACATAAACCATTTAAAACACATACTTTTTATAAAATAAAATTGGGGGAAGAGTAACATGCTTGAAAGCATCACAACTGTGGAGACAAATAACCCTTGAGAGTCCTAAGTGACCAACTTCTTGGACACCCTAAGTGTTCTTGTCCTTGGGGATTTGAGAGAGTTTGAATAGTTATTTTGATTTATTTTAGTGTGATAATGATACCCAAAATAGGTTTTACGTTATGGGTCACAATTAAGGATAAGGGGAAATATCCAATGTACCCTTAATTAAAAGTTAAAAATGATCGCTAGTTACTATGGGTCACCATATAACTTGTCAAGTGACCTAATGACTCGTAGGGTCTAAGTCATAATCAAGACAGAAAATTTTGGGTACCCATTGGTCATCCTATGATTGGTACCTGATGACTCATACAAATTCATTATAGCTCATAAACCGAGTCATAATCACAGCCAAAACTTCAAGCTAGCCACTGGTCTAGCTATGATTGGGGTCCTACGGCCCGTATAGACACCCAAAGACTCGTAGGGAGAGTCATAATCTGGGTTGTGAGCTCAGAGGCCAAGAATATTTTAGGGACCAAGAATCTGAGGCATTGCTTTCCCCCTAGTATCATTCATCCTCAAATGATGAATAAGGCATCCCTTAGAACGATTGAACACAAAACATAATTACACTAACCTTTAATAAAGACAGCAAAAAAGATATTACGAAATACACATACCTCAAGCACAATTATCCAATGTTGGGAACAAGAATAGGTATTTGGACTTCATGTCCTTTTAGTTTCCCAAGTAGCTTCTTCAATCTTTTGGTTCCTCCACAAAACCTTTACCTTAACCATATCCTTAGTCCTCAAATAATGGAAATTCCTATCAAACTCTTTATCAGGGTCTGATGTGTAAGCAGATGCTAATATATTTGAGGCTTTTAACTCAGAGTAATTGCAAAGTCTTAAGCAACTTTTATTAGTTTTAATTATTTTCATTATGTTTATGCATATGTGAGCGATAGGGGAGGAAACAAAGGAAAAAAGAACAAATCATCTATAATCTGGTGTAAATAAGCTGAAATAAAGCTGACGACACTTCTGAAGCACCATCAGATATGTGAAAGGTTGTCAAATTCACCGTCAAGCATAGACAAAATCTGAAGAATTGAAGTGACGTGTGAAAACCTTTTTGAAGCACCATCACAATTGTGATAAGGCGTCAAAATTTTCATTAATGCAAAGCAAAACATGATGATTTCCAATGAAGATATGATGACATTTTTCACGCGTCGTCACTTAATTGACACACAGTTAGATTTTTCTTCAGAAGACTCAGAAGATATTAATTCACTAGAATCTTTGACGATATCTTGCACACATCATTAGACGTCTGACACGCCATCAAGATCGTCGTCGACTATTCCGAAGAGAAAACTAAAATCTTAATTTTTGTTTCCTTATTTAGAATTAACTATTTAAAGACTTGTTTTAGGTTTTTTAAATGTATCTTTTTTTTGGATTTTTATTATTGAGAAGCTATCAGAAAATTAACTTAGAGGGTGGCACGTAAAATTGCTTCATCTTTTTCATCAGATATTTTTCTTATTTTCTTTTAAAATATTTATCAACTATTGTGGGTTTCCATCTTGTGATTGAATTGAAGAAATACTTAGTGGGTTTCATCCATAAGTAAGTTTATCCATATTACCATGAATTCAACTTGTTATTTCATTCATCAAATCATGAGCGGCTAATTCTATTAGCCCGAGTTATGGGATCCATGGATTAGGGTTTGATATGATGCTAGGTATTTAAAAAATTCAAAGAGTAGTAAGAGATCTTGAAATTCTGTTTCTTTAACTTGAATCTATTGGTTGCAAACAATAGGTTATGCCTTAGGCTTATTTTCTCTTAATAGAGAAATAAACTAGTGGACATGGATTATCAACAGGGACTCGGAAGCTACCAACCTTCTGTTTAATAATTGATGTCATAATGGGATTAATCTACCTAAGATAAAATCCTATTGAAAATAGATAAGTTATCTAAGTTTGAGAGAATTAGATAATAAATTGTTTGGTGAGGTCGAGAGATAAGTCAGAGAGTATCGTCGTCAGGGATATTCTGGTGTTTCTACTTACTTCAAGAATCTTAAGCATTACCTAGTATCTGTCAATTCCCAAAACCCATAGTGAACATAACTCCGGTCTCCTAGTTATCTTGGTTACAAATATTAAAATATTAAAAGTGACAATTGACTCTCTGTGAAACTTAAACCCCCATTTTTGGAAAAAGTAAACTACCAGTAAAGTATTTCATAAAAAATTCAAAGTTCACACCCTATTCCCTATAGGATTCGACCCCAACCTAGTTGGGTTTTACATTGACAACAATCTCTTACACCCATTCAAGAGTGTATTTTGAGTGTTATCAAAAATGGCATCGTTGCCGGGGAATACGATTGTAGACTAAAAGTTTATACGCGAAAATTTGTTGATAGTTAAGTTTCCTTGATTTACATTTATTTGTTGTTTTTGACTATTTAGGTGTTATGTTATTTATGCCAAAAAACAAAAAGTTCTGGAGAATTGGTATTACCATTCAACCCAGAACCTCGGCTGATAGGGAGAATGGCTGAACAATAGAAAGTAGAAAGACTAGCTGCTTTGGCCAGGGCTCAGGTGAATGTGCAGAATTTAGGTCAACAAGCACGTCACCAGAACCCTAATGATGAAGACTTGGGTGATATGGAATTGCTGAATCCTCAAAACCCAAGGAGAGCAAAGCAAGTTGGTGCACCAGTGCAGCAAAACTTTAATAGAACTGACAGTGAATGAGCCATTGATGGAGGCACTTGAGAAAATGCTAAACTATGTTAGATTTATGAAGGAATTGTTAACAAAGAAGCGGAAGGTAAGTTGTGAGCCGGTGGATAACATCCACCACTGTAGTGTTGTTTCTTCACAATCCTTAGTGCAGAAAAAGCCCGACCCTGGGGCATTTACTATACCATGCACAGTTGGGTCTATGAAGTTTACCAAAGCTTTATGTGACTTAGGATCAAGTATTAATCTGATGCCACTTGATATCTACAAGAAACTTGGATTGGGGGAACCTACACCCACAACGATGCATCTTGTGATGGCATATAGATCGGTGAAATGACCAGTTGGTAGATTGCATGATGTGTTGATAAAGGTGGATAACTTTATTCTGCCTGCAGATTTTGTGATATTGGATTGTGATGTTGATTTTGATGTACCCATCATTTTGGGTAGACTACTATTAGCCATGGGAAGAGTACTAGTTGATATGGAGCTCAATGAGCTAAGGTTCAGGTATGGAAAAAGGGAGGCCAGATTCAAAAAAATTCCTCCTATGAAGCAAGTGGAGGAGATGAATATCTTCTCGGTTGTAGATGTATTCTATGAAAATAGTAATGAGGTATTGATACGGTATTTTGATGAAGTCTGAGTAGTCGAGATATCCAAGTTGTACAAAGGAGGTGAACTGGTTGCAGTCAGCTTGAGAAGGTTGACGTTAATTTTGACTGGCTGTCACAAGTATGACAAGCCGTGAGATATGTTGTCAAAACAATCAAGTCAAATCCTTATACTCTTAAGGATGATGACAATTTTGAAGCATCGTACGATCTCTGAAGGGCCGTAAAAACTGCCGTCAAACAAGTTGGGCCCAGTTTAAAAATTTGAGCTAGCCTGGCACAGTAATAGTTGTTCACATTCCCGCGTACTATAGATACTTATTTTTTTAGTTTTGGTTCTCTTTCCTTAGTGAATTATTTCCCATCCTTTTTCAAAGTTATTTCCATCTAAGGAAAAATTTTAATACTTTCCATGTAAGTTGAAGCTTGAGAGTTAAGTCAAGAAAACTTCCCTCTCTCTCATTACAGTCTTCTCTCACTCAGAATTCTAAGTTCTCAAAGTACATCAGCTAAGAGTCGACATTCAGAACTGAGCATGGCACCTAAGAAAAAGAATCCAACTACACCAACGAAAGCGGCTAAAGAGAGTGTACCTTGGCAACTTGTCAATGAGGACTCTGATTATGTAGACGACGAACCATTGCTCAGATAGACTAGAAAGAGGGTTGGTCCAAAGACACCACCTCCACCTAAGCCTATTGAGGTAGAGGATACTGATGATACTGAGGTAACAACCTCATCTGAGCAAGCATCGGAGGAACAAGGATCAGAACACACTGAGCAGGAGTCAGAGAACACAGAACAAAAATCTAAAAATAAAGGTTCTGAGAATCCTGCAGCTGAAGAAACTAAGTCTAAATCACCATCATCAGAGCAGAAAGGTGATAAACATTCTCCAGTACAGGGAATTTTGGGGAAATGAAAAAACCCCGAGATTAGGAATAATGTGAGATGTCAAATCCCTAGAGCTGAAACAATCTTTTGGGATGGACTTCGTAGAATAGATCGAAGAAGTGCTCGAAGGCCAATTTTAAAGGAGAAGAAGATTATCACTACAGGGTTAATCAGATACCCTGAGGTGATGCAAAAACTCAAGGATTGTGGCCTAGAGTGGACTACTAGGGGAAGCAATGTTTACTGTCCTTCGTTAGTCCAGGAGTTCTATATGAACTACCAGGCTACGGTGGAAAATATGTGCAAAGAAGGGGATAGAACTTCAGATAAGCCTCTACTAAACAAAGTTGCAGTATGTAGAGTGGGGGTGGATGTATCAGACGCTACCATAAACAGGTTTCTTCATGGTCCAGCCTTCGTCCCACGAGCCACATGACCTACCTTCTATGCCCGGTTAAAGCATCGAGAAAATCAGTGTAAATGGCTAGCGACTCTTATAGCAGATGGGGAACCTGAGTGGTTGAATAATCCTACAGAAAAGATAACCAAAGCATCTCTAAATTCAGAGGCAAGATTTTGGTGGGGTTTAGTACGGATTCATCAGCTATCCACCGAGGGAGACAACATATTACGGGATGATCGACCAATATTGGTTGAAATCTTGATAGATAGAACTCCCTTGGATTTCAAAGAAATTATAGCAGAAGAGATCAAGATTTGGCTTGCAAGACCCGATGCTGCATATCCATTCCCATATCTAATTAATAGGTTGTGTGAAGCAGCTAATGTACCTGAGATTTTAGGTATTGATGTTCATTTATATGACAAGAAGACCCATAACCCTATCAGAAAAGATGAAATTCAGCCGGGCTTGCGACTTCATCGAGATGCAGTTGGTGCAGAAGATCCTCCAGTCACTAAGATAGTTTCATCGCCAGAGTGGGGGTCCAAAGCTATGAAGCTGTACTACCACCACCAACATATTCAGCTCAAGAAGGATCAGTGCCTCAAAGTGAACCGACTACCTCAATTTCTCCAGCAGCAATAGGTTCTGTATTTCAGCCGATTGATATCAGGAAGGTAGCTAGGCAAGCAAATTGGTGTGAGGTACAACTACAGGCCTTCTCCAAATAGTTTATTATTGTTGTGGATAAAAGAATCAAGCTTGCACTTTAACCTTTCATGAATTTTCCTGGGTGGGTGGTAGATCTAGAGAACAGATTCAATGCTCGGGCAAGAAAGATGACAGGTGCTGATCTTGCCACTTTCAGGGATGCGTTGGACAAGGTGAAGGCTTAGGTTGGGATGTTGCAGTAGAACTAAATTATGGTGCCAACAGGATTAGACAAGCATGATGTAGAGGAAGAAATTCCTATCCTTGATCTTACTACAGATTCCCCAAAGAAAAAGAAGAAAAAGGGGGAAAAGAAAGGCAAGAACAAGAGAGGTGAGCCAGATAGTGAAGAGGAGAGAAAAGCTAAAATCAAAGCAAAGAGGAAGGTAGAGAAGGAAGACTTGAAAAGGGCAAGATTGGAGTCTCTGGATGACACAAAGAAATAGGAAGCAGCCATCAGAGCTAGGGCTGTAGGTGCTTCATCGAGCCAGGCTCCAGCCACTGCAAAGGCAAATGCTACGAGTGGGGAGAAAACAGCAGATGATGCAGTAGCAGGGTCGGATACCCAGGATCCACAAGCTTGACTGTTTTCAGGTATATCCTAACCCTTAATGGTTTTAATTTCTTGATTTTAAGTTGAGGGTGTAGGAAAACTATTGTTTTTACATGTTCTGTAGATAATTAGGATTAGTATAAGTACTTGAGGCAGTTAGCTTGTTTTTTTATTTTTGAGTACCTCTCTAGTGGTCGGATCTGTTATGTACTGTATGGATTGCATTTATTATGACCATTGTGTATCTGTTTATGGCATTAATATGGAAAATGAATAACCTATAGAAAACTAATGCATGAAACGGATGAGTAGTAATATGCGATATACTTGTGTGCCATGTGTGTGTAAGGTCTTACTTAGTTCCCATTGTGCGTTGAATCCAGAACTTGCCCAGTTAGTCATGCCATAGTCATAGGATAGACGTTAGGAAAGGATCATAGGCCGTTTTTGCATGTTAACCCATTTTAGCTTAAATGACCATCCAATTGTCAATAATATCCCTTGATCCCTTTTTGAGCCTAAATAGCCTAGTTCTTTCTTGTACACCTTTCACCTTCCCATTACATCATAATGAACCTGTTTTGGCCCTGGCCCTCCTTGGACACTGTGCACCTTGACTTAGGCAAATAACCTAAGTTGAGGGTGGCTACTATAGGGGTGCGTGATGCAATATGAGTATGAAGAGAGGTAAAAGAAGGAAAATGAATAACAAGTTGGGTGCAGTGACAAAGAAAATAGGAAAAGAGAAAAAATGAAAAAGTTAATCTAATGCTTGAACCGACACCACCCATCTTAAGCATCCTTGACAAATAAAAGGTGGAGGAAAAGAAGGTCAAAAGTTGAAACCCCAAGATTGAATGTAGTGCCAAGGAGTTGTAGTCACTATGAAATACCCATGGATATTATACCAGACCCTAGCCTACGTTACAAGTTTAAGAAAATCCCTATAATGATCCTAACAGACTTGTCTGAAGACTTAGGTACTGACTATAAGGGCAAGCCTATGGCATTTGATGTGCAATGTTGGAACTTCGTTTTGAGAGAGAGTCTTATGTTCATCCCTATGTCTATACATGTGAATCTAAGTGAAAAGGGGATTCCTTTGTTGCGAGGGCACACTAGGTATGTTAGTAATAACTGATTTTTTCGGATAATGTAATTTGGGTATGTGCTAGGTTGTTATAGCTTAGATTTTTTCCATATCTAGATACTTGTGAGTTACATGGTCGTTTCCAAATACTATACACAATTGATTTTACTTTTATTGATCATGGAAATTGTGCATGTATTCTGACCTGATAAGAGTAGTTAGCTGCCAAATTGTACTTTGTATACTCCTAGTTATGTTTTGGTTGCTTGAGGACAAGAAATTATTTTAAGTTGAGGGTGTTAATGTGTGAGAAGATGCTAACACATTTGAGGCTTTTAACTCAGAATAATTGCGAAGTCTTAAGAAACTTCTGTTAGTTTTGATTGTTTTTACTGTGTTAATACAGATATGAGTGATAGGGGAGGAAACAAAAGAAAAGAATAACAAATCAGTTAGAATCTGGTACTAACCTGAAGTAAAGCTGACGAAATTTCTGAAGCGCCGTCAGATATCTGAAAGGCTTTCAAAGTCACCATCAAGCATAGACAGAATTTGAAGAATTGAAGTATCGTGTGACAACCTTTTTGAAGCGCCATCACAACTATGATAAGGCGTCAAAATTGCCATCAACTCGAAGCAAAATATTATGATTTCCAATGAAGATGTGACAGCATTTTTCACGCGTCGTCACTTAATTGACATGCCATTAGATTTTCCATCAGAAGACTCAGAAGATAAAAATTCACTGGAATCTTTGACGATATCTTGCACACGTCGTCAGACATCTGACACGCCGTCAAGATTGTCGTCGACTATTCCGAAGAGAAAACTGAAATCTTAATTTTTGTTTCCTTATTTAGAATTAAATATTGAAAGATTTGTTTTAGGTTTTTTAAATGTATCTTTTTTTGGATTTTTATTATTGAGAGGCTATCACACAATTAACTTGGAGGGTAGCACATAAAATTGCTTCATCTTTTTCATCAGATTTTTCTTGTTTTCTTTCAAAACACTTATCAACTATTGTAGGTTTCCATCTTGTGATTAAATTGAAGAAATACTTATTGGGTTTCATCCATCAGTAAGTTTATCCATATTACCATGAATTCAACTTGTAATTTCGTTCATCAGATCATGAGTGGCTAATTCTATTACCCCGAGTTATGGGATCCATGGATTAGGGTTTGATATGATGCTAGGTATTTAAAGGACTCAAAGAGTAGTAGGACATCTTGAAATTCTACTGCTTTAACTTTAATCTATTGGTTGCAAACAATAGGTTATGCCGTAGGCTTATTTGCTCTTATCAGAGAAATAAACTAGAGGACATGAATTATCAACAGGGACTCGGAAGCTACCAACCTTCTGTTTAATGATTGATGTCGTAACTGGATTAATCTACCTGAGATTAAATAGTTATCTAAGTTCGTGAGAATTAGATAATTAATTGTCTGGTGAGGTCGAGAGACAAGTCAGATAGTATCGTCGTCAGGGATATTCTGGTGTTTCTACTTACTTCAAGAATCTTAAGCATTACCTAGTATCTGTCAATTCCCAAAACCCATGGTGAACATAACTCTAGTCTCCCAGTTATCTTGGTTACAAACACTAAAATATTGAAAGTGAAATTGACTCTCTGTGAAATTTAAACCCCTATTTTCAGAAACAGTAAACTACCAATAAAGTATTTCGTAAACAAATCAAAGTTCACACCCTATTCCTTATGGGATTCGACCCCAACCTAGTTGGGTTTTATATTGACAATGATCGCTTCACCCATTCAAGAGTGTAGTTTGAGCATTATCAGGGTCTCCTCATAAGACATTGAATATGAAACACCAAAATTTTCCAAATGAATAACCAAGGAAGGATCTCCCGCGCACATCTTCGACATCGAAACATGAAACACCAGGTTAATAGAACCCAAACTCGAAGTCAATTCCAACTCATAAGACACATTGCCCACTTGCCTTAAAATATGATATGGACCAACATAACGGGGACTGAGTTTCCCGTTCTTCCAAAACCGCATCACTCCCTTCATGGGAGATACCTTCAAGAACATTAAATCATCCATATTAAACTCCAAATCCTTTCGCCTCACATTCGGATAGGACTTTTGGAACCTTTGGGTGGTTTTAAGCCTACTCTGAATCACTTTTACCTTCTCCATGGCTTGTTAAACCAAGTCAGGACTATCCAACCTATTATCACCAATCTCAAATCACCAAATGAGACCTATGCCTCTTACCATACGGAGCCTCAAAAGGAGCTATCTCAATTCTAGAGTGAAAACTCTTATATTATACAATCTCTATGAGAGGCAAGTAGTCAACCCAACTACCACCAAAATCAAGCACATAATACATTAGAATATCTTACAAAGTTTGAATTATTCTCTCTACTTGACCATCTGTCTAAGGATGAAAAATAGTGCAAAGGTTTACTTTAGTTCCCAAACCTCCCTGGAATGAGCGCCAAAAGTGAGATGAGAACTGCGTACCGCAATCAGGCATAATGGAAACTGGAGCATTACGCAACTTTACAATCTCCTAAATGAATATCCTAGAATAATCCACTTCTAAATAAGTAGTCTTCAATGGCAAAAAGTGAGCAGACTGAAAATGCAGAAGACCAGTAACGAAATCCATATAAATCACTTCCCATTTCCACATGGGAAACTCAATCTCTTGAGACAAACCGCTAGGACTCAAGTTCTCTACCTTTATTTGTAGACACACCATACACTTGGCCATAAAATTGGCTACCTCTCTTTTCATGCTACTCTACCAATAGATCTCTTTCAAGTCATAGTACATCTACATCGAACTAAGGAAAATAGTGTACCTCAACTCATGAGCCTCATTAAAAATTCTTTCTCACAACCCATCAACATCGATAACACACAGTCAGCCTTGGTACCTCAAGTACCATCACCACCAATCTCAAAATCCATCACCTTCTAGTGACCCACATTACCCTTAATCTGCATAAAAGTAGGGTCCAAAACCTGTTTCTCCTCTACCTCTGCACCAAGATATGACATTTCCACCTCTTGAACAGTCACACCACCATCCTCAGAATCCAACAGATGAACTCTAAGATTAGCCAACCGATGAATATCTTTTACTAATCCTCATTTATCCCCATCCATATGAGATAAGCTTCCTATTGACAACCGTCTAAGAGCATCAGCAACCACATTAGCTTTACCTGGATGATAATGAAGACTCATATCATAGTCCCTGAGCAACTTAAGCCATCTCCATTGTCTGAGATTTGACTCCTTCTAGGTGCACACATATTGCAAAATATTATGATTTGAGAAGATATCAATATAAGACCCATACAAGTAATGGCACCAAATCATCAAAGTGTAGACCACGGCCAACAACTCTAAGTCATGATTTAGATAGTTCTTCTCATCTAACTTCAATAGCATAGAAGCATATGCTAATACCTTTCCTTGCTGAACCAACATATTTCCTAGTACCATATGAGACGCATCACAATAAACAACAAAACCATCAGTACCCTCAGGCAGGGTCAATACAGGGGAAAAATTTAACTTATTCTTCAACTTCTAAATGATATCCTCACAAGTATCCTACCATAAAAACTTTACCTTTTTCTGAGTCATTCTAGTCAACGGGGTAGCAATAGATTAGAAGATCTCCACAAATCTCCTATAGTAACCAGCTAAACCCAAGAAGCTCTAAATATTGATTGGAGTAGTAGGTCTAGGCCACTTCTTAACAACCATAAATTTTTGTGGATCCACCATGATTCCTTCACTAGAAATAACATGAACTAGAAAAGTAAAAGTATACAACCAGAACTCATACTTTGAAAACTTAGCTACAGTCGTTGACCCTTCAGGGTCTACAACACTATACGAAGGTGACTGGCATGATCCTCCTCACTTTTGAATACACCAAAATTTCATCACTAAGCACAATGATGGATAGGTACAAAAATTAATAAAATACTCAATTCATAAGATCCATGAACTCCATTGGGGCATTAGTCAATCCAAAAGATATTACCAGAAACTCATATTGCCCAAACTGGGTACAAAAAGCAATCTTAGAGATATCCACCTCCCTAATCTTCAACTAATAATAACTCAATCAAAGGTCAATCTTAAAAAAGTACTTAGGAACCTAGGCTAGTCAAACAGGTCATTAATCCTAGGAAGAGGATACTTATTCTTCATTGTCACCTTATTGAACTGTCGGAGATCTGTACACATTCAAAGGGACCCATCCTTCTTATGCATGAAAAGCACAGGATCACCCCATGGAGAAACCCTAAGGAGAATAAAACCCTTATTAAGAAGTTCTTTCAACTACTCTTCAAGTTTTTTCAACTCAGCTAGAGCCATTCTATATGGAGGGATTGATATAGGGTGAGTGTATGGTAAAAGATCAATCCCAAAGTTTATTTCCATATCAGGAGGAACACCAGAAAGATCATTACGGAATACTTTAGGAAACTCATAAACCATAGGGGTAGATTATAAAGAAGGACCCTCCGAGTTAGAACTGTTAGCCTGGACCAAGTGACAAGACACCTTTTAGAAATCAACTTACGAGCTCTAAGAAAAGATATTAACCTTTCCTTAGGCACTAGGGAACTCTCTTACCACTCAATCACAGGTTCATTCAGGAATTGGAAACTGACGCTTCCAGTTCTACAATCAAGAGACGTAAAGCATGAATAGAGCCAATCTATCCCCAAGATAACATTAAAATTTAAATATTCAACTCCATAGAATATGCTAATATTTTCCTACCATAAATGGTTACCACATAACCCCTATGGACTCTTTTTGCTATAATAGAGTCACCCACTAGGGCAGACATAGAAAAGGGACCAGGAATATACTCAAGACCTAAACTAAAATGAATAGCCGCATAAGGGGTCACATAAGAAAGGGTAGACACGAGATCTAACAGACAATACCCATCACTGGAGAAAAGCTTAAACATACCATTAACAACATGAAGAGACATCTTAGAATCCTGATCGTTGGAAAGAGTATACAAATGATTTTGACTGGTGCCAGAGCTAGAGGTAGCATCCTTTGATATAGGAGCTAAAGAAGTAGCAACCAAAACTTTTTTAGCCCTAGAAAAATCATTCTATAGTGCCAAATCCACCTCATCACCCTTAGACTGATACCACTCCTTATATCACTAATAGGCCACATCCTTCAACTAATATATAGCAAATTCCATACCCTTAGAGTTAGGAACATACATAACTCAGAAGATCTTCTCCATTTCATATATGAACCTCAGAGGATCCTCCATAACTATAGAGGTGGTAAAGGTTAGGGGATTGAGTCTCATGAACTTCAAGAACTCACAGCAGTACCAACAGAACCCAACTCACATGATTGAATGGTCACTAACTTGTTTAACATATGAATAAAATAGTAGAACTCAACATTATTAATATCCCTTAGAGGTGACTGAGCAGTGATGACACCAATGGGAGAACGATTAGGGGGGATCAGTGGAACTCTATTAGGGAAATTAGTAGCAGCAACCCTAAATCGAGTTTGAACTCCTTGAGTAGGATAAGCTCCGTCGACACTATACTTAAACGGGACAAAAGGGTTTCCACGTGTATCAGATCTTCTTGGAGGCATGATTAGGAAAGCAAACAAATGGAAAATAGAGAAGATTTCATCACCCTAGACTCTATAGCCCGAATATAGATCATAAGAAAGAAAATATTACTAAATGTCTCACTGCCTTTCTCTTATAAGTGTGTCATAATACACACCCATAAAAGATACTCTAATTCACATGGCTTTGTACACACCCAATGACACCAAGCTTAATCTCTAATAGCAACTTTATCAAGACCTGAACTAGGTCCTGGACGTGATGGTTATCTAAAGTCCCCCTAGGATAGAAGACCACCCTATCACCTAGCCAATCAGAACCTAAAAAATAGCGGCTGAATTTTAAACATATAACAAGATAGAAAATAATAAGCTTAAGGATATCTAAGTGTGTCAACATAAATACCCAATCCATAGTAATATCCACAAAGTCTCTAACAAAACCAAAAACCAATCTAATTTGGGCATGCCCCTGACTATAGCTAAAAAAGTCCAAGAGAAAAATAGTCTATGACATACTAACCAAGAAGTAATGGGTCTTCCTGAAGAAGGAGGCTCACCACTTCAAGATGATACTTGAACAATGCTGAGATCACTTATCACTATGTAAGAAAACTAGAAATACCTTTAGACCCTGCATCATATGGGGATAGATCATCTGGGGATAGTTAGTGGGATGAGCACTAGTATGTAACTCGGGATAAGGATAAAATAGTATCAGTTAAAAGTTCAATTTTAAACTCACTGTGCATGTTCACATTCATCCATACATTTATATAATAAATATAGGGGTAGGGAAAAAGGTTTAGCATAATAGTAAGACATTATCCTAAACTATGTAGCTCAACCATTATAAAAAGGCACCCACAGGCTATATAGGTTCATCTTCCCTGCTAAAAGGACCCCCTGTGTATATTAGCCAAAAGAACTGAAGGTATCAAGAAATAACAGGGAATTCCCCAACCTCACTTCAATCCTAGATACAAATATATCCACAATGTGAACCATGCATACGGTCATCAAGACTAACCCTCATATTGGCATACAAGAGTTTCTAGTATAAGTCAATCGAAACTCATACCTTCACATCTTAACTACATAACCACCATTAAGCCCAATTTAATAAGTTTCACAAAACCCATTCATTAACCAAGTCATTATACATTAAGGAACACCACATGTACTGTCATACCATTTGCTTGCAAGCTCATAATTATACCAGAACAATTCCATTGACTTGGGGAAATGCCTTGGCCCCCTTTGTTCATTAAATCAAAACATAACCAAAATGGCCTACAAAATCCATGTTCAATATTTAACAATTTATGCAATGCAATATTATAGGTGAGTAAGTCAAACAAAGTGAAAATTCCACAATTCAAAGCCATTTACACAAGTGGGTTGAGGGAACACAATTTCTTAAAACTAATTTCCAAGTTCAAAACATCAGTTTGGGGGAATACCTCAACCCCTATTCCAATTCCCTCACTTATTCACCCTATTAGTTCAAAAACACTTAATTCAAAACATACACAACTCATGAAAATCAAGGGAAAACAATTCAAGGATCAACTATTCCAAAACCCTCAATCCATGTTTGAGCTATAGATAAACTTTTTTAAACCATATAAATAAACCTCTTAAGATGCATGTTTTTTATAAAGTAAGATTGAGGAAGATTAACATGCCAAAATGTATCACAACTGTGGAGAGAAATTAGCCTTGAGAGTCCTAAGTGACCAACTTCTTAGAAACCCTAAGTGTTCTTGTTTTAGGAGATTTAAGAGAGTTTGAAAAGTTATTTTTATTTGTTTTAGAATGATAATGATACCCTAAAGGGGTCTTAAGTCATGGGTCACGATTGGGGAAGAGGGAAAGTGTCCAAAGTGCCCTTAATTAAAAGCTGAAAAATAGCCTCCAGTGACTATGGGTCACCATACAACTCGTATGGATACCAAGTCATAATCAAGACAAAAACTTTTGGGTACCCATTGTTGACCCTACAACTGGTACCTTATGACTCGTATAGAGTCATTACAACTCGTAACCCCTATTCGTAGTCCTAATAGAAACTTCAGGATAGCACTCTAGTATGGATATGATTAGTTCATACAACCCATATAGACACCCTACGACTCGTAAGGAGAGTAATAATCTGGGTAGTAAGCTAAAAGGTCAATAATATTTTCAAGGACCACTATATAGCAGGGATTTACTTTTCCTTTTTTCCAAACCTCATTACCCCGTTCATGGGTGATATATTCAAGAATAGCCATTCTCTATAGCAAACTCTAACCCTCTTCTTCTAATATCTACCTATGATTTATGTCACCTTTAAGCTGTTTCTAGCCCTTGTGTTATCACCTTAACTTTTTATAGATTAATGAACAAGATCTAGACCAAATAAGGTAGTTTCACCCACTTCAAACCACCCAATTGGTGATATACACTTTCTTATATATAAAGCTTCATAAGGTGTCATTTTGATACTCGAGTGATAACTATTGTTGTATGCAAACTCAATAAGTGGCAAATAATCATCCCAACTTCCTTTTAAATCCAATACACAAGCTCGCCACATATCTTCTAGTGTTTGGATCATATGTTCATCCTAACCATACATTTGAGGATAAAAATTTGTAGTCAAACTAACATGCATTCCCAAACTCTTGTAAAATGACCTCCAAGAGTTTGTGGTAAATTAAGATTCCCTATCAAATATAATGGGGATTGGGACTCCATGTAGTCAAACTTCCTCTTTAATATATAATTTTGCATATTCATCAGATGTGTAGGTGGTTTTAACGGGTAAGATGTATGTTGATTTGGTGAATCTATCAACTATTACCCATATGGATCAAACTTTTGATAGGATTGAGATAAACCAGTGAAAAAATCTATGTCGATCATGTCCTACTTCCAAGGTGGGAGCTCCATAAGCTACATATAACCTCCTAGATTTTGGTGCTCTACTTTAACTTATTGACAATTTGGACATTCAGCTAAAAACTTTGCAATGTTCTATTTCTCGCCCCACCAATACTCCCCTTTTAAATCATGGAAGTTGTATAATGGTCTTCTTTTTGTTACCCCACTAATACACCCCTTTTGAATCATGATATATTTTAGTTGAACCGAGATGGATAGAATATCTTGAATGATGTGCCTCTATCATAATCCTCTTTCTTAGACCATCTATATTAGGGACACACAATCTATTTTGGCACCAAAGTACTCCCTCTTGGGTAAGCTCAAATACCTTTGTAAAACCTTGTTTTACACTCTTCTTAAGTTGTAAAAGAATAGGATCTACATATTGCTTCTTTTTAACTCGGCTACTAATGAGGATTCTACTATATTTTGCACAATAACTCCTTTGTTTAGAGATTCAAGAAGGTGAGCCCCCAAGCTAGCTAATTGGTGCAGATCCTTAGTTATTCATCACATTTCTATGGACTTCTTATAAGTTCTCACCATCTCTTTGTAACTTAATGCATCAGCTACTACATTTACTTTCCTTGGATTACACAAAATATCAATGTCATAATCTTTTAATAGCTCAATCCACCTCTGCTGCCTTAGATTTAGGTCCTTCTTCTTAAAGATGTACTGCAAACTATTATGGTCAGTATATATATAAACATAAACCCCATATAATTAGTGGCGCTATATCTTTAAAGTAAATATAATTTTTGCTAGCTAAACATCATGTGTTGGATAATTTTTCTCATGTGGATGCAACTGCCTTGAGGCATAATCTATTACTTTATCATGTTGCATCAACACACATCCTAAGCTAACTCCTAAAGTATCGCATTATACTGCATAGCCTTCTATGCCTTTTTGAAGTACCAATATGGGTAGTCTACTTATTCTTTAGATCTTGGAAACTTCTTTCACATGTGTCATTCCATTGAAACTTGACGGTATTTATGTGTTATCTTTGTTAAAGGTGTAGATATGGAAGAAAACCCCTCAGCAAACCTTCTATAATAACCTGCCAAGCCTAGGAAACTACAAACCTCCATAGGCATTATAGGTCTTGGACAGCTCTTCACTACTTCTATCTTTTGAGAATCAATTATTATTCTTTCATCAAATACAATATGCCCAAGAATGCCACTGATTTTAACCAAATCTCATATTTGGAGAACTTTACGTACAGCTTACGATCATAAAGAATTTGTAACACTTACTATAAATAATTAGCATAGTCTTCTTTCAATATTGAATACACCAGAATATCATCTACAAATACGATAACAAACATATACATTAATGGCTTGAATGCCCTATTCATCAAATCCATTAAAGTTGTTAGTGCATTAGTTAGCACAATGACATAAATAAACTCAAAATGACCATATCACATTTGGAAAGCCATTTCAAGTATATCATTCCCCTAAACTCTCACTTGGTGATAACCTGACCTCAAGTCGATGTTTGAGAAACTCTTAGCACCTTGTAACTGATCAAACAAATCATCAATTCTAGAAAGAGGATATTTGTTGTTAATTGTCACCTTATTCAGATGCTGATAATTAATATACATTCTCAACATACCATCTTTCTTATGTAGAAATAATGTAGGTTCACCCCAAAGAGACATACTAGGCCTTATAAAACTCTTTTCTAATAAATCTTTTAATTGGTCCATTAATTTATGTAATTCTATTGGGTCTATCCTGTATGAAGAATAGAAATAGGTTCAGTTGCTGGGATCACATCAATATCAAACTCTACTTCTTATTCTGGAGGCAAACCTGGAAGCTCTTAAGGAAATACGTCAAGAAATTCATTTACCACTGAAATGGATTGAAGAGCCGATAACTCCACATCTATATATTTCACCCTTACTAGATGACATATGTACCCTTTAGACATCATCTTCTTTGCCTAAAAAAAAGAAATAAACTTACCCCTTGGTGCCCCAATATTACCCCTCCATTCAAGTACTGCCTCCTTTGGAAAATGAAAATACACCCTCTTGGCTCGGCAATCCACTATGGCATAATAAGAAGACAATCAATCCATACCCATAATAACATCAAAATCTACCATTTCCAACACAAAAATTTCAGCCAATGTATCACAATCACAAACACTTACTATGCAATTATGGTAAACTCTTCTAACTATAATGGACTCGCCAATTGATGTAGACACTTAAAATAGGTTAACTAGTGATTCTGATAGTTTTTCAACTTTCCAATAATTAATGGAGTGACATATGAAAATATAGAGCCTGGATCAATTAATTCATATATATTATGTGAAAAGATGGACAATGTACTTGAAACCATATTGATGTGGCATGAAAATATGACAGTTTCAATGATTAAAATTGTGAATTTATGCGTGACCTTGGAATATTTTGCTAGGTATGATGCATGTTGGTGTATATTCCAGGTAAAATAGGTCTACAATAGTTTTGGAATAAAAAGAGAAGAAAATATCCAAAAAAACCAATTCTAATTAGGATATAAGACAGCTCCTGAGTCGTAATCATTTGATATGACTCGTATATTAAATCGTATGCAGAACAAAACCAAAGGCCAACCTGATGAGCCAATTAAGGGAAAGATATGACTAAGGTATCCAAGTTGTATGCTAAGATACGAGTTGTACAGAGAAGTCGTCATCATAACAGAACCTAAGCTTCTACTCAAGAGTTAAAGTCTCAGAAGTATACGAGTCGAAAGTCTAAGTAAGACTCATATAATTAAGTCATACACAAACCAGTTTTTAGATCTAGGAAAGATCAAATTCCCAAGTAGATACAAGTGAAGGACTCGGGTTATGAACTCAAGTATGACTCGTAAGCAGAAGTCGTATGCTAAACAAAAATTTGAAGCCTTGGGAGAACAGACATTGGAATGGATACGAGAAGGCAGGGTATGACTCGTATAAGTCCAATAAAGGTGAAGACCAAGTCATACCGATAGCCTACATAACTTTACATTTCCCATTTTTATTAGGATTCTTATGTTATTTTGAGATACTATAAATACTCTAGGGATTTTCTTTTATTAGGTTATGCATTCTTGTCATAGGATACATACTTTTACAATATTTTTACAATTATTCTTGAGATTTTGGGTTTTATTCAATTTAATACTTTGGAGTTTATTCATCTTATTATTGTGTAATTAATTATATGTGTTCTTCCTTGATAATCATAGTTTCTTGCACAAACATAAGAAGATAATCACCTTGACTAGGGTTGTGGGAACCCTGGTGGATTAGCTACGTAGAGGAAGTACGAGACTCGTCTATTCTAGGGTTATGCATGTATCCAAATCTTCTTCATGATAACAAATCTCAGGTAGCTATTGTAGCCTAAGATAGCTTATATTTGCATCCATCCCCAAAAGGGAGTTTCCAATTAGGAAAAGAAGTTAAGATAGTGATTTGAGATTTCTACATCTACCTTTTAGTCCCTGCATCTCATCTAATAACTTGATCCTAAAAAGAGTGGTGAATTGAGGTTGTAGCAAGGAGCAAAAAGACGATGAACTGAGACTTAACTAATAAAGGGTGAGATTTATCTCTACGTTCAAAAAGCATCTAATAAGACCTATCTTGTAGACTTCACATATAGAACAACAGAACAGTTGGATTGAGTATGAGGAATATATGGAGTTGAGAAGCCAGGGGGAACACAAGCCTAGTGTTCCTCTTCTATTGTCTATAACTCAAAAGCAATCAAGATTTGGTTACTACTTGCGATGATACTAAACCCCCCTCCCCACCCATTTATTTTCCTATAATGCTCGTAGATTACATCAAGTCAAGCAACTGTTCATGTTTTACCTATAGGATTGACCCCAACCTAGTTGGATTATTATATCTTCAACCAACCGTATTATACTTCTATTGGGGGTGTAGTTTTGGGTGACATCAAATTTTGGCACCATTGTTGTGAAAGACAGTTTGAGCAGTGAATTGAATTAATGAAGTTTGAGAGTTTTTATTTTCTATTCTGGATTTAGCATACATTGGTATATGCCAAGTACTAGGAGTCGAGGCAATCCTTTACTCTCTTTTAATCCAAAACTAAAGAGAATTCTTCAAACACCGAGAAAGATGTCAGGACAAGCTCATGATGGGGTTCAATACCCCCTAACTGTGGATCCAAATACAGCACTCCCATGTTCTTCATTAGATCCACAAAATATTGTAGACATACAGACACAACATATTTTGGAGCGAGAACAAAGATAAACTGAAAAGGCTAAACTTGATGTAGTCGTTGAGTTAGCTCAGGGTGGACTAGTCAGGCCTATACAGGTAGTTGATCATTCATTTATAAGAGGTAGAGATCCAATTATTCCTATATTTAACACAGACTCATATGAGAAGGAGGATAAAGATATGGGTTATGTTTAGCCTACTGTGTTAGGAGCCATTATTCCTTCTGTTTTAGCTCCTAATGTGAAGTTTGGTATTACAGGTGCTATGATCCAATTGTTGAATCTGAAAGGTGTATTTTTTCATGCAGATAAGAATTATGGAAACATGCACCTTGTAAATTTTCTTAGGATCTGTACATCTTATTGTAATGCCCGGCATTTCAGGCTACAATATAGACCATGATTTTGATGCGTTGATAATCTCGAAGCCATAAATCCTATGCCATAAATCCTATGCCAATATGGCATGTTAATTATTTGCGTAGTATGTGAATCCATTTAAGCTTGAATTTATACCATAGATGTCCTTCAACTCAAGGACGAGTTGAAACTATTTCAATCGATTAAGTTTTAGTGGATATTGTAATTTGTATCATCTTCCATCGACCATAACTCTGTATATGTCGAATTAGAGAGCCTAATATGTGTCAAATTATAGGTCTTTGAGTTAGTTTTCCAACAATATCAATTTTGCTAAAATTCGACACTCGAGCAAAAGGTTATGGCCTTTCAAAGTAGTAGGCGGCGCCTATGTAAACATAGGCGATAGCATAGGCGGCGCCTATGCAAACATAGGCAATAGCATAGCCAGCACCTATTTAAACATAGGAGATAGCATAGGAAGCGCCTATGTAAAGGTTTCAAGTGACTTAAACACTCCATTTTGGGGGCAAAATAGTTCTTTTCCACCCTAACCTTGCCCTAAACACGAAATTCAGTTCCGAAAGACCCCAAAATACACCTTAATTCATCAAAATTGTTCAATAACTCTCTCTAGGGTTTCAAAATAAAAACCCAAGCAACTCAAGATTCAACCGTGGGTTTTAGAAACTAATTGTATATTTGGAATCCTCTCAACGTAGGCTTCAAGAAGCACCTAATATTCGTAGTACTCGAGGTACGTGGGGTTATCTCAAAAATATCATGGGCTTTAAAAATTCATTTTTTCAAATGGGGGTTTTGAAATTATGAATATGATTATGTTTTAAACATTTTATGATATTGATTTGGCCCTTAGGCCTACTCCCAAAGTGATTTGCTATATGATATATGTATATGCATGTATTTCGAAAAGATGTTAACTTGAGAGCATGAATGATATGAAATTTCTTCTCTTGATGTGAATTTATTTTAAATGTTCATATGATGTAAATTGTTTGAAACATCTTGAAGAGCATGACATGAAATATTTTGAGAATTGATATGATTTTGACTTGAAAACGAGAAGGTTATTCATGTTGAATACAATGGTTGAATGAGAAGAATGATGTGATATTGATGGCTTGCAAGTCGGGTATGATGATACCCTACAGAGTATGACATGTGATTTATTTGAACAAAGTTTAAATGCATTGATTTTCATGAGAAAAGTGGATGCTCGAAGAAGGCGTTTGAGTGAAAGGACTCATCGCTAGAAACCGTAGTTGCCGATGTGAGTCATATGATATTATATCCTACATGGGAAGATAATAAATTAATTGGGACATCTCACATGGGGGGATTCCCTGCGGTGTACTCACATGGGGGTATACTGGCTCCAAATCCTGGAGGCTACTTGGATTGGAGGCTTGGCTGCCGAGCACCAGAGACGGATTCCACATATCCATGGAATTACAATTGTAGGGTATTCCACCTAGCTCAATCGCATTACATTGGTATTGAAAACTATTACATTATGCCTATGTGTTTTCAAATAATTTGGTATGAAACTGCTTTATAATGGCTCTCACCTATATTGTGTAAAAATATTATATTTCTTTTTTGATTTCTCTACGTACCAGTACTTTTTTACTGACCCCCTCTCCTCCTAGGTTCGGAGGCACAGTCAAGGGGTCCAGACAATCAGTAGATTCCTTCTGACAGATCGCAGAATCAAGTGGTGAGTCTTTTATATTTCAGAAGGCCTGATGTCTGCAGTTTAATTTATCATTTATTAGTTTTGGGTCTACTGGGGGCCTTGTCCCAGTTTTTAGATAAACGTTTGTTTTAGTCATGTAGTAGAGATTTCGGATGTTATAGAGATATTGTGTTGAGATTATGGGACATTATTCCCCATTATTACTTTCGCATGATTCTTGACCATATTTTTGTTATATTGTGTATCTTCTGGATTTCTTTTATCATATGAATTGTGTGCGTGATTACCAGACAGATAGGGGTGTTTCGAGCCTCATGGTTCGGAATACTCGTCACGGCCAAGGACCAGTTTGGGTCATGACACTTATACTATTCCAAGGGTTGATCAGGAAAAATTAAGGTTGAGGTCATTCCCATTTTCTTTGATAGGTGAAGTATCGCTATGGTTAGGGGAACTTCCAATAGGATCTATCACTACTTGGCACAAGTTGAAGAAACAGTTCCTGAGTAGATTTTTCCCTCCTATATGGATGCTAAAGTTAAAGGATGAAATTTATAATTTTAGATAGTTACCAGCAGAATCTATGTATGAGGCATAGTTTCACTTCAAAAAGAAGCTAAGCATGGTACGCAATCACAGAATCAGAGGGTCTAACTTTCTAGAAATCTTCTATAGATCACTAAATGATAGTTCAAGAACTATGGTAGATACTATTTTAGGAGGACCATTTATGCGTCTTCGTTGGGATACTGTGCAAAAAATGCTAGAGTATATCACTATAGCTAATAGAGGATGGCATAATAGAGATTTAGAACGTGGTGGTAGTACATATACTATTTAAGAAAAAAACACTTACAGAGAAGGTAATGATATGGTAGCATAAGAGAATGCACAACTTTGTACAGATATTGAGTTGCTTACAAAGCAATTTGTAATAATGAGTGCAGAGAAGGTAAATGCAGTTGTGGAATAAGGGTCTACTTTCAAACTATTTGATATCAAATATGAAGAAAAGAAAAAGCATCTAGATCATAGATTGGTGGATTTCTGAGCTCAAGGGCAAAGAAATCAAGGTTAAAACTATTATAATGACAGATACAGGGATAGGAGTAAAGAAAGAGATGGTGATTGGTGGCATAAAGATGACTATAACGAGAAGATTGACAAGTATATGCCACCAGATAGTTGAGATACAGAGTCTAGAATGGAAGTATTGTTGTCTAAGATAGTCAAAGGGAGGAAAAGTCAAGAGAGCTGCCTGAAGGATATCTAAGAAGATTTGTTAGGTTTGAATTATAAAGTTGAGTTACATACTACAGCAATCAAGCAATTAGAGCAACAATTTGGTCAGATATCAGCCTTAGTAAATCAGAGATAGCCTGGCACTCTTCTGAGCAATACAGTGGTAAATTCCAAAAATCATAGTCACTTTCATGTCATTACCACTCAGAGTAGTAAAGTCACTATAGCTCCACCTATACCCACTATTGATGAGAAAAAAATAATGATTAGCCTGTTGATATACAAAGTAGTAACAAGCAAGAGGTAGGAGAAAAAAGGGTTTCAGAGCCTATGTTGAAGCCTATTCCAAGACCTCATCTTCCCTTTCCTCAAAGGCTAAAAAAAATAAGATGAAGGTAAGTATCAGAAATTTTTGTCTATGCCAAAAGAGTTGACTGTTAGCTTACCGCTTGTAAAGGCGCTGGAGAAAATGCCAAGATATGCAAAATTTATGAAGGATTTGATCAATAAGAAGAATTTAGTCAGTTATGAGCTAGTCAAAAATATTCATCATTGCAATGTGGTAGTTACTAGATCTTTGGTAGAGAAGAAGGAGGATCCTGGCGTTTTCACTGTACCTTGCACTATTGGGCTTTTACATTCACCCAAGCATTATATGACTTAGGCAATAGCACCAACCTCATACCCTTTGCCTTATTCAAGTAGTTGGAGTTGGGAAATCCCAAACTAAATACAATGAGACTAGTGATAGCTAACAGAATGTAAAGAAGCATGTCGGTATCCTTTATGACATTTTGGTTAAAGTGTCTTCTTTTATATTCCCTGTTGATTTTGTTATATTAGATTGTGAAGTGGACTTGAAAGTCCTAATTATTTTGGGAAGACCATTTTTGGCTATAGGTAGGACATTGATTAATTAGAGAAAGGAGATTTCATGTTGAGATTGAATGACAAACAGGTGACATTTAACATTTGCAAATCTATGAAGCATCCTGATAAGTTAAGAGTAACATCTGTGATTGATGTGTATGATGAGGAGATAGATTAATTTCATGATGTTGATGTAGCTACTCTTTAGGATGATGGTTCTAATGTGGTTGTTCCTATTGAAAAAAGGTTAGGTGTTGTCTCTTGCAGTAGTGATCATGAATTTCAATTGTGATGGTATTGAGGAGTATGATAAGATGGTGTGTGTACTGTATAGAAATGGTTATTATAACAATTCACCAAAGAAGCTTGATTTAGATTTGAAGAATAAAACTACTCTACCTTCTTGACTGTCCATTGAAGAGCCACCGATGTTAGAGTTGAAGGCTCTCTTATCTCATTTGCGATATGCATTTTTGGGGGCCAATAATACCTTGCCAGTTATTATTACAGATTATCTGAGAGAGTCAAAAGTAGAAGTATTCTTTTTAGTATTACATAGATTCAAGAGGGCCATTGGATAGTCCATTGCAGATATTATGGGCATTCCATCTAGTTTATGCACCCATAAAATACAATTTGAACCAGATTGTGTTCCATCTTAAACATTAGCATTGACTAAATCCTCTGATGCGGGAGGTGGTAAAGAAGGAAATAATCAAGTGGTTGGATGTTGGTGTAGTATATCCCATTGCTGATAGGAAGTAGGTTAGTCTGGTACATGCGTTCCGAAGAAAGGCAAAATTACTATTGTACCTAACGAGAAAAATAAGCTAGTGCCTATAAGGCCAGTCAATAGATGGAGAGTGTGCATGTATTATAGAAAATTAAATGTGTGGACTCAAAGGACCATTTTTCTATGTCTTTCATGAATTAGATGTTAGACAGATTAGCAGGCAAAGGATGGTATTATTTTTTTATGGGTATTAAGGATACAATTTGATCACTATTGCACCTGAGGACCAAGAGAATACAACTTTTACATATCCTTATGGGTCTTTTTCATTCAAGCGGATGATATTTGGTCTATGCAATGCTCCAACGACATTTCAGAGATGTATGATGTCAATATTCTTTAGTATGGTAAAAGACACCATCAAAGAGTTCGTGGATAATTTTTCAATTGTTGGTGATTCTTTTGAAGACTACCTAAAGCACTTGGAAAATGCTTTGTAGGGGTGTGAAGAATGCAACTTGGAACTTAATTCGGAGAAGTACCATTTTATGGACAAAGAAGGAATTATTCTTGGGGATAAGATTTCATAGAGGATCATAGAGGTTGATCGAGCAAAAAATTAAGGTGATTAAGAAATTACCTTACCCAATTTCTGTGAAGGAAATTCGAAGCTTTTAAGGTATGTGGGCTTTTATAGGCAATTTATCAAGGAATTCTCTAAGATTGCTAATCCTCTTTACAAGCTTCTTGAGAAAGAGATAAAATTTAATTTTGATGATATATGTAAAAAGGCATTTGAATTCTTAAAGGAGAGGTTATTGACTGCTCCAATCATTATGTCTCATGATTGGTCCTTACCTTTCGAGATTATGTGTGATGCTAGTGGATTGGCCTTAGGGGTTGTACTAGGCCAACAGAAAAAAAGATCCCTCATCCCATCTACTAGGCTAGTAAGGCACTAAATCCTTATCAAAAGAACTATACCATGATAGAGAAAGAGTATTGGCAGTGGTTTTTTCCTTTGAATATTTTAGATCTTACTTGATTGGGACAAAGGTGATTGTGCACACTAATCACGCACCATTCAGGTACCGGATGGCTAAACAAAATGCAAAGCCTAGACTTATTTGGTAGGTGCTATTTTTGCAAGAATTTGACTTTAAGGTGAAGGACAAAAACAGTACAGAAAATCAAGTTGTAGATCACTTGTCTAGACTGGGGAGGAAGCTATGCATAAGGTTACTAATGGGTAGAAGATTAATGAAAGTTTTGAAGATGAACAGATATTGGTAGCTTCCTAAGAACTAATTCCATGGTTTACGGATTACGCAAATTACATAGCAAGTAATCTAGTCCTAGAAGATCTTTCATATCATCAAAGAAAGAAGTTCATGCGTGAAGTAAGGAAATTTTTCTGGGATGAACCTTATTTATTCAGAATTTGTGTAGATGGAATCATTCGTAGGTGTATACCTGAGGTGGAGACGATGAGCATACTTGAGGCTTGTCATTCATCACTAGTACGGGGTCATCATAGAGGGGCCCGCACAGCTCATAAAATACTTCAATGTGGCTATTATTGGCCAACAGTCTTCAAAGATGCTCATGATTACGCTTCTGCTTTTGACCAATGTAAATGACAAGGTACTATTTTGAGAAGACATGAATACCTATGACTCTTATTTTAGAATTGGATTGTTTGATGTATGGGGAATATATTTCATGGGACCTTTCATGAGTTTATTTGGCATGAAGTACATACTTGTGGATGTAGACTATGTTTTGAAGTGGGTGGAAGCAATTGTGCTTCCTAACAATGATGCACGTAATGTCACTGCATTCTTGAGAAAGAACATTTTTTCTCGATTTGGTATGACACGAGATATTATTAGTGACGGTGGGTCACATTTTTGCAATTATCTATTCAAGAGTCTTCTTGAAAAATTTAGAGTGAAACGCAGGGTGGCAACACCCTAACACCCGCAGACTAGCGGATAGGTTGACGTGTCTAGTAGAGAAATCAAGTCCATATTGGCAAAAACTGTGAATACCAATAGGACTAATTAAGCAAAAAATTTAGATGATGCATTATGGGCCTACCACACAGCTTACAAAACCCCTATTGGTGTTTCTCCTTATTTGTTAGTAAATGGAGAGGCTTTTCACTTTCCAATTGAGCTTGAACATAAGGTACAATGGGCATTAAAGAAGTTGAATCTAGAATGGCAAGGTGCATCCCAATCAAGGTTGAATAAAATCAATGAGTTGGATGAATTTCAACTCCGGGCATATGAAAGTTTAGCACTTTATAAAAAAAAGATGAAGCTGCATCACGACCACAAGATTGAGAAGAGAGTATTCAATAAGGGTGACTAGGTGCCTCTCTATTAGCCAATTATTCATTTGTTTCCAGGTAAACTAAGGTCCAGTTACTATGGTCCATTAATGGTTACAAAATCTTACCCCTATGGTTCTTTAGAATTAAAGAGGTATGGTGAGCCTCGTTCAAGGTAAACGAGCAAAAAATGAAGCACTAAATGGGAAATATTGAAGACGTGAATGAGGTTGTTGAAATTGCCCTTAGTGAAGGCTGAGTAGCCAAGGAAATTGTGTTGTGTTGTGACGTTAAATCAAGTGTTTCATAGGAGGCAACCCATGATGCTTGTTAGTGAAATCTGATTATCCAACTTAGCCCCGTCGTGTTGCGATATTAAATCAAGCGTTGCATAGGAGGTAACCTATGTTTTTGTAATTATTCATTTATAGGGTAATATGTTTGTTCAGTTTGCAAAAACTAGGAAGGCAGAAAATATACAGAGAATTCGAAGAGTTTTTGGTCATATGGACTCTTTACGAGCCATATATAGACGGTACGACTCATGAGTAGGAGTCGTATTGACTTCGGAGAATAATCATAATCATGTAAAAGATTATAGAATGGCTATGATTCCTAGAACAAATCGTACCCTCTACGAATCTTAACCTTGAGTCGTACCCACTCCAGAACCCAGATAAGGTTCCAAGTCTATACAAGTCAAGGAAATGACCCGTAATCCTGGGTACAAGTAATATACACAACTCATACCCATGCTTACTAGGTCATATCGTGGGTTGACCCAGCCTATATCTTTAATTAAATAAGGAAAAAAGGGCACTCAATATATGAAACTCATATCCTCTTCAAATTTTACCCTAATTTCAAGCTTTAATCCACGAAATCACTTGTAATCAACTTGATTTAACTACCATCAACTTTAAATTTCTAATTCTCCTTGATTTAAACTCAACTTTGGGAGAAAATTGAATTTGAAAGCAAGAATTCAATATCTTCAAACACTAAATAAGTTCTTGAACCGATTCTCTTTACTTTTAAAGTTAAAATGAGTAGTGGTTGTACTATGAACTTGGTTTGAGTAGGAGTTATATAAATGTTGTTGGTACCCCAATTTAGGTGTTCTTGTTGAAAAATAGGAATTGGGGGTAGAACTAGGATTTTGGAAATGGATTTTTTCTATTGGGTATCCTAAAATGATTGATATTGCTAAAAATTATAGTGGGTATTTTGGGAATTTCTTTAGAGTCAAACTTTAAAGTTGTACTTCTATGTTGTAGTGGATATAAGACCTCTTACGACTTGTACCCACTGGTACAGGAGTCCTAATAGGACTTGTACCCGCTGAAAACATGGAAATGGTGCAATTTTAAGGTTTTGTAATAGATACGACTTAACCATATGAGTCGTACCCAAGCCATACAACTCGTACATGTAGAATCGTAACCACCTGGGCGGATTTATCTTAAAATAAATGTTTTTGATTTGCTTATGACTGTTGGTAATGAGTCATACCCTATCAGTATGACTGTTTAGGAGGATCTGTAAGCTGACCACTGAACAAATAACATGCATAGTACAACATATGACTCGTCCATATAAGTCATACCCTGCAGGTACGACCAGTACCCACTACTCGTACCCTGACCATAAAAAGCATATTGAACTTTAGTTTAAAATTTTTGTTTTCTTTGCTTTATTTACTTACTAATAATGATTTTTTGTAGGAACCATGCCTCCTAAGAATGCTTCCTCATCCAAACAAGCTAAGAAGAATACTAAGCACGCACTAGTTGCTAGTGAGGAATCTAGTGATTCCAAATTTGACATATCAAAAAATAGCAGCGGTGAATTATTTGAGGAAACCACCATGGGTAAAGCTGCACCAAAGTGGAAGGCAGCTAAGAAAGAAAAGGGGAAGGCAACTGAAAAAGAAAAAGGCAAGAAAGTGGTTCCCCAAGAGTCAAAATCACCCCCTAAAGGTCAAAGGAAAAACAATCATACTATTTCTCCTCCCCACACACCACAGGATACTGATGATGATAATGAGAATACTAAATCCAGTTTAGTAGAGGCTAATTTTGAAGAAGCTCAGGGGTCATAAGAGGTATATGTGACCCCAATAGACCGACAGGATCCCCCGCTTATACTTACCACTACACCAATGCCCATCGTTGAATGATGGGGTACCCTAGAATGCAAGATACATTCAACAGTGGGTTGTTCCAACTTTTGGGTGGCAAGATCAGAAGAGTCCTATATCCTGATCAAAGATTGACTACTACCGGGATGTCTAAGTTATGGGGTTTGGAAGAGTGTTTCAGGCAGTACGGGTTTGAGTGGATGACGAGAGAGCCCGAAAGATATAGTGAGGTCCTTGTTCATGAATTTTACATAGCATACAAAGGTGAGCTTCAAAGAAAATACCTACAGGGCCAATTGTGAAAGGGTGGTGAGCCTATCACGTCACTGATGATTTGGGGTGTTCGAGTTGATATTTCCCCCTAGACCATTGGCAGATTCTTGTATAGACTAGAGTATCAGGATTCAGTTAACACTAGTGAGATGGACTATAGAATGGAGGAGATGAGAAATATCACTCAGAGAAAGCTAGGTTCTGAGGATACGATGGTAATTTTTTGGTGGATAGCAGACCGTATAACCTAGTGTAACACCCGAATTTTCTAAACTGGAATGCTATATGGTGCTTATGACCCCAAAGCACCACAAGCTAACCCATGACTGATATCTATACTTGTATACTGCATAATATAACATAAAAATGCAGAAACATGTACTAAATGGCCATAAGGTTCAACTGAATAAACACCTGATAAGAACAATGTCTGAAAATGGTATAACCGTACCAAAACAAATCTGAAATAACTATCTGACATGCTATAGTCTGGAAAGCCTCTAAACTGTCTAAACAAGGAGTTGATGGGATATGTCCCCAACTAACTCCAACTACTAAAATAAACTTAAAACTAAAATAGTAATGAAATCATTGTGTCCTCGAAAGATGAGGACTTACTTCTAACTCTGATTGCTGTTACCACAATCTACTTCTGATTTAGAGCTCGTACCTCTGAACATATGGTGTAACATAAGAGAAAGCACCATAGCACAAATGCATCAGTATGACTGAATGTACTGAGTATACGAGTGAGGTAGGCTAAATGCAAAGGGTTATATGCATGAACAATGCTGACTAATATGAACAGGAGATTACATACATGCATAAGCAACTATAACTGAACTCGTGGTGATACTGACTACTGAGTCTGATTATTGATGACATAACTTTTCTGATATTAAGGTACTAAATAGATGAATGACTATTTCTGACAGTTTGAATTATGAAGAACTGGTCTGATTGACTGTGTCTAATAGTTTTGAAACTGAATACTAATAACATAGCTATGATGAATGATATAACTAATATAATTGTAATGATTAGTGTAACCGATGTAACTGATGCTGAGTGACTGAATCTGACAGTCTAAGTTCTGATATTCTGAAGAACTATCTGAGTTTATTATTGAAACTGAAACTGAGACTGTGGGAGGTAATCATCTAACTTCTTTGCTTTTAAGACTAGCTACTATACTGGTGAACACTCATCCTTGTTCATTTACCTTTCAGGCATGGTTTCAATCATATCAGTGAGTTAGCCCCCGACATGCCCCGAAACTGAATTGGTTGGGGTCTAACTTGTAACCCCATCTAGAAGGGTATCAATACCGTGCCATGGGTAAAGACAATACGTGAGTAAACCCTATTCTATTTTGGAGCTCATTCCGTCTACGCTGCTATCAGGTAAACTCAAAGGAGATACATTATCCCTATGGGTAGGGATATCTCAACCTACGTTGGCTACGTAGTTCTGTAACGCAAGGATTTCTTCTAGGAATCACACCCTCTGACTATGACTGGTGAGTCCCTATCCTTGGGTTCACTCGGTGCTAAATCCTATTCCCAACTGAAAAACATTGAACTGATTTGCTAAACTGAACTGATTAACTGAACTAATGCTAGTGGGATTGTTTAGCAGAGCTAAACTAGTTTATGAGATCAATGATCTTACTTAGTATTGAGTTCTTGAAATTTTTTAGAGTAATAAATTATGGAGATTACTGAAGTTATGGAGAATACTAGAATTTCTGAAGTTTCTGATATCACTGAGTATTGAGATTACTGAGATTAGCTGGGATTAACTGAGTTACTGAACTTTCCTGAGTCACATAACTGACTAAGTTCTATGGAACATGGCTTGACTGAGAGTATCATGAAATCATGACATGGATCTAGGCACACAGCCATATTTTTTGGGTACAAGTACCCCCATGACTCGATGGAAGAAAACTGACACACATGACTGACTTGATCATAAGAGTAGAGTCCAAAATTCACAATATCATAAGTAGGGGATTTCATACTTTACATGATGCTCAACTTCTTATACATGGAATTGAATGCATACAATATGTATATACTTGAATAGGTTTAATATCATTCTCATTCCGCATCACAACAACAACATATAACAATAACGTGAAATTCATGTGAAATCATAGAGCATAGAACGTGGGCTTGTCATTTAAGCACTATTTAATAATGGGACATCAATTCTATCAA
The DNA here is from genome assembly GCA_030864225.1 of Capsicum baccatum var. pendulum. Lineage (NCBI taxonomy): Eukaryota > Viridiplantae > Streptophyta > Magnoliopsida > Solanales > Solanaceae > Capsicum > Capsicum baccatum. The sequence continues at coordinate 124,269,108 of CM061554.1, forward strand.
CCTAGAAATTTTATCAAACGCCTTAAATGCACCACTTTGGGCATAGGTTTACATGAATTCAACAACTTATATCACCCAAAGTTCATATATTTCAACTAACATGCCATCCTAGTTTCATACAAACCTATAAAGATTCTATCTTGACATCATTCAACACATAAATAAGATTAACAATCAAATCAAAACATAACAAGAATCGAATATAGTTTAAAATAGGGTTATTGGACTTCATGGATGAAAGGAGTCTATGAATGAACACACGCATACCTTAGTTCTTGATTTAGTGAAAATTGACGGAGAGATTCTTCGAATTTGATGGTAGAATTTGCATGAAATTGAATCCCCTAATTGAAACTCTAATGTGTTCTTAAGAGGATTTTGATGAAAAAGAGTATGTTTTGGTGAAATAATGGCTTAATTCCGTGTTTGGGAGCTTATATAGGGGAGATAAGATGACCCAAATACCCCTCTAGATACGTTTTTTAATTTCTGTAAAACTTTCCTAATTTGGGCCCCTGGCGCGATGTAGAGACATCACGTTGCCACTTGTTTATGACTTGGAAACTCACTGCGACGCGGTGGAATCATGGAGAGACACTGGAAATTGACAAAGGTCATTTTGGCTAATGGCGAGACATGCCACTGACTGAAATGACACTGTTGAAACTTTAAATCGCCATAACTTCTTCACCGGGTGTCCATTTTAGGCGAATTTTGTATTGGCAGAAATATTATTCAATTCTTTACAATTTGTAGGGTATAATTATGCCAAAATACCACCTATAAACCAAGTTATACTCATTCAAATATGACCTATGTGAAATCACACATGAAAATTTGGTGGATTCAAAAGTTCTTAGCTTGGCTTACTCTAAGTGACTCTTATGAACATGCTTAACATATCATAAGCTATATTATCACTAGGATACTTATCCTAATTCATGTACTTAAACATGAATCACATGATAGGAGGTTTCATGCGTAGGAATAATAGTTCATTTTTTAGCTTAGAAATATATGGAGTATTACACCTAGAATAGGCAAAATGTCATTTGGGTTGTAGGAGGCCTCGAGGTGGTCACACAGAAGATAAAGAAGAGTACCCTCAAGTTTGATAGTAAGGCTTAGTGGACACTAGCCCAATACTGGTTGTGTCCAACTAGTGGTGATGATGTTCTGAGCCCAATCCGGGTAGCTATGATAGTTGGTTTCATGGTTGGCTATGAGTTCAACATGGCAGAATTCTTATCCCAAGAGATTTGGAATCGTGTTGTTGGGGGTGAGAAAGTGTTATTGGCCTACCCTTGTATGATTACACAGTTATGTCTGGTTGTGGGAGTGTTGGAACTCCCTGGTATTGATGAGATGCTTGAGGCTACGAGGATATTTGACTTCATCCTGATTAGAGATATAGCCAAACCTTTGGCCCAATAGGCGAGACAAGTAGCAGACATGTTAGTAGAGTTGTTTCCTCAGGATTTTCTGACTGATATTGCATCTGCAGTGGAGGCTATCGAGGTTGAAGCACAGTTAGAAGGCTCCCATACTGATGCAGCGGGCACTTCTAGTACTTCACCATAAGTCCAGTCGGAGCTACCCAGACCTTGAGGTATTCCATATAGTGTTATGCTTATTTTATAACCACTTTGGACTGAGGTCATGACATGACTAGCCATGCTGCAGGCTAAGGTTGGGCACATAAAAGAAGGCATGAAGTCTTGGATCGTTGCACAGTTTGAGAGCTAAGACAGATGGGACCAAGGCGTTTGGATGCTTTTGAGTTGAGTATCACTCTATAGTTAAGTGGGGGCAGATACCTAATGTTACTAATATCATATCTGAGGTTGGAAAAATCAAGAAAATAGTTGTAGAGCTTTATGAGAGACCGGTGATTGTTGAGTGTTTGGTTGAGATAGTGATCCCTACTATCCATATGCCTAACATTTTGGTAGTCCTAATAGATACACCAGTTGAGGTGACCGAAGAGCAAATAAAAGAGAAGAAAAGAAAGAAAAGGAAGAAAATATAGCCCATAAAAGGGCCAGAGTTGAGAGCATCTTGGATGAGCGGGATCGGGAGCAGCGGGTTCGTATGATGGCCTTGGGAGCTGGTGGATCGACAGTACTAGTTGTTGATGTTGAGGGGGTAGATGTTATGCCCCCAATTATTGTTTATTTAGTCCCAACTAACGGGACATTGTTGATGAGAGTGGTACCCAATCTAAGGGCCCACGTGCTGATGCAGATACAGCGCTGGCACCTTGAGCACCTAGGTATGACTTTTCATCCTCACTTGATTTATTTTTATAGCACTGAGGGCAGTGCAATGAATTTTTATTGGGGGTGGGGTGTTATTCCGAAAAATCTGGGAGTAGTTGAAAAGTATAAATAGCTAAAATTGAAAGTCTGTTATAACTTGCAGGTTTGATGCAGGCGGCTAAGATAGGGAGAAAATTAGTGTGCCTATGGCAGCGGATTACTTTATGTTATTTTAAGGATTTTGAAAATTTTCATTTGTAATGAAAAATGTTGTTTTGATTTTTGATGTTGAAATTAGATTTGTGGTTTGTGAAACACTACTGATTTGAAATAATTATGTTGAGATCTGTGTTTAATGAAATTGCATTAAAAATTGACCCCTCCAAAATAATCTTTGTTTCGCTATGTGATGAGTATATTTGTGTGAAATTATTGTTAATCTAGAAATGACATTAGAATAAGGGATAGAAAAATTAGGGACAAACAGTTGCATAGCTGGATGTGTAGTACTTAGTAATGTAGCCCTATTCAAGTGCGTACAAGGTATAATGAGTTCTCGATGTGCCAAAATCTTTAACTTTCCTAGTTTCTTTTACCTAGGTCTAAGATAGTCAAGTAGGAAGTGATCAAAGGCCCTTTTTGTGTGAGTCCACCAGAGCCTAAAATTCCCTAACCGAATGAATGAATCCCTTAGTTCTAAATATTTACTCCTTGATAGACTAAATTTTCTTATTACACCTTTCACCCTACCCCCACCCCCTGTTGACCTTACAATGAACATGTTTTGGCCCTGGTCCTCCTTTGGACATTGTAAACCTCAAATCAGGCAAATTGCCTAAGTTGCGGGTGGCTATTATAGGGGTGCATAAGAGAAAATAAGTATGAAGAAAGTGGATAGAATGAAAATAGTTGAAACTTAAGCAAGGGTGGTGAAAAGAAAAGTAAGAATCGTTGAAATGAAAAGCAAAAGAAAAAGAAAGGAAATATATAAGTTAGAAAACTACACTTGGTCCAATTAGAATGCGCTTAAAAGTAATAGGGAGACATAAGGAAATAAATAAAGGAAATAAGTGGACCCCAAGAAATGCATAGTGTCCAGGAGACTTAGTCACTAGATGAATCCTAAAAGATATCATACTAGCCTCAAGCCTACGTTACAAGCTGAATAAAGTCCTATAGTAATCTTACTGTGACTGTTTGAAAACTTTGGAAAAGCGCATAAGGTCAAGCCTATGGTATTATGTGTACGCCGGTGATACTTATTTGTGAGTGGAGAGTTATTTGTTACATCCCAGAATAAATTATTTTATATATACGAAGAGTGAATGGTATTTCCTTGATTGTGAGTGCACATGGGTTATGTTGCTAGGTTGCTAGATTGTTTGGTGAATGTAACTTGTGTCAATGTCCAATTGTCTATTGCTAATGTAGTGCCATCATTATATTCCATCATGTTTCAATGTGTGCTAAATTGAAATACACAGTTAGAGTTTTAAAATTGTAAAAGTAGGAGGGGAATAACCAGATTGAAATTGAGTTCAAAATCACTGCCATGGGTAGCTTAAGATCTCCCTATTTAAGCATCTCTATATCCAAAAATTGCGTTTGGTTTTGTTTGCCTGAATACACGTAAAAGTCTAAGTTGAGGGTGGTGATGTGGCGTGAAAACATGACAATTTTGATTCTTAAAATCGTGAATTTATACGTGAACTTAGGATATTTTGTTAGATATAATGCACTTTGGTGTATATTGCAGGTAAAACAGGTCTACAATAGTTTTGGAATGAAAAGAGAAGAAAAAGACCTAATTGTTTCTTTACTAGATACATGCATAGGATCCAAAGACCTTTGAATTTGATCAATAAAGTTTTATAGATCTTCATTTGTATCTGACCCGGTGAATGAGAGAGGTTCCAATTTAAGGAAATCATGTGTTTGTAGACGAGCTGCCCTATCCACACCAATAGTACCCATAGTTGGACCAACTTGCCCTTGACCTTGTACAGCATCTATATGAGTCAGTAATTGCACTGCATTCCTTAAATCTTGTTCAGCAGCATTAACAGGTTATTTTAAGGGTACTTCTCTCCTTCTTAACTCTTCTAGAGATGGAGGAGTACAAGAAGTCCATGATGCAAACTCATCTTGAGTCTCACTTTGATCAGTTTGTCTAGGTGGTGATTTATTGGTCCATTCTCTGGCAGCCACATCTACTTTCTTTAATTTTTAATCCTTGTAATTGTCATCTTTGCTATATTGAGAAAAATAATATTCAAGGTTAAATACAAAACAACCTACATCATTGGCTCTATGGCACGATCTAAGAAATAAAGAAAAACAAACCACTCCTAAATATACCACAGCCTCCTACATAGAGATATGGCACACAACACACCCATAAGCAAGACTATATATAGATACAACTTTGTAGACTCCCTAGGATGACTTACTCTGATACCACTTTTTTCACGCCTCAAGTCCCATTGGGGTGTACAGGCACCCATAGCTGTAAACGCCTGAGAGCACCAACCCATAACATGTACTTATCATTCATGTAACTATGATATTTAGATGTTCTATCAAGTATGGATATGATGCACCAATGAAAATAAATCACATAAGCAAGCCTAAACCAATATGTGCAAGACTTGGTCGTTGGGGCTATAACATCAAAAGAATAAAATGCTACCATGCTTAACATTGCATTAGTCTAACTACTATATAATACCAAAATATAAATAACAGACTCAAAAAGCTCCAAATTAACCTAGAGCTCGCCAATAGTTGTTGGATATCCAGTACTCCTATTGGGAAGGTCTACTTGATGGGATACCTATACCTCATGAAAAATGGTGTCCCCTATAAAAGGCATCAGTACATAAGATTGTATTGAGTATGTAAAGTGACTATAGTAAGACAAGCTCTTCATGAAATCAGATATTAATATAATAACTATATAGATCAGGATAAAATACCACCTTTACTTGTATTTATGGAATCATGTACATTACATCCTTTATTTTACTTTATTTTTATTTACCTTATAAAATTGTAAGGCATGATACAAATGACCAGTTGATCAATGGTTAAAGAGGATGACCCATGCTAGGCATTTTAACCCCTGGGATATGATCCTCATAAATACACAAATTAGGATCAACCCATGCTAGGCTTTCCTTTTACCCCTAGGGTACCACCCGTAATATAGGGATTGGTGTTAGGTGTTCCATCCACCCCTGGGTTACTACCCAAGAATGTAGAAATTCACTTCATATCATTTTTTTATCTTTAAAGTTGTTATTTAGGTGGTCATGACTTTATTGAATTTGGAACTTTGGACCAGTTGTAATAGATATATAAATATGTAGTAACAATGAGGTAGGAAGCAACAATAATGGAAATATAACACTTAGAAGCTTAAATAACACAATGGACCATGTTTGACTAAGAGAAGAACTCTTAAACCTTGTTGTTGACAATACCTTTATCATACTAGTACTTAGAAGAGTAAATATGCAGATTTAGTCACAAACTCATTTTGAGGTACTTTATCACCCTAAGGAGTTGGGATAAGGTCATTAGTCACATTGGAGGTTGTACACTGTCATTATGTATCAATTGAAAGGAAGAACACTTAAGAGCTTACTTTGGAACACGGGAGTTAAACACTTTGCACCTTGTAACTGATTGAACAAATCATCAATTCTAGGAAGAGGATATTTGTTCTTAATTGTCACCTTATTCAGTTGCTGGTAATCAATACACATTCTCAACTTACCATCTTTCTTGTGTACAAATAACAGGGGTGCACCCCAAGGGGACATGTTAGGCCTTATGAAACCCTTTTCTAACAAATCTTTTAATTGCTCCTTTAATTCATGTAATTCAATCGGGGCCATCCTATATGGAGTAATAAAAATAGGTTGAGTACCTGGGATCACATCAATACCAAACTCTACTTCTCATTCTGGTGGCAAACTTAGAAGCTCTTCAGAAATACATCAAGAAATTCATTTACCACTTAAATGGATTAAAGAGTCGGTGACTCCGCATCTATATCCTTCAACCTCACTAGATGACATATGTACCTTTTGGAAAGCATCTTCTTTGCCTTAACATAAGAAATAATCTTACCCCTTTGTGCCCCGGTATTACCTCTCCATTTATGGATGGCCTCTTTTGGAAAATGGAAACACATACTCTTGGCTCGGCAATCCACTATGGCATAACAAGAAGATAACCAATCTATATCCATTATAACATCAAGATCAACCATTTCCATATCAAAAATGTTAGACAATGTATCATGATCACAAATAGTTACTATAAAATTATGATAAACTCTTCTAGTTATAATAGACTCGCCAATTAGTGTAGACACTTTAAATAGCTTAACTAGTGATTCTGGTGTTTTTTAAACTTTTCAACAAATGATGGAGTGACATATGTTAATGTAGAGTTTGCATCAATTAATGTATATATATTATGTAGAAATATGGACAATGCAGCTTTAACCACATCAAAATAAGCCTCCAAATATTTTCGACCCGCTAGAGCATATGTACGATTTTGAACACTTCTAGAACTAGTTGCCCCCTTAACACTTCTACCATAACTAGTAGTTACCTGTTGACCCCTTTTAAAGGGTAGAATTGAGGATGGTGATGCAATTATCTACCCCGTTGGTCGTTCCATAATGCCCATGCCCTTTTTGGGCAATCTCTCATTATGTACCCCGATGTGCCACATCAATAACAAGCATTTATCCCAAGTTGACATACACCAAAATGACTCCTCCCACATTATTAACAAAGAAATCTAAGAGGTATTGATTGTGTTGTACTCCCCAACTCTCAATACCCCACTACTTGTGAACCAAGACTCTTAGTTCTTTGCCCAAACTAATTTCCCTAAAACCCTTGGAAATAGGGTGGAGCACTTGTTTTGGGGTAGTAAGATGATGGTATTGGTGGTTTATTAATAATTTGGATACTGAAATCACTTTGAGATGGAAAATATTGCCCCTTAGATCTAGCCCTATTAGAGTGCCCTCTTTCTTGCTCTTGTGTCCTTCTTTGCCTTTGATCCACCGCTTTTTATGTAAAAGCTTATATTCTTTCTATATCCATGTCCTTATTCAAGGTAGCTATAGTACAATCTCTAAACAAATATGGGTCTAATCTGTCCACATATCGATGAACTCTATCCTCCATAGTAGCCACTACATTAGGAGCATACTTTTTCAAGGAATTAAATCTGAGACTGTACTCCTTTATACTCATATTCCTTGGCAAAGATTTAAGAACTAATCTACATGGTCCTCTGGATCTCAAATAGAATATAATGATCAAGAAATATTATTTTGAAATCTTCCCAACTAGCTAAAAAGGCACCAATACCCATAGATTTTTTCCAAGCTTCATACCACAATATAGACACCCCCTTTAACTGATATGCTACTAGCTCAATTGTCACTTTACCAGATATATGCATAACATCCAAATCCTATTGAATTTGATCAATAAAGTCTTGTGGATATTCATTAGGATCTTACTCGGTGAATGGGTGAGGGGCCAATTTAGGGAAATCCTTTGTTCGTAGACTAGTTGCCCTATCCACACCACCAGTACCATAGTTAGACCAGCTTGCCCTTGACCTTGTCCAGAAACTATATGAGTAAATAATTATATCATATTTCATAAATCTTGCTCAGTATCATTAATAGCTCATTCTGAGGGTACTCCTATCCTTCTTAGCTCTTGTTGCGCCCAAGTGCACACGCAAATATATGTGGTCTCACCAAGTAGTAAAATAGTTTTCTAAAAGCCAAGTATCGATCTCACAGGGACTTGTATCAACAAATATCAAACTCAAGTTTAACTATTGAGATTAAAAGTGGTGCAAAGGAAATCAAAAGTATTAGGAATTTATAATTGTCTGTAAGCTAAGCAATGAGGTAAATGTAAATTTCTTGGACAAACAGTAAAGAGAAACCCAGGGTTAAGGCTCTATGAATGATCATACTAAGATATTGAACTTCATTTATTAGATTAATTATCTTGGTTTTTGATTCCCGAGGTTGATAATATTATCATGGTCTCTCGAGCCTCTAATCACCTATCTAACTTACACCCACAACTACATTATTGAGCGGGGATGTGAGAACTAAGCTAAACGCATTTATATTTCATCCCATAGTGAACCAAATAGGACTCGTAGGTATATCTCTATCCTACATGTAAATTAAAATTTCATTCTATAAAAGCTTATAACCCTACTCTATTTACCCCCACGTTCTATCCTCTTATTTCCCCACTCGAGCACATAAAGATGATAATAGATGTTTTCTAAGGGTTGAGAATCCTTAAAATGTTTATAACAAGTATAAATAAACAAACAAATATTATAATAAACAAAAACCTAATCAATTCAAAGAAATAGTAATCATGTTCTTGGCCTTAACTCCGGAAAGGGGGCGTTAGCCACTCATGGACATAGTCATAATCACCGTAGATGAATACATGATAAAATACATAAATAAACTAAAGTAAAAGAATAAAATCCATAACTGAAGTTTTTTGCATCCCATATCCAAGTTTCAAAGCCGTCCAAGGTGTTTAGACTCATGTTTAAGTGTCCTATTTATAGGAGGTCAAATCTGCCGAAATTGGACTAAGATCCGTGTCGCACCCTATATCGAGGTAGCTAGGGTTTGAGACGCACCATAATCGCATATAAACACTATTTTGGGTCCCTTATTAAGTTACCTATGAGGTTCACGTGCCCAATATCAGTTACTTGGGTCCACGACGCACCATGGACATCCAAAGTGTCCATTTTACGTCAAGTCATGTTTTGTGCTTTTATTGATCCATTCCAAGACTTTTAGTGTTGTTTCCACTTGATTTACAGAAATTATATCATTAATATATCATCATAACCAACTAAACAAGAATAATATAGAATTAAAAACCACAAATTAGAGGTCAAAAAAACACAATCATCCAAGACGACGAACTAGAAACTTAAGCTAAGAACTAGTTTTGCCCTTTTAATTTTTAACTTAGTGTTTTGATTCTTGGATTGATTCAACTGAACCTTAAACACTATAAGAAAGTTTTTACACAAATAATTACACAATAATATCATTAGTAACTCATTACACATATTAGAGTCCATCGATATCACTAGAACAACACCTAGCTCAAGCTAGTAACACTAGTTTTCTCGTTTGAACTCCAACTGACCAATTTTAGTCCAAGCTTGTTTGAAATACACCTTCAACATTGTAATTAAGTAATTTAGAACTTATATTATTATTTATATCATTATCAACACATTATGCACACAAAAATTCCTTAAAACAAGGATAAATAAGCTCGGATAACAGCATTCAGGTGCATAAATCCACCTCAGATCACCACCCTACACCTAAAGCCTTGTTCGTACTCGAACAACTCTTTATTATAAGCATCATAACCAGAGAAAACTTCACACTTCTACTATAAGCAATACACTCAAGCTAGTACTAAAATGACCACAGAATGCTAGTTTTTACACTAAGCGGGTTATATACAGAATTGAAGGCTCAAGAATGCTACTCCAAAACATCTTAGCCTCAAGAATTGTCTCACCAAGTTGGTAAACTCATACATATTTCTAATCAAAGACATAATACAAATCACCCAACTATCATCAAACATATTCCCTCACCACAAGAGAGTTACCCATAATTACACTCACTCTCTCAAAGAATTCACAAGATAACAAGATGAACCATAGGTTTGCCCTTAGTGTAGTACTCCACTAATATCAGAATGATGAAGCTTAGGATCAAATAGGTATTTAAGGGTTGTAATGTATGCTAAGGGATGTCTAGAAACTATTTTGGACAAGAATAGTGACTATATTCCCTAAGAGATTTAATACATCACACTTTTAATTCAATTCAACTCTAACAACCGATTTCCACCACTTATGTCTACCCATATCTTTTTTTGCCCTATCTCATTAAGCCTAATCACATAAACTATGGTGGGAGTATTTTCTGTTCACATCTTATTCAATTTGAACAATTTTATTCTTTTTATATCACAACTCCCAACCAAAACACATAATAATTTTCAACAACAATAGCTATTACTTTGGGGCTTCAGTTTCACCTTTTCTGTATTTAAATTTCAAACTCCTTAACTCATTAAATTTCTACTAAAGCACTTAGGATCTTTGGATAAAATTATGGTCGATAAAAGAAGGGCATATAGGCTACATATGAGGCTACCAAAGAATAAGCTAAAGCCTCAATAGGGTTATCTATGATTATGCACAAGGGTAGGTAAAAGAAAGTATAACACATGGCTATCAAAGAAATGCCTATATTATATCCTAAATCCACACTCGTTATTTCCCTTTGAATACACACCAAGCAAGTTCTATACATCACATACAACAAACAATACACAACAACCTCAGATCACACATGGCACAAGCTCAACTCAAGTAGGATCATTATAGACTCTCAACCAAATAATAGCATAAATTCCACATTAAGCCAATAATGTACAAGAGTCTCAAAAGTAATAATTAACACCATAAATGCTCTTTACATTCAAAATACTTGCATCATGAAATCACATATAGCACCAACAAAAATATCCCACTTACCTAAACAAAAAATTTAAAAATTACTCCTAAATAAAGAAAAAGGATGCCATGGGAATTTCCCCACCCCACTCTTAAAAATATACTTTATCCCCAAAGTATACTTAAAAGTAAAGATATAAATACTCCTTGAGGCCTCTACGCCTAGCTATTAGCATCTTTATACATCAAGAGGGTTCAGAAACCTAATACTCAGTCTTCATCATGCTCCTTAGCTCAGGTTTCCGATACTCACACTTCCTATCAACCCATGACTCAACAAAAATAAAAAACTATGTGAAGTAAAAATTAAAAATATTGAAACTAAAACCTACCTTAACTTGGGTTACCTCCGAAGCAGTTCCTGATTTAGTGTCGTTGTATGACCATATCAACTTTTTCCTCCACCTTAAGGATATAAAATTCACCCCCAACTTCGCATCCTTGTGTTTGCTTATCTCATAGGGTGGTAGTACAAAGATGAAGGAATCGAGTAGTGGATGATGCATGGGAAACCACTCGGCCTTATAGTGAGGTATATTTTTATGGTTCTTATCTTATGTAAATTTTAAAATATCGGATTCTTGTTCCCATCTTCACACACTTCCACTATTTTAGATTACTCCAAAGGCATGTCATAATCTAAACATAATTCATAAAACTACATTGAATGAGGCCCAACCAATCCCATTTCCAAATTTACATCAACCACGACACACTCACTCATATTCATCTTCTCAATGTCAGTCTCAAGAGAAAGATGACAGTTGAATGGTTGAGATTCTTGTGTCCATTCCACAAATTGGCTAGTATCCTTCTCATATTGTAAATGTCTCATCCACTTGCTTCCATCAAAATATGGACAAGTACTCTCCCGATGAGGTCCTCCACAAAAATAATAAGAATCATCATCACTTGAAAACTATTTATCCCAGGCTAACATATCAAGAAGTATGATAAAAAAAAACTAAAAAAAATACTAAACTATGTACAACTCAATATAACAAAACTAAAAACAAGTTAGTTGCCTATTTACCAGTCCCCAACAATGACATCAAAAACTTGTTGCGCCCAAGTGCACACGCAAGCATATGAGGTCTCACAAAGTAGTAAAATGGTCTTTTACAAGCCAGGTATCGATCCCACAAGGACTTGTATCAAGAAATATCTAATTAAAGTTTAACTATTGAGATTAAAGTGGTGCAAAGGAAATCAAAAGAGTTTGGAATTTATAACTGTCTGTAAACCAAACAATGCAGTAAATGTAAATTTCTTAGACAATTAGCAAGGAGAAACCTAAGGTTAAGTCTTTTTGAACAATCATACTAAGCTATTGAAATTAATTGGTTAGATTACCTACTATGGTTGTTGATTCATGGGGTTGATATTATGATCATGGTCTCTCGAGCCTCTAATCACCAATGTAACTTAGACCCGTAACTACATCATTGAGTGGGGATGTAAGAACTAAGCTAAACGCATTTATATTTCATCCCATATTGAACAAAATAGGTATTGTAGGTATATCTCTATCCTACATGCAAATTAAACTTCATTCTATAAAATATTATAACCCTACTCTATTTACCCCCTCTCTATCCTCTTATTCTCTCTCTTGAGCTTACAAAGATGACAATGGATGTATTCTAAGGGTTGAGAATACTTAAAATAGTTATAAAAAGTATACATAAACAAACAAATATGATAATCAACAAAAACCTAATCAATTCAAAGAAATAGTAATCATGTTCTTGGCCTTAACCCCGGAAAGGAGGCGTTTAGCCACTCATGGACATAGTCATAATCACTACAAATGAATACATGATAAAATCCATAAGTAAACTAAAGTAAAAGAAAAAAAACCCTAATTTAATTGTTTTCCATCCCATCTCCAAATTTTAAATACATCCAAGGTGTTTAGCCTCATGTTTAAGTGTCCTATTTATACCTGGTCAAATCTGCCAAAATTGGACTAGGGTCTGCGTCATGCCCGCTATCGAGTAGTTATGATCCGAGACACACCCTAATTGCAGAATAACACTTATTTGGGTCCCTTATAAATATACCTATGTTTTTAACACTCCCCATATTAGTTTCTTGGGTCCATAACACGCCATGGACATCCAAAGTGTCCATTTTACGTCACGTCATGTCTTGTGCTTTTATTGATCCATTCCAAGACTTTTTGTGTGGTTTCCACATGATTTTCAGATTTTATATCATTAATATATCATCATAACCAACTCATAAAGAATCCTATATCAATTAAAAACGCAAATTAGAGCTCAAAACAACACAATCATCCAAAACGACTAACTAGAAACTTAAGCTAAGAACTAGTTTTGTCTTTTTAATCTTTAACTTAGTGTTTCGACACTAGGCTTGATTAAATTGAACATTAAACACTATAAATAAGTTTTTACACACATAATTACACAATAATATCATTAGGAAGTCATTACACACATTAGAGTCCTTCGAGATCACAAGAACAACACCTAGATCAAGCTAGTAACACTAGTTTTCTTGTTTGACCTCTAAGTGACCAATTTTAGTCCAAACTTATTTGATATCCACCTTAAATATTGTAATCAAGTACTTTAAAACTTATATTATTATTTATATCATTATCAACACATTAAGCACACAAAAAGTTCTCAAAACAAGGCTAAATAAGCTCGGATAACAGAATTTGAGGTGCATAAATCCACCTCTGATCAGCTTCTCTAGAGATGGAGGAGTAGAAGAAGTACATGATGCAAACTCATCATGAGCCTCACTTTGATCTATTTGTCTAGGTGGTGATTTTTTGGTCCCTTCTCCGATAGCCACATCTATTTTCTTGCTTTTATTCTTACTCCTTTTTGCAATCGGCATGTTTACTATATTGAGAAAAAAAATATTCAAGGTTAAATTCAAATAAACCTACATCGTTGTATCTATGGCATGATCTAATAAATAAAGGAAAAAACACTCCTAAATGTCCCATAGCCTCATACTTAGAGATGTGGTACAAACATACCCATAATCAAGACTCTGCATAGACTTGGCTTTGTAGACTCTCTAGGATGACCTGCTCTAATACCACTTTTGTCATGCCTCAAGTCCCATTGGGGCGGACAGGCACCCTTAGCCGTAAAGGCCCGAGGGCACCAACCCATAACATGTACTTCTCATGTGTACAACTATGATATTCATAGGTTCTCCCAAGAATGGATAGGATGCATCAATGAAAATAAACCACGTAAGCAAGCCCAAATCTTCATGTGAAAGACTTTGTCATTGGGGCCATAATGTCAAAAGAATAAAATACTGTCATGCTTGTCTTAACATTGGTCTAAAGAGCTTCTAAAAGATACATGGACTTAGTGAAGGTCAGTACAAACCCCCACCTTACTCTTAACTACTATACATAACCAAAATATATATAACACACAAGGAAAGCTCTGAATCAACCTAGAGCTCACCAATAGTTGTTGGATGTCCTGTACTCCTACTGGGGAGGTCTACTAGCTGGGGTACCTATACCTGTAGCATGAAAAATGGTGTCACCTATAAGGGGCGTTAGTACGAATTAATTTATTGAGTATGTAAGGCATAAAGTGACAATAGTAAGACAAATGCTTAATGAAATCAGATATTAATATATAACTATATAGATCAAGATAAAAGACCACCTTTGTTTGTATTTGTGGAATCATGTACATTACGTCCTTTACTTTACTTTATTTTTATTTGGTTTATAAAATTGTAAGGCATGATACAAGTGACCAGCTAATCAATGGTAAAAAGGATGACCCATGCTAGGCATTTTAACTCCTGGTATATGGTCCTTATAAATACACAAATTCGAATTGACCCATGCTAGACTTTCCTTTCACCCTTGGGATACCACCCATAATATAGGGATCAACCCATGCTAGGTGTTCCTTCCACCCCTGGGATACCACCTAAGAACATATAGATTCACTTTAAATTATTTTTCCATCTTTATAGTTGTTATTTTGGTGGTCATGACATTATTGAATTTGGAACTTTGGACCTATAGTAAAAGATATACAAATATGTACTTGATGCAGTAACGATGAGTAGGAAGCAACAATAGTAAAAATGTAACACTTAGGAGCTTAAATAACACAATGGACCATGTTTGACTAAGAGAAGAACTCATAAAGCTTGTTGTTGACAGTACCTTTATCATATAAGTACTTAGAAGAGTAAATATGCAGATTTAGTCACAAATACATCTTGAGGTACTTTAGCACCCTAAGGAGTTGGGATAAGGTCATTGGTCATATTGAATGTTGTATCCTTCCATTATGTATCAATTGAAAAGAAGAGAACTTAAGAAGATTACATTGCAACACAAGTGTTAGATTTATGCCAAAGAGTATAGGATCCATAAACCTTACATACCTTGCTGCCCAACTCAGATAGCACCCTAAATTAATGTCCTTCATTTTAGATTATTAATCTATGAGAGAGTGAATATTAAACTAGTATTAGTATCTAATTGACACATTCGCACCATATAATCTCACCAAAATAGTAGTTGGGTAGTAACCCACATTTAATTAATTCAAAGGTGTTCTTTTAACCTTGTTCTCCTCCAATTACATTCATATACAATACAAACTCTTATAAGGTCCCCCATAGCATTTTTGTCTTCATTATACTCTCAAAACAGTGTATCAAGTGGAGTAGGCAGTAAGCTTACATGACATCCCATTCGGTGGCGTATCACGACACCCTTCTTCTACCTTTTAATAAAAACTATTCACATCTTTTCCAAATATCAACCAAGCAACACCCAACATATACACATAAAACAGTTCCAAAATAACCCCAAATATCCTTTAATCTAGAACAAAATATTGAACTCACCATACCTTGAGTTCTTAACAACAATATATGCATAATCCTCTACCGAAGAAGAAGATAAAAATCTCTTAATAATCAAGAACTATGGGACTTCCAAACTTAAAAGGGTTGTCTTATAATTTAATCATGGAGAACATAATTCTTATAGTATTCGTAACATAAGCTCATGATTTATTCACTTACCTTTAGCTTGGAAGGAAGGTAAAACCCAAGAATCCTAGTTGAATTATTGGGCTACTGAATAGCTATCAGAGAGCAATATAGGAAACCCTAAGAAAGCTAATTTTTTTAGCTATGTTAAAATAGGTTAATTGATCTGGCTTCAATCCCATTAAAGGCATCTAGTTTTTTCTGACTTTCTTAGCCATATTTAGGCTCTAATTAGTCAAGTAGGTAATACCCCTACTTGATCATTATACTTGGGCCTTTATGGATCTGAAATAATTGGGCCGTGGCTGCCCATTCTTCTTCTTTTCTCTCTTTTAATTTGGGTATAAATTAATTCAAGTAGGTGGTAGTGTACTTGGACCAATAAGCTATTCAAGGGAGACTTAGTAGGTGATGAACCTCCTTATTTCTTAGGTGGGTCAAAAGGTCAAAGTAGGTGATGCACCTACTTGCTTTAATCAAGTTAAAATGGGCCTTTAACTTATTTGGCTTTTGGGATAAATTTTGGTGTTGGGCTGCCCATTCTCTTAAATAGTTATTTTGCTTAGTTTGGTCCTTAAACTAGCCCATTAATATATGCCCTAATTCTGGTCCATTAGTCTTAGCCCTATTTACTTGGTCCATATAGCTCAAGTAGGTGACTCACCTACTAGCTTAAAAAAGTCAAGCAAGCACCTTAGTATTTTATTCTACTATCAGATCAAAATACTTTTAATTAAACTTAAACTAATGTAGACTTGGTTATTTCAACCTTTAGACTCAACTACCTACTTATGGTAGAAATTTTAAATACTTTCACCGACGATAACTTTATTGTACCACGTTTAAATGTAAGGTAAATTCCTTCAAATCTATCTTAGCATTACTAATCAAATAGGATACCGAGTCTATTACTGTCTTATAAGGCTATATCAAGTGTCATATAAGTAGAACTAGTACATGCAGAATATAGGGTGTTACACTACTGAACTGCATTAACTTGGGCTTGAGGTTGATTCACACTTAACTTACTAATCTATCATTATTTGATTATGAAAGTATGCCAACTGAGTGGCCAGTGTTGTGACACTATCCACCTCAATCATATCTGTAGACTTCTTCATCACATTTCTGGAGATATCACCATGCTATTTGGGATTACCTTAAGCAATTCAATTTAGAAGAGTATATACATCGTCAGAAGTTTTCTCCAAAGCTTGACCACTTACGTTTAAATCTAGTAAAGTTTTTGTGTTATGAACAAGAACTTTAACAAAAGTATGAGCTCATACCTCATTGGTTTTGTTGGTGATGTAAAAAATCACTGAGAAGAGACTTAAATCTCTCCCATTCATGATAGAGTTTCTTATATGGCTTTTGTTTGAAACTCAAGATCTCATTCCTCAACCTTTCAATGTTGCTTTAAGGAAAGAATCAGATAAGGAACTTTTTTGCCATGTCATCTCAAGTTGTGATGGAGTTTGAAGGTTCTGACCTCAATTATTCGCTTCCCCCAATAGTGAGAACGGTAACAGAGTAAGCCTCACATAATTTGTGGAGACTCTAGTGGGAATAAAAGAGCCACTTATCTCCATGAAGTTTTGTGGATGAACCTATGGATCCTCATGTAAGGGGCCTATAAATTGCCCAATATTGTGCAAAAATTTCACTATGTTCTGCTTACGCTTGAATCTACCCCAAGTTACGATCTGTAGATGGTATAGGTAACATTAGTTGTGAGTGGGATTACCATTTCACCCACTATCTTGCGGGCTAGTTATTCTTCAGCCATGACTGCAGGAATGACTTCACCCTGTTAAACTTGTAAGATGGTATATAAAAGTGATATTTCTCTCTTCAGTTGATGCATCCATCACTTAGGTTTGGGATATGGTTCAACTAAATCCCTTTTCCATTCCAGATTACTTGAGATTCAGATATATACCTGTAGGATGAGTAGTTAAGACCAAGTCGTCAACACTTATCAAATAAAATAGCAAAACTAAGAATGAAAAGGGTTCCAATTCTCAAGTACCCAGCAATATTACCAAAGAATTGTTGTGTCCTACTACACACGCAAGTGTACATAGTCGTACAAGTATTATAGTGGCCCTTTCAATCAAAAAATGGATCCTACATGGACTTGGTGTTTAGCAAAATATCCAATTCTAGAATTTACTAATGATAGTAAATAAGTGTGAGTTTGTAACAAAAGTATGAGCTTATTTATTATAACTAAGTAATAGGAAATAAAAATGCTATGAAATTTGGATTGTAAATAATGCATAGAGAGCTTAAAGGATTGAGACAACCTACACATTTATGCATAACCATAGTTTCTAGCTGTTGTTGGTGTTTATCGTGATTATTGGTTTATAGGGCTGACATTATAACTTAGGAATGGTCATTCTAAGTCATCTACCCAAATTAATCTTACAACAACATCGTTGAATAGGGATGTGAGTCCTTATATTGGTAGCATTAATCTATCTACTCATTTTATTAACCAAGTGGGTGTTTAGGTATATCTCTTAACCACAAATCATTCTTTAAAAATTAATATTGAACAATTAAAGACATGGTCCATACTCCTTAATTTCTTCATTACGTCCCTCCACTCCTATGTTCAATTCATTTTGGGACATATATTTATCCTAAAGTTCATGATACTTTAGAGTAGTAAAATAAGAATGCAAAAACTATCACATACTTGATAAACATATAAACCAATAATCAAACCTTAAATACATACTCATGTTTGTATACTCAACCCTAGAATGAGGGTTTTTATCCACTCATAGTCTTACAAAGAATAAGCATAGATGGGTTCATAAATTAAAACTACAAGAAAGTAAAGTTAAAGAACATAGAACCCTAGTTTGAGCCCTTTGATGTCTTATCTCCTCTCCAATTTGTGTATTGACATAAATATGAGGTGTAATTGTGACTAATAACTCATTTTATAGTGATTTAGGTCGTCCATGTTCATCTCAACACGAAATATATGCATTTATAACATTGCCCCTCACTTAAAAGACATAAAACTTAATTTTTGGATGCCTCGGAAGAGACCTCACGCTGCAAGGACAAAAAATGGCCTTGGGGTGAGAAGCTCACCAAAATTATGGTTGCGTAAGTGAGTTTTTCCTTATGGGGTGCATCACATACCCCATCCCTTGCTCTTGGGGGTGGGGCCTAAGGCACTCTCACAAAGGGAAGGATTCATTCTGTTTAAGCTCGTATCTTGTCGCATATTTGATCCTTACTTCCCCACTTAATATAACGTTTTTGTAGTCTTAAATTATAATACAAATCACCTCCAATGTCCTCCTACAACATAATATACGAAGAATTATTTCATGCAACACAATAGAGCTCATCAAAGTACACTAGAACTAGCATAGCTCAAGCTAGCACCACTAGTGTTCTCATCTAAAGTGTATTTGATCATTTTGACCCTTAAATTGTTTCAATGTACCATAAACACTCTAAAAATGTAACTTAACACATAAATTCATAATTACACCCTTAATACTTCCTTAATCATATCAAGATGTCCTTAAAATAAGCTAAACATGCTTAGGTAATGACACTTAGGAGTATAAATATACCTAAGATTGCTTTTCTTGCAAAATTTGTTAAGGGGTCAAAGAGACAAGAAAATTTCCTTAAAGTTATTAGGGAATACATTTTAGGAATGATCAAAAAAGATGAATCTTATGCAATTTCCATAAATAGCTTGAGCAATAATTTAGGCAGATATCCACCGCATTGAACCAGCGTTAATCGAGCACTCTTCTAACAAACACCATCCAAAATCCTAAGAATGATAGCCATTGACTATCCATCACTACTTGGAGTGTTGAAACTACTAGTGATCCACCTGTGATTATAATTGATGACAAGAGAAATGGCCCCGTGGTTATTAATAATATGGATGAGAATGAAGCCAAGAACTTGGTGGTGAATGAAGATACATCAAAAAAGCCTCTGGTTGCTGAAATGGAGGCTAATTCTTATAGAAAAAAGGGTAAGGAGGTCATATCAATATAGAATCCCATTTTACAACCTCCTTCTTCTTTTCCCCAAAGGTTTTAAAATAATCTAGAGAAGGAAAATACCAAAAGTTCATTTCAATACTGAAGTTTTTGTTGGTAAACATCCTTCATATGAAGGTTCTAGAGAAAATACTGGGCTATTAAAAGTTTATGAAGGACTTGGTGACAAAGAAGAGGATGGTGATTTTTGAGCCTACAGATAATGTGCACCATTATAGTGTAATCATTTATCGCTCTCTAGTTGAGAAGAAGGAAAAAGTAAAAGCTTTCATGATTCCTTGTACTATTGAGTCTTCAAATTTTGCACGGGCCTTATATGATTGGGTGTTATCATTAACTTAATGCCACTAGTAGTTTATAAGCAGTTGAGGTTTGAGTCATATATATCGACCTCTATGAGAGCATTGATGGCGGATCACACTTTAAAAAAACTGGAGAGGATCTTGTATGACATGTTGGTAAAGGTATCATCTTTAACTTTTTTGGTTGACTTTGTAATTCTTAACTGTGAGGTTGATTTTAAGGTTCCTATTATCTTGGAAAGCCTTTTCTCATGACTAGATAGGCATTGGTTGATATATAAAATGAAAAGATAAAGTATTGATTGAATAATGAGAAGGTTACTTTAGTATATGTCAATCCATAAAGCAACCAAAGGACATGTGCGTGATCTCCGTGATAGATACCATAGATGACTATGAGTTTGTAGTTCCTATTGAGGAAAGACTTGGTGTTGAGGCACTTGCCACAATAATAATGAATTTTTAAAGTGATGGTATTGATGAGTATGATGAGATGGTAAGTGCACTTGTTGGAAGGGGTTCATACATTTATGCACCAAAGAAGCTACATCTTAATTTCAAGAATAGAATAACCCAACCAACTAAATAGTCTATTGAGGATCCTTCCATTTGGGATATTAAGGCCCTTCCCTATCATATGTGTTATCTATTTTTAGGGGCCAATAATACCTTGACAATTATCATTATAGCTGATTGATTACAGTGGCAGGTTTAGGCCTTAATATCTATTTTACAGAGGTTTAAAAGGGCCATTGGATAGCCCAATGCTACATTATTGGAATTTCACTTGGGATTTAGACTCATAAAAGTCTAACTTAACCCAAATTATATACCTAGAATTAAGCACCAATATAGATTGAATCAACTCATGCTAGAGATTATAAAGAAAGAGACTATTAAATAGTTGGATATGGAGGTTGTTTATTCGATTGCCGATAGAAAATGTATGAGCCCCATCTAATGTATGCCAAAGAAGGGTGGAATCACTGTGGTTCATAATGAGAAGAATTAGCTAATCCTATGGGGCCAGTCACCAGATTGCTAGTTTGCATGGGATATACCAAGTTAAATTCATTAATCGAAAAAAATCACTTTCCTATGTCTTTCATGGACTAGATGTTAGACTTTCTTGCTAGTAAAGGATAGTATTATTTTCTAGATGGTTATTCAGGGTATATTTAGATTTCTATTACCCGGAAAGGATAGGAGAAAAACACGTTCACTTGTCTATATGGGATGTTTCCATTTAAGAGGATGTCGTTTGGTCTATGTAACGTTGTTGTTACTTTTCAGCGTTGCTTGATGTCCATCTTTTTTGACATAGTGGAGGACACTAATAAGGTTTTCATGGATTACTTATCAATTATGGGTGACTTATTTGTTAATTGTTTGGCATACCTTACTAGTGTTCTAAGGAGATGCGAGGAATGCAACTTCGTATAGAGTAAGGAGAAGTGCCACTTCATGGTTAAAGAAGAAATAGTTATTGGGCATAAGATTTCCAAGAAGGGAATTAAGCTCGACATATAAAAGATTGAGATAATATAAAAATTGCCTCCACTAATTTCTGTGATACACAGTCATAGGTTTTTAAGGCATGCAGATTTATATCGGCGATCATCAAAGATATCTCTAAGATTGTGAATCCACTGAGCAAGCTATTGGAGAAGGATATGAAATTTGTGTTTAATAAGGCATGCCAAAGGAATTCGAGTGTTTGAAAAAGAAGTTGATTTCAGCTCCTATCACCGTGTATCCAAATTTGACCTTACCATTTAAGGTTATGTACGATGCTAGTAGTGTGGTGCTATGTGTATTCCTAAGACAATTTCAAGAGAATATCTTATATCCTATCTTCTATTCAAGCAAAGCACTTCACCCTACTTGTAAGAACTACACTATGACTAAACAATAGTTGTTTGTGGTTGTGTTTGTTTTTAAGAAATTTATGTCTTACTTGCTTAGCACAAAAGTGGTTGGGCCTACTGACCTTGCAGATCTTCGATACCTTATGACAAATAAATATGCAAATCCGAGGTTGATCAGATGGGTACTCCTATTATAGGAATTTGACTTTCAGGTCAAGGATCAAAAGAGGACTGAGAATCAAGTGGCCGACTATTTATTACACCTTGAGAGAGAATCATCTAGAACTAAGGGATGAGCTTGAGATTTATGATACTTTTCTAGATGTCCAGATCTTGGAAGCACCACAAGACATAATTATGTGGTTTGTAGATTTTGCCAACTATTTGGCACGTGATCTAATTCTAGAAAATATGTCATTTTAGTAGTAAAAGCAGTTAATGCATGAGGTAAGGAATTTTCTTGTATGATCCATACTTGTTTCGATTTTGTTCAGATAGTGTGATTCGGAGATGTGTTCTTAAGGTTGAGATGATAAAGATCTTAGAGGCATGTCACTCGTCGCCAGTTAGGGTCATCATGGAGGTATGTGTACTAAGATCTTGTAGTTTAGTTACTATTGGCCCGCCATCTACAAGGATACATATGATTGTGCTAAGGCTTGGGACTAAAGTCAAAGGCAAGGGAACATCTCACGCAGAGATGATCTTTTAATGATGACTATTCTTCAGCTCAACTTGTTTGTTGTTTGGAGTATTGACTTTATTAGCCAATTTTTGGTCTCACATAGGATGAAGTACATCTTAGTAGCTATGTACTATATTTATAAGTGGGTAGAAACAATTACACTTTTGAACAGTGAAGGTAAGAGACTCACAATATTTTTGAAGAAGATCATATTTTTTCTAGATTGGGTACGCTCTGAGATATCATTAGTGATGGAGCCTCTCACTTCTAAAATTGTATATTCAAAATCCTACCTGATAAATATAGTATCAACACAAATGTGGCAACACCTTACCATCCTCAAATGAGTGGGCAAGTTGAGGTCTCCAATTGAGAAATCAAGTATATTTTGGTGAAGATTGTGAATGCCAATAGAACGACTAATATAAAATATTAGATAACGCATTGTAGGCCTAACGAATATCATTTAAGACCCCTATAGGTGACTCCCCGTATCAGCTTGTGTATGGCAAAGCATGCCCCTTTCCTTTTTAACTTTAACATAAGGCATTATAAGCATTGAAGAGGCTTAATCTTGAATAAAGTGATGTGGCAAAGTTGAGATTAGAACAGATGAATGAGATGGATTTATCCAGCTCTACACTTATGAGAGCTCAGTCTTATACAAGGAAAATATGAAATTGTACCACTATCAAAAGATTGAGCAAAGTGAATTCTACCCAAATAACTTGGTTTTGCTCTATAATTCAAGACATTACTTATTTCATGGCGAGTTGAGGTCCAAATAGTTTGGACTATTCACCGTGATGTGAGTATTTTTGCATGGTCCGATTAAGTTAAAAGAGGATGAAGGTGTACCATGTAAGGTTAATATTCAATGTGTGATGCATTATGTAAAAACTACAAAAGAGATGAGGTCATATGAGAAATTGGGCCTTGATAAAGTTTGAGTAGTCAAGGGAGTTGAGTGGTGCCACAATGTTAAATCAGGCATTTTATAAGAGTTAACCCTTGGGCAAGTTGGTGAAGTTTGAGTAACTAAATTAGAGACGTTGTTCTGCGATTTAAATCAATTGATACATAGGAGGCAACCTATGTTTTGTTCGTTATATTTTTATAGGGTAATGTTTGCTATCGATACAAGGATTGTACAAGAATAAGAAGTTAGTAAACTAGACTTAGGACTGAACCCACAAAGGGATTGCACTATTGTGGGAAGATCCTGGGATCGTGGGTTCAGTCGTTTGAGCATTTTATGTCAAAGTTTTATAGGATGAAATTTTGGGAGCTATCTTATGATAGGTCACTACGATCATTCCTTGATGACACAATCATGGTATCTATTGTTTGATCACACTCTTGTAAAGAATCAATAAAGGAATTGAACTAATGATGTTAAGTGCAATGACCCTCTAGATTATTTTTATGTCCATATATTTTTGCCATTTAGAGCCTTTGTATAGCTGTCCCAAGTCATTTGTGACTTGTTGGACCAATAGTTCAATTACCAGGTAGTTCATTTGGTTTTTAGAGTCAATTTCCTATTTTGAAGTCTTTGTTGGTAAGGATTGGTTGTAGGGTAGAAACATCAATTTAACAACCTTTTATGCCAATTTTGATAGATCTATCATCTCTTAAACGTTGATTTTAGTTTAGATCCTAAGGCTTTGGGACTCATTTCAGAGTATTGGTCAAAAATTATGTAAAATAGCCCTTGGGTGTGTGGCGCCCACTTTTCATTAAAATAACCCCAAATGGAAATTTTGACTGTGACATTAGGTCCAAAATGTCAACTTTGATTGGATAGCATAGTTATTTGCTTTTACGTGACCCAAATGAATCCTAAGGGGTCGATAGAGACTTAGAAATTCCAAGTCTCAGCTGATACATCACTCAGCTGGTGCATCCGCTGAAGTAGACCTTTAATCACTTAAGCATAGGATGCTTTAGTGGCCAAGCAGTTGCTTAAGTGTATAGGGTCAGCCTAGTCTAACCTCTTTAGTAAAGGCCTATTCTCTTAAGGGGCGTTGCTTACCGCTTATGCGGAGGTTAGGCCCAAGGCGGGGTTTGCTTAAGCAGCACTTGGAGGGCATTAAATTCTACTCTTGACCAATTTTCTCCCTATTTTACACAAGTCTAAAAGATCCAAAATCCCTAGAGAGTATGGAAAGTGGGGAATTAATTAATAAGAGATCGTGGGGGTGTTTGTGAGCTCGGATTACTCATTTCCTTGTTGAAATCTTGGTAAGCTTCCATTTAATTCATGGTTTAATTCTTTCATTTAAACAAAAATCCCTAGATTACTTCTAGGTTAAATTTAGTATTATTTAAGGTCGGAAATTACCCATTCTTAAGGTTAAATAATCCATAAGCATAGAGGGATGTGTTGATGATTTCAATAGTACAATTTTACAAGCAGGTTCAACATGAAATTTTGGCTTGATTCTGGACCCAAAGCAAAAAAATGCAACATGGATACCATTTTCTCATACTAATAAGTAGATTACTATTTTGAAAATGTGGCATAGCATAGAAGCTTTTCAGAAGGGTAAATCATTGGTTAAGAGAACTTCACTAGGCTTTCTTCGGCATCCAGATAGGCTAGGATTACCTTCCTCTTAGATTAGGCTTGATTATGTTATGAATACTATATTATGCTAGTTTGACATGGAAATTAGGTCTTGGAGGTACATTTAGTATGTTGGGATCTTTTAGCTAATTAAAGAACCGGAATTAGGCATAATTACCTTAATTACTCATTCTTTAGGTAGAATTGCCATCCTAGGACGAAAATGTGGCTTATTTAATACCTAGTAGTGAAATTAGATACCTTAGCTTAGTTCGTGATATAAATTATCCTTACAACAAATTTTAAGGTTAAAAGTGGGCCCCTCGGGCCCACCTAAGGCAAGGAACGTTAATAATTCCTTGTAGACTCAATAGACCTTAGGCATTACTTTAATTGTATTTTTTGTCGATAGGTTTAGACATATGATAGATTATTCTAGATTGATACTTGGAAAATGGCAATAGTTTCATTTCTAGTCCAACAATTTATGATATTAAGACTAGTTTGATTCTGGCATAAGTTATGATATGAGTTTTGGTTTAAGTTTTATAAATAATGATATATGTTCCAATTCAAGTCTGGCATTAAAAGGTTAATTATGATGGTTATGGAACTGGTTCGAGTTTGGTGTTTGACGATATGGTAGGATCTATGATTATGGTTTTGAGATATGGATACTTGGTTTAATTATTGTTATTACTTCTTCTTGATTGTACCCTTCAGTCTTATGAGAGGACCTATCCTACTTATGATCTAGAGTTGTTAGCCGTGGTTTTTGCATTATAGATTTGGCGGCACTATTTGTATGGAGTGTTGTGGATATCTTCTCGGATCATAAGACTCTGCAATATGTGTTTACTGAGAAGGAGCTTAATCTCAGGCAGAGGAGATGGCTTGAGCTTCTCAGGGACTATGATATAAGCCTTCACTACTACCCAGGTAAAGCTAATATGGTTGTTGATGCTCTTAGCAGGTTATCTATGAGGAGTTTAGCTCAAGTATAAAAGCGGAAGTGGGAGTTAATGAAGGATATTCACCACTTAACTAATCTTGGGGTTCATTTTCTAGACTCTAAGGATGGTAGTGTTATGGTACAGGAAGTGGTACGGTCATCGCTTGGTGCAGAAATCAAAGAAAAGCAAATGTTGGATCCTGTCTTGATAAAAATCAAGGGTGACGTAGGTGGGCAAAAGGTGATGGTATTAGAGGTTGGTGGTGATGGTACCAAGGAAGGTTATGTATTCCCGACATTGATGGTTTGCGTGAATGGATATTGCCTGAGGTATATGAATCGCACTATGTTATTTATCCTGGTTTGACGAAAAGATATCATGAACTCAAGGAGATGTATTAGTAGAATGGTATGAAGAGTGATGTGGCTAACTTTGTAGCCAATTATATGGTGTGCCAATAAGTAAAAGTTGAGCACATGAGGCTCGGAAGGTTGTATCAAGAAATTGAATTGCCAAAATAGAAATGGGAAGTGGTCAACATAGAGTTCATTATAGGTCTTTCTTGGTTTTTGAAATCAATTGGATTCGATTTGGGTCATTGCGAATAAGATGACAAAGTCAACTCACTTCTTGCCAGTGAGGACGAATGTTTTGAAGGAGGATTATATGAAGTCGTATCTTTATGAGATTATGAAGATGCATGGTTGTGAAGATGCATGGGGTACCTATTTCTGTCATCTCTAATCATGGTATGCATTTTTCATCTCATTTCTAGCGGTTATTTCAGAAGAGGTTAGGGACTAAGGTTAGTCTGAGCACTATTTTTCATTCGCAAATGGATGGGCAAGTAGAAAAGACTATTCAGACATTGAAGGATATGCTTCGGGCATATGTGATTAATTATGGTGGCGTCTGGGTTGAGCGTCTACCTCTTGTAGAGTTTGATTACAATAATTGTTACTATTCTAGTATTAGAATGGCTCATTTTGAGGCATTGTATGGTAGGAGGTGTAGATCTTCTATTAGGTGGTTCGAGGTTTATGAGGCAGATATGTTCGGTCCAGACTTGGTTTATCAGTCTATGGAAAAGTTGAAGGTGATTCGAGATAGGCTTAAGGCTGCCTAGAGTCACCAAAAGTCCTATGCAGATGTAGAAATTGAGGTTAGGGATAGGTTATTCCTAAAAGTGTCTCCTATGAAGGGAGTCATACAGTTTGAGAAGAAAGGGAAGCTCAGTCCCCAGTATATTGTTCCTTATGTGGTTTTGAGAAGGGTTGGTAATGTTGTGTATGAATTAGAGTTGCCTTCTAGTTTGATCTCCATTAATTCGGTATTCCATGTCTCTATGTTGAGAAAGTGTATAGGTGATCCTTTATTGATTGCTCCCTTTGGAAGTATTGGGTATCTCGAATTCTCTGTCTTACGAAGAGAACCTGGTTGAAATCTTAGATCGGTAGGTTTATCGGTTGAGAACCAAGGATGTAGCTTCTATTAAGGTTATATAGTGGAAACACGAGGTGGAAGAAGCTATTTGGGAAGTGGAAAAGGACATAAAGTCCAAGTATCCGTATTTGTTTTTGGTTCCAAATATTCATTCGTAAGGTATGTGTTCTTGATCAGATCTTTGTTTTCTAACTTGGTTAAAGTAAGGTTAATTTCCTTGTATCTTTGTTTTCTAACTTAGTTAAAGGTTGGAAAGGCTATGTTAGGGTGTAACTCATGCTTGTACTACCTTTTTCATCATTCGGGGATGAATGATCCTAGTGGGGGAGAATTGAAACACCCTGTGTTTTGATCCATGCAAATTTCCTGAGTTTTGAACTATCGGGACATCATACGACTGAGGGTACTAGTCGAATGTTATGATATGGTTTAGGAGGATCTTAGTCGTACCTTAAATAGTATGGTAGGGATAAGTTTTAATCCAAGGTACAAGTGGACAACATACAGGTCATATGTTAGGGTATGGGTCTATGGAGATAATTTGTATGTTAATCAGTGTGTCCTTGATCATATTTAATTGAGGGTACAAGTTGTAGGGTACTTCTCGTACCATAGGGTGTGATTTGGTATTGCATGGTCGTATGTTGACCAGTGTGGGGGTCTAAGGAGAGGCCTAGGGTGTGAGTAAGGGTACCACTCGTACCCTAGGGTACGGATGGTATGGTGGAGTCATACCCACCTGCGGGATTTTATACAGTTTATGTTGGGGGTAATCGGGACATTTTCCCTTATAACTCCTTGGGACCCTATAACTTAAAACACCTTTTGGGGCTTCATTTAACCTATTTTGCAGTTACTTAAACACTTAAAAACCCTTTCGAAATTCTCTCAAAGGCTCTTAGGTCAAGGAAGGCTAGGGTTTCGTCAGTAGGATCAAATTGGGACTTATAAGGGTGGTTTCTCTTTATCTTCTTCATAATCTAAGAAAAGATACTCCTCCATCATTGTTAGTTCCAACTAAAGGTATATTTTATGAATTATTTTCATGGTATAATTGTTTTATGGTTTTGGGTTTTCAAATATATGTTGGGGGTTTTGATTATAATGGATGGTAATGGCTTTCCCATGACTTTTACTTATGGTTTGTATATTATAATGATGGTTTGAACACTTGGTTGCATGGGAATGGTTAATTTGTTATTTGTTTTAGTTTAGGAAACACTATGTCCTCAACATGTTTGATAAAATGCCTATGAGAATGCTTTCACTATATTGAGGGACTTTTAATGGAACTATTGCATGGTATAACTTGGTAATGGAACCCTAAATGGCATAAATGGTTTAAATGATTTGGAATGGTTAATTGGTAAAGTCTTGGAGGTTATGGTTATGGCTAATGGAACATCCTTGTAGGGTACAAGGGAATCCCTCAAGCAAACATATTAATGAACATACTTGTGGGGTACATGGGAATCCTCCAAGCAACTTAATAGTGCAATATATAGGTACATGGAAATCCTTTTCTTCTCTAAAAGGTTGGCTAAGGACATTGCTTGCAAACTATTTTTTGTATGACGATACCACTTATAATAGGCTTGGTTAATGATAAATGGAATGGTAGTCTTAGTTGTGTGGTAATGGTTTTAATTGGGCGATAAATGGCGAGGTGTGATAGCTAACCGTGAAGGTGTGAGTCTAATAGATAGAAATTGGAAACTTATATTTTCCGACATGAGGATTGGTCATGATGACCATATGGGGTACATGGGAATTAGGGTTAGGCAAATTTTGGTTTAAACCAAAAAAATTGAAAAACCAAATCAAAATTTTAATTTCGGTTTGGTTTTTCAATTTTTCGGATCAGTTTTGATTTTTAATTTTTGAAATTCGATTAAACGGTTTGTTTTTCGATTTTTGAAAAAAATATTTCAGACAAACCGATTAACCAAAATTCTATAAATAATTAATAATATATATATATTATTATATATATATAATATTTATATATAATAATATAATATAAATATATAATCGCAACCTTAATAACTAATATTAAGTAATAGCACGCCACATACAACTAACAGAATACATCGGTCCAATAGTCGAACAATCGATCGAACCATAGACCGTCGGCGAGATCGTCGTTTGTACAACAACACCAGAGCTGGCAACCAGACGACTATTGTGGGTTGCATCCCGCAGTGCCGACTATGGTCTTTCCGGCAACGACCACTCTTCCGAGTTCCGACTGTTCATGCAAACTTATGCATAATGAAGTTATATATTATGTTAAACTTATGGTTATATCATTTAGTTCCATCCATATTGAGTTATTTATATCTGAAAATGAAAAATAGGCTTGAATTATTTAAAAAAAAATCATTAATTTTAAAGGTCCAATCATAACAAAGAGAGGTTCACTACTTCAATCTTCAAAACCGAAATAAAAATTCGAAATAATCGAACCGAATTTGTTGAAACTAAACAGAACCAAATTTATTTTGGTTTGGTTATGGTTGTCATTTTTGTCAATCCGAAAATTGAAAAACCAAATCGATATTAAACTATCAAACCGAACAAATCAAATGCCCAGCCCTAATGGGAATCCCCTAAGTTACACTTGTATATATGTACCTTGGAGAGCGAAAGGGTACTTAGGAATCCCCTACTCCTATGGTATCTTTGGTTCATGCGGCTACACATATCGGGGACTATTCAAGGGGTTACACAGTACCCATATAGCCCGTGGGTGGTACTAGGACGGTTAAGCTACACATACCCAGGTTAATGGTTTTAAATGCATGCTAAACCCGATTCTTTTTCCCGGCATGGTTTATATATGTATATATGTATGGATTGTATGAATATGGTTATCTGTTTGATTTTAAAGGTTGGCATTACTTTATCCTTATCCTGAATTCTTGCTAGTGTTCACCCGCTAATTGCTAATCTCCACATGATGCAGGAACCCGTCATCTAGTCCACTTACTTAGTGATCGGATTCGGGATCAGCTATTGGATTGAAGTGGTGAGCTTCCATACTTCGAAAGGCTCTATTTCATATCGTGGACATCTTTTCATATTTTGGTTAATTTATGGATATTAGTTTTGGTCATGGTAGGGGGCATATCCCAATCGGATATTGTTTTTCTTTTGGTTAGAGGCTTTGTGGAACTACTACGGGTTGGAATTGGCAGTGTCAGTAGTGGTGTCAACCTTAGTATTAGCATTGGTATTAGGGCTAATACCGTTTGATCGAATTTATGATTGTTCCATCCTCTTATGTTATGTTATATATAGGAACTTTGTTATTATTTTTGTTTTGGTTACGGTTGTTGGTTGGTAATGGCGGTTGGACTTTCTTGAGTTGGTCAAGGTTATGGACCTATCCTAGAGTTTGGATTGGTATAAATATGTTATCTTGGTATATGTTCGAAATTCATCTGACTTATGGTATATGTTAGTAGGTTGGGTTGGGTAACAAGGGTGGTCTCTAATCCTGGTTGGACTTGAGATGGCCATTACGACAAAACCCTGGTTCAGGTCGTGTCACAAGTACCTTAATGTCTTTCTTTCTAATTCAGTTCTAGCTTAAGGTCATAGTTTCCTCTTTAGAAATCTTATCAGACTTATGTTCCATCAGTTATTCTTATTCTCTTTGTATTCATACAAGTTTCACGAATTCAGCTTAGTTATATTTCAGCCAGAATTCAGATATAGTGTTAGAAATTTAGTTTTTAGAACTTCGTTATTGGGATTATAGCTCCTTCCCTACCCTTTTCAAATTAGTTAGACCTCATTCAAAGATGAATTTTCCAAAAAGGGATATATTGCAACACCCCAAAATTCCCTTGATCATACCTCAATCATAGTGCAGAAAACCAATTGGAAACTAGTGAATTTCCCATAATGATTTATTGTACAAGTAGTAAAGTAAGGCCACGAGTCACCAGCTGACTAGTGGTAAGCAGTCAGTAGCCAACCCAGTTTCTAGTGGTCATGACTCAAACCAAGATTCATTGTCAGCAAGGATGAGTCATGATGTTAACTGTTTTGATCAGTAGACCAAAGTACTAAAAGATTAAATTTTCACCCTAGTGACCAAGACTAAGGGGAATAAGCCGTTGGAACAACGTATGAGTCGTTAGGTGACTTGTATTGATGAGGAACCTGGGAGTTGATATTCACTTCTTAGGGGCCATGAGACCTAAAGCAACTCATAGTCAGACCCCATGAGTAGTGAGGTCAAATCATGCCCCAAGCCAGAATTCCTGCCCAGGAACCACGAGTTAGTGAATAACTCTAGGTTCAGGGTATGACACATACCCAGATCTACGACGTCTATTTTCAAAAAATCTGATATATTTTAAAAAGGGTGTTTTCAACTTTTTCATGAAACCAAATCCTAAACTATGTCATTTTAAAGTTTATTAGGAGGAGGTTAAAAGAGCTTAGGCATTTTTCCCCCATTATTCTCAAACACTCAAAAGTGAAAAAAATAATACGCTTCTTGTTCCTTCAATCAAGAGAAACTAGGAATCTTCACCAAAAGATTCAAGATTCAAGTTCTTAGCAAGAACTCTTCACTTGGATTTATGAGATTTTATCAATGGGTACCCTTTCACCCATGTGTACTATAATACTTTATGAATTTCAGTTCTGTCATGATTTATGATTTAGGGTTCATACCAAAGTTATGATTTCTCTTAAATTTTAATCTTGTTATGATTTCTATGCAGTTTTGACATGTTTTTCATGATTTTACAGACAACATGATACTATTTTGTGAGAATTGAATACTAGTATGATTTCGAGTAAAATGCATATATTCTAATTATGTTTCTAAAACATGCTTCAAACGATCAAAGTTTTATTATGAACAAACATGACTAGTTTTCAAACTTTTAGAATACTTTCAGATTAAACAGGTTCTGACTCAGATATTAGAATAACAGATTTTAAATGAGCTACTAGTATATTATCAGTTTGGGAGTAGTACTTAGCACCGAGTTGGACTAAGGCCCCAGTTTCACCCAAAGTCCCAGAACTATGTGTCACCATAGGTTTATTATGCCCTTGGAGTTTGGTTATCAGTTTAGTGATCATGCTAACTATGCCTTTATACCTTGGCCAGGTATATTGGACCCTCTTGATGGAGCGTATACATTGGACTTCATATTTAGCTCACGTGGTTTATGTTGGTTAACACACTCTTCCACAGAGACAAACTCAATATATGTGTACATATAAAACTTGATTTCTTACATTACTACACATTTATTACCTCATAATATCTATGTATTCCATATTCAAATAGATTTTTGGTGTTTCTTTGACTAATATATCATGACACGATATATACATAGGTTGGACCAATAATAGAACTTGGTTTGTTACATTATTATACGTGTATTATCACTTAATATCAATGTATTCAATACATGAACCCAATGCTAGTACTTTCTTCTGAGATACAATTCCTTATTTTCTCTAGCCTCTATGCTCATTATACTATAGCTTGAATGCTAACACTGAGCGCCCGAACCTATATCATAAGCCGCTACAACGCAAAAGAAAATATGTGATTAGTACTTTGAATGTACTGAGCATGTGAGCTATACAAATGAGAAAATAAACTGAGTATACTAAAAGTACAGATAAACTAAACTTAATGCAAGCTAAGTTGAAACCTGAACTAAGCGTACAATGATCTCACAATAATATAAATAAATAAATACTAATATGTAAAGATATTCTAAAATATCATAGTACTATGCAAGTAAAACTGAACTGAGGGTCGTGGTTAGTATGCACCACTACTACTTTAGCAACAACTAATGGTGAGTCCTTATCATCCGAGGATGAGAGTTTATTATTGTCTTCTTTTAATACTTTTAAGTTTCAACATTTAGAGTTAGTTGGGGACTTTTCCCACAAACTCGTTAGTAGTAGAGACTTTTCAGACATAGAATTAGGCTTTCGTCTTTTTAGTTTACTTCAGTATTAGTATGTTGTTCAAACGAATTTTTATTTCAGATCATTTCAAATATTTATGTTAACATCTGATAAGCTTTCACGCAGTTACTCAGTTGATTCAGGTTATCTAGTATTATGACATGTCATGGGTTAGTTTATGGTCACTTATGACTCCAAGCACCATGATGCTTTTAGGGTGTAGACTCAAATTATAACAATAAGATATTTTATTTTATTTTAATTCCTTTAATCCTATATGAATAGCGATGCAGTATTTTATTTTCAATGCAAAAAACAATGTAATAATTCAGTGCAATGTGTTTTATTTATTTTTTCATTAATTTTCTCTCCATCTCTTCCATTCCATAGCACTACTTGAGTTTGTGCATCGCACACACATGAGTTGATGAAGTTTTAATAAATGTACTAGTTACGAGAAGCCCGTACAATGCATGGGCTCAATATTTATCCTAAATTAATATCATAACAATAACCATATCAATTAATGTGACATCTTTTGAATTTTGAAATTTAAATAAATTTATTTTTCAAAGTAATTTTTGCATATATTCTTAAAATATTTTGAATTATCAATTATTGTGATTTATTATTCAAATATATGAGTTTGTTTTAAAAATTTAATTCACGGTCAAAATTAAACTCTACAAATGTATAAATTAATAAAGAGTGTGAAAAGTAAAATTTGATGGGCTTATATTACTGTTTTCAAATAATACGATCAGTATATGTTATTTTTTGTTTTAATTTATGCGACACAAATAGAATTTAGATAATCAATCATACTTTTAATATATTTTTAGATATTTTAAGTTGTCAACTATTGTAATTAATAATATTTTTATGTAGTTTTAAAATAATATATGTTACTCTCATTGTTCAAACTTTTGTGGCATTGGTAGTTAATTATATTTTTAAAATAATTTAAATTTTTAATTATTGTAATTTATAATACATTTATTCTATTCCATTTTAAGTGACATTGATATAATTTTGAGAGTCAACCAAATATTTTATATTTTGTAAATTTTTTAAGTTGTTAATTATTGTGATTTATAGTATTTTTTAAAATATATAATAGATTAATTTTTTTTATATTTTAAGTTGTTAACTATTGTAATTTATGATACATTTATTTTTTACTCTCCTTGTCCAAATTTTTGTGGCATTGATAATCAATTACATTTTTTAAATAATTTAAGTTTTTAATTATTGTGATTTATAATGCTTTTTATTTTATTCTAATTTAAGTGGAGTAATGCTTAGATGATCATAATAATTAATTAAGGGTGATATAGTTCAATCACGATTGAAGCAGACAAACATGTCTTAAATGACTCATAACAACAAATTAGAAATAACTTAACAAAATTACTATAAAAAATACTTGTGAAAAAAATTTAAGTGAGCCTCGTATAAGATGTCAAGTTAATTTGATACTAGATATTATTAATTTTTTGATACTTTGATGACTTTATAAGAATTTTTTAATATTTAGATGACTTATAATAATTAATTACAAATGATATCGTAAAATTACGGCTGAAGCAGCTGAAATAGACATGTCATAAATATTTATTTTATTTTTTTAATTAAATATTATTAATTTTTGTAATACCTAAATAACATATAATAATTAATTAAAAATAATATAGTAAAATCACGAAGCAAGTAGTTGAACAGGTCGGGAAGCAGGCATGTTGACGGGCTCCCTCTTATTAGATATAAGCTATTAACAATTGTAATTTATGATACATTTATTTGTTACTCTCCTTGTCCAAATTGTTGTGGCATTGATAGTCAATTACACTTTCTAAATAATTTAAGTTTTTAATTATTGTGATTTATAATACTTTTTCTTTTATTCTAATTTAAGTGGCATAATGCTTAGATGATCATAATAATTAATTAAGGGTGATATAGTTCAATCACGATTGAAGCAGACAGACATGTCTTAAATGACTCATAACAACTAATTAGAAATAACTTAACAAAATTACTATAAAAAATACTTGTGAAAAAAATTTAAGTGAGCCTCGTATAAGATGTCAAGTTAATTTGATACTAAATATTATTAATTTTTTGATACTTGGATGACTTTATAAGAATTTTTTAATATTTAGATAACTTATAATAATTAATTACAAATGATATCATAAAATTATAGCTGAAGCAGCTGAAACAGACATGTCATAAATGTTTATTTTCCTTTTTTAATTAAATATTATTAATTTTTTAATACCTAAATAACATATAATAATTAATTAGAGATAATATAGCAAAATCACGGAGCAAGAAGCTGAACAAGTCGGGAAGCAGGCATGTTGACGGGCTCCCTCTTTATTAGATAGTAACTAGTTATTAGATAGTAATTAGTAACTAGATAAATTTTTAAAAAAAATTATTTTAATTATTCTGATTTATAATGTTTTTTTTAAATATATAATAGATCTTTTTATAGATATTTTAAGTTGTTAATTATTATAATTTATAATACTTTTTATGTAATTTTCAAATAATATATATCGTTCTCGTTGTCCAAACTTTTATGGCATTAATAGTCAATCACATTTTTTAAAATAATTTAAGTTTTAAATTATTGTGATGTATGATATTTTTTTCTATTTCAATTTAAGTGTCATAATGCTTAGATAAATATAATAATTAATTATGAGTGATATGGTAAAGTTATGATTGAAACAGCGAAGCAGACATGTCTTAATGACTCACAACAACTAATTACAAGTGATATAAAAAAATTACTATAAAAAATATTTGTAAATTTTTTTGATTAACTTATCATTTTATATCTATTTTACTGTTTTTTTATCAAATATTATTAATTGATACAATGCTCAAATAGTCATAATAATTAGGAGAAATGACAGAAACGACACTTCAAATTAAACTATTTTCATGAAAATGGCCATGAAATTTAAATTTCACTTTCTAGTTATTTCAATTTACTGACTTGTTCTATACCATTTCTACACACCTTCTATACAGTTTCTATACATATCTTACACATATAAATATTCTATATGAAAAATTTACAGTTTTGACACACAATTTATACAATAATTGTACATTATTTTTACATGTTTTATACAACAATTATACAATTTTTATACACTTTCTATATATTTTTTATATATATTTTATACATATACAAATTTGATAGAACTTTACAGTTTCTATACATATATTTTATATAGATACATATTCTATTTAACAATTATATTATTTTTATATAATTTACTTATAATTTTTAAATAATAAAGAAAGCAGAATATCTGATAACTTAAAAAATTTATAGAAAAAAAATTAAAATATTTTTAAAAGGGCCGAATTGCCCAAGTTGAATACTATATCAGTATTGTATATAGACTGTATCAGTATTGTATGTGAACTGTATATAGACTACATAGGATAAAATGACCCAAATTAGAAAATGACTATAAAATGGAAATAGGGCCACTTTCTGAAAAGTTTTCAAACTTGGGCAATTTGTTTTAAAAAGTGTTATAGAGTGTCTTTTTCTCTAATAATTAATTAGGAGTAACATAGTAAAATCAAGATTGAAACAACGAACCAGATATATCTAATTAGAAGTGATACAACAAAACTACTATAAAAAATACTTGCGAAAAAAAATTAAATGGGTCTCATATAAAACGTCAAGTAAATTTAACATTAAATATTATTAATTTTTTAATACTTAGATGAATTTATAATAATTTTTTAATATTTAAATGACTTATAATAATTAATTATGGGTGATAAAGTCAAATTATGGGTGAAACAACTGAAGCAAACATGTCATAAATATTTATTTTAATTTTTTATTAAGTACTATTAATTTTCTAATAGATAAATAACTTATAATAATTAAGTAGAGATGGTATAATAAAAAATTACGAAGAAAGTAACTTATGAAGCAGGTAGGAGAAGCAGGCATGTTGAGGGAGACCTGTCTGCTTCTCCTTGTCATTCCCTCTTATTAGAGAGTAATTTTACATTTTTATTATATATTATTAATTTTTTAATACATAAATAACTTATAATAATTAATTAGAGATGACATAATAAAATCACAGAGGAAACAGCTTATGAAATAAGCAGGAGATGCAGACATATTGACGGAGATAGTTGAAGCAGTTGAAGCAGAAATGTCATAAATGCCTATTTTACTTTTTTTATTAAATGTTATTAACTTTTAATATGTGAATAACATATTATAAATAATTGGGGGTGATATAATAAAATCCAGTACTAATTAAAAGTGATATAGAAAAATTACTATAAAAAATATTTGTAATTTTTTTTTAAGTGGACCTCATATAAGTTGTCAAGTTCATTTAAAATATCAATAGTTAATTTATCATTTCATATTATTTTTTACCTTTTCTATCAAATATTATTATTTTTTAATACTCAGATGACACATAATAATTAATTAAGAACGATATTTAATGAAGTTATGATTGAAGTAGCTGAAGCAAACACGGCATAAATGTTTATTTTAATTTTTTATTAAATATTATTAATTTTTTAATACATAAATGACCTATAATAATTAATTAGAGGTGATATAGTAAAATCACGGAATAAGCAGCTGAAGAAGAAGCAGGCAGGAGAAGTACGCATGTTGACGGAGAGCTGTCTGTTTCTCCTGCCCTTTAGTAATTTATCATCTCATATTATTTTTTACCTTTTCTATCAAATATTATTATTTTTAATACTCAGATGACACATAATAATTAATTTAGAGCGATATTTAATGAAGCTACGATTGAAGTAGTTGAAGCAAACATGTTATAAATATCTATATTATTTTTTTATTAAATATTATTAATTTTTAAATATATAAATAATTTATAATAATTAATTAGAGGTGATATAATAAAATCACGGAATAAGTAGCTGAAGAAGAAGTAGGCAGGAGAAGCAGGCATGTTAACGGAGAGCTGCATGCTTCTCCTGGCCTTTCCCTCTTATTAGAGAGTAATACATAAAATTGTCAAGCAAGGAAATGTTAAAAAAAATTATAAATTGAAATTAATAAGAACGGACATTTTTCAAAATTAACTAGACTTAAAGTAATTCTTTTATGATATAAAGAAATACAATCTACCTCGTCAAATGTTCCTGAAAATAATACCTTGCAAAATTTAAAAAATGAAGTAGTTTTTTATATTATTTTCCATTTTCATAAATGTGCGGAGTTTATATATTTCTCCATATCATAGAAGCATCGATTTCGACATGATTGTCATCTGCTTTAACACTGATTTTACCCTATCACTCATGTTAATTATTATAAGTTATTTATGTATTAAAAATTAATAATATTTAATTAAAAAGGGAAAAATAGACATTTATGACACGTCTGCTTCAGGTGCTTTAATAGTAATTTTACTAAATATCACCACTGATTAATTATTAAAAGTCATCTAAGTATTAAAAAATTAATAATTTTAATAAAAAGGTAAACTAGACATAAAATGATAAATTAACTCTTGATGTTTTAAATTAACTTGATGTCTTATATGAGGCCCACTTATATTTTTTCACAAATATTTCTTATAGTAATTTTTACTATATTACTTCTAATAAGTTATTGTAAATCGTTTAACATATGTCTACTTCGCTGCTTCAATGGTGATTTTACTATATCATCCCTAATTAATTATTATGGTCATCTAAGCATTGTGCCACTTAAATTTAGATTTGTGATTTATTACCTCACTTATAAAGGATGATAAGCATGCAACAAATCGACATATTTGCTTGTGTTGCTTGCTTAGATATTTTCTTTCATATTTATTTATTTTACTTTTTTAATCTGTTATATATTTGAGAATTACGTAAAAGTATTATAAATTATAATAATTAGCAACTTAAAATAATTTAAAAGACCTAAAAAATTTAGTTGACTTTCTAAATTTCATTACTACCACATAAATTGGGACATAAGAAAAAGTACTATAAATCACAATAATTAATAATTTAAAATATTTTAAAATTATGTAAAAAAAATCAGTTAACTCTCAAAATTATATCAATACCACATAAATTAAGATAGAGGGTGTACCATATATTATTTAAAAACTATGTTAAAAGTGTTATAAGTCACAATAATTAACCTAAAAATGTTCTTCATGTTGGGCTCGTGCTAACATGATATATGACATAAAATTATACATTATCTCTTTTAAAAAGTATGACCTATTTTGACTTAATATGCAGTTTAAGAAAATAAATATACTTTTGAATCTTTTGGTCTTAAATTAAAATTATATCAAATGTACCAAAATGGCATTCAATCTTGTGGTGTTAAAAATGCCACGTGAAAAGTTGGAATCAAAGTAAAAGGATAGTCTGGTGCTAAGCTCCCGCTATGCACGAGGTTCGAAGAGAGCCTGACTATAAAGATCTATAGTATGCATGTAATGACCCTTCAGGTCATTTTCCATATTTCACTTATTTTTGCTATTTGTGCTTCTTCATAGCTTTCTAAGTCATTTATGATTTGCCGGGACTGACGGTTCGGATATCGAGCAGTTCGTTTGATTTTTAGAGCCAATTTCCTATTTAGAAGTCTTCGCTGGTTCCAAATGGCCACCAGGCAAAAATTTTAGTGAAACGATCTCGGATGCAAATTCTGACTAAGCCAACAGATACGAAATATCTATTGTAGGCTAGGTATACCATTGGTTCGGGTCTCAATGCACCCGAGCTCATTTTAACCTATTGGTTGGAAAGTTAGAAAATCAAAATATGGGAGTGGGACCCACATTTGGTAGAAACTACCTTGGATGGAAAATATGAGTTCACGAGCGAGTCCACAACATCGAATTTAGTATGGTTACATATTTCATTTGCTCATGTTGGAATCCGAATGAATTCTGAGGCATCGTTGGAAACTTGAAAATTTTTCAATTTTTTCTGATTTTGGTGTATCGGAGATCGCGGTAAGGAGGACGACGATTGTGGTAACGTGATAGCGATCATGACACCACGAATATAGCCTGCATCTTCGTGATCGTGGTATCCCTTGGCCTGGGGTTCTATAAATAGACTCCATAGTCGCGATTTTGGCTCTTCAACCCTAATTAGGTATAATAACTCAAAATTGATCATGATGGATAACGTGGGAGCTTGTTTATCATCTTTTATCATAAATATCTTCTTATTTAAGGTAAGAATCTTTTTAATTCATGCTTGAATTTCTTAGATTGTACCCAAAACCCTAATTAAGCTTAGGGCTTGATTTTAGCCCAAAGTATGCTTGATTTTCACATATTTCTTGAGGGTTATGACACCTTGTTCATATGTGAACATTGGGTTGGCCTCAAAAATGTATTTTCCATAAGTGGGACCCATTTGGGGTTTTGGTATCTTTTTTGGACCCGAAGCACAATAGTGCAATATGGGTGTTATTAGACTCGTATTGATGCGTAGATTATGATTTTGATAGTGTTATGGCATTTTGGGATGGCAAAGTAAAGTCGAGCATGTAGTGCATGAAGTAATTTTATGGTTTGGCATTTAGGTAGCCTTCTGTCTACTTTTCTTCGTAGATGATTTATGATATATATTACGTGTGAATTTGGATGTTAGTTTTTATTATGAGTAGCCTTATGGACTTAGTTGTGGATGTTCAGCATAGTTGGGACTAGTAAACCTTAGTATAAGGTTACTTCGTGACTTGGTAAATTGTAATGATATTTCCTGGACTATGGCTTATTGAATGACGATGTATTTTCCCCGGAAAATGATAATGGGCCTTTAGATATACTATTCCCTCTAAGACGTTATATTGGACCTTTAGAGACATTTCCTTTTAGACTTGATGTTTGGCCCATAGAGGTGTTATTTACTCTTAGACATGACGTCGGGCCTTTAGAGATGATATTCGTCTTAGTTATGATTATTGGGCCTATAGAGATGATATTCCTCTTAGATATGATTATTGGGCCTATAGAGAGGATTTTCCTCTTAGTTATAATTATAAAGCCTATAGAGATAATATTCATCTTAGATATGATGATTGGCCTAAAGAGGTGATATTTTTCATAGTCATGATGTATGACTTATAGATATGAGATGTCTTATAGATATGATTATATACTTATTAATATTATGCCTCCTAGATGTGATATGCCTCTTATATGTGGGATGATTAGAGATATGCTGCGACCTATAAATATGATTATCGATATAAGTTTTGGGTACGTATACGAGCCGAAGGTCGTGATTATGATATTGTAATTATTTTGAATATATTATTAGACCGAGGGTCGTGTTATGATAATGGTTGGATATCCAGAAAGTGTTTATCCTTGTAAAGGATGCGATCACAATTTATGAATGTATATATATATATATATATATGTTTGTAGACACATCCCTCTAGTATAAAATGGACGAAGATGTGGTATGACACTTATTATTTCCACTGATTGAATACTGGTGATGCCATGCATAGACTTGGTACATTCATGATTATTATATTGGTAATTGATGTGATTCTAGCTGAAATACGATCTTATGACTATTATTCCTAATTAAGGGTTAAGCTATATGGTAGCTAGTTGTCTATTAGGTGACTATAGCACTTGATGGCTAGGAATCTAAATGTACTAGTTAATGAACCTTGCTTAGTTAAAATATGGTAGCTAGTGATGATTGATACATGGATAATGATGATGTCGGGTTTAGCGTAGACGAAGATTAGTTGATATTGATGACTAAGTTTATGATATTGATTAGTTGTTAAACGAAGAGTTGTGTATTAATGAGGCTAAAGGATAAGAGATATTAGTGATAGAGATGACAAGTTAATAATGATGAATAGTTAATAAATGAGGATTAGTTGGTAAAGAATGGTTAGTTAATGAATGTTGTTAGTAAATAAAAGATGGTTAAATGATAAATGGTAGTGTGTTGACTAATAATGATGAACGGATTTAGGATGATTTGGTGATAATAATGAATAATGGATAAATAGCGATGATGGTCCAGTGATGAACCTTGACTAGATGTTAGGTGTTGGCTATTTAATACATAATAGTTAGTTGCTATCATGAACAAGGATTATGTAAAGGTTAATGTTTAGGCTAATAATTAGAGGTCATATGATGGCTAGCGAATTAGTGGCTTAATAATAACAAACGTTGGTTAGCTAATAGCGGGTAGTTGGGAAGTGTTGACAAGATAGATATTTATGGTGATATGATTATAGTTATGAGTATATTAGTATATGTTATTTAGTTATGGTAATTGATGATGATTACGTATGTTGGCAGATGGCCGTTTGATGAAAAATATGGAAGAACCATGGATAATGAGAAGTTGGTCATATATTTATGCACACTGATAATATTGATACCCTATTTGAGTTTGGAGGATACTATTGTGATGATATTGATACCCGGTTCGATTCCGAAGGATACTCTTGTAGTG
Organism: Capsicum baccatum var. pendulum; assembly: GCA_030864225.1. Taxonomy (NCBI): domain Eukaryota; kingdom Viridiplantae; phylum Streptophyta; class Magnoliopsida; order Solanales; family Solanaceae; genus Capsicum; species Capsicum baccatum. Next base: position 124,312,374 of record CM061554.1, read on the forward strand.
ATATTAATACCCAACAAAGCCAAAAATTAATTATGATAATGATACTGGTTATAATGATAAGATTGTGATATCAATTATCTACTTTACACTCAATCCTGCATGTGCATCGTCTATCACCAGTATACACCTACGTCTATCAGTCGGTATGGGATGATTGCATGAATATGGGTGAAGTATGTGCCTTGTATTATTGTATGATGATTATGCCTGTATTATTATTCACGATTGTATCATGTCTAGCCATGTGGATTAGAAACCCTAATTATGGTAGTATCAAATCATTAATGTATTATAAGAGGTCTTAAAATTAGTACATGATAATCTAGGTTATGCTTTGATATGACCTCATGTATATATATATATATATATATATATATATATATATATATATATCTTTTCTTTTGTTTGTTCATATTGTACATTCGTTCTTAGCCTTGTATATTGCTATATATCTTCCTTTCACTATTTATTCATGTATTTGCCTGGAATATACAGTATAGTATTAACGTCTATTGAATGTGGTTGGAATAGGATAGTTCACCCTGATTCTTCCTTAGTCTTATTATGTTAGACTCTTGGACTTGAATAGAATAGTTGCCCCGTATTATTCTCATTGACTTGTTATATGATTTCTGGACTCTTGGGTGTAGGTTCTATTCTGTTTATATGTTGTGTATATCTCCTTTATATTTGGAGCTTAGTTGGCAGTTACCTACTGAGTACCATTCATTTGGTACTCATACTACACTTCTGCAGCCTACAGATCATAGTACGGGTTATCGTCGTTGATGTGTGCATCGTACGGAGCAGACATGGTTCGGAGACTTAGAGTGAGCTCCCAATGTTTAGAGTGTTACTTATCTCTCGCTTATGTATTAGACTAGTCTCTATGTTGTACTCGAAGATAAGTCGTATCAGTGTATTTATCTTGATATTTCACAGTACTCTTATTATATTAGAAACTCTTGTACTGATACCACCAGGTTTTAGGATTTTATTATATATTGATCTTTATTTTGTTTATTCTGTGTTATTTTCCTTATATTATTAAGTAATTCGTTACTAGCCATTTCGGACAACGGGTTGGCTTGCCTACTGGTGGGTTATGGTAGGTGCCATCATGACCTAAGAAATTAGGTCGTGATAAATTGGTATCAGAGCCTAGGTTTTATCGATGTATTAGTACAAGAGCTAAGTGCTTAGTAGAGTCCTACGGATCGGTGCAGAGATGTCTGTAACCTATCTTCAGGAGGCTACAGTGATTTTTTAGGAAATTCACTTCTTGACTCCTTATCATTTGCCCATATTCCAATGAACTCAAACACATTCTTTGACTCTATTTGATCCCTGGAAGAAAATGTGACATTGTCGACGGATACGAATGAGACTTCACCACGTATTTCTAGAGTTTTAATACAGCATCGGACTAGAGAGCTGAAGATGGATATCGAAGATCTTCAGTGGCAGCCAAAAAAATTTGGTCCAACTTAGGTTTTAGTAGAGTTCGTGACTACTTCAGCCTTTAAGGTTCGGTATTGGGAATTTGAGTCATATTGTAGATCCCTCTCAGCCATAAATGTCGTTTGATTCATCGAGCAGTTCTCAGACCAGAGTTGGGTCTATTAGTGTTCATCAGGGTTCTTCACTACTTCTGAGTACGAGATCGGATTTCTCGTGTGGTCCAGGCATTTTTCTATGTTACATCCTTCTGATTCGTACATTGGTGTATGGATGTGTTAGAGGGTTAGTGTTGTTACTTTGTTTGGCGTCGAAGCCCTGGATAGCAGCTGAATCTTCCTTCCATCAGGATGTTGATTATGAGAGGACTATAGAGAGCAAAAGTATTGAGACTTATGGAAATAACGGTAAGAGGCATGCCATCAATATACTGCCATTGGTATTTTATTCGAGAGAGAGGATTCTTTTGGTAGAGTTCAGCTTTATGAAAACAGTATTCCATACTATGAGTAGTTCTCAGATTAGTCGTGATAATCATAGTGGGCAGAGTCCCCAACAAATTTGCGGAGTGTGGTATAATTCTTTGGGCCATGACCACAATTCTAGATTATGAGGGACAATATCTCAAAGTATTTCAAGATTTTGGTTTGGTATTGTCGTGATGAGACACTGATTCAGAGAAGTGCCCCAGATATGAGCTGGATGATCGGCAAGAGTTAGCACGTATTTTCCCACCAACTTAGAGTTCCTGAGACAGATTAGGATTGTGGAAGAATAGACATAATTCTAGAGATTTCTCTCACCATCATTTGGCCATCAATTTAAGCTTAGTTTGTGTTCTCTCTATAGTAATACTTCAAGAGTTTCTACGACTGCAGAGAGACCGACTACTAGTCTAAGGAGTGTCTCCGACATGGGATTTCCAGTCATTCAACTTAGTCAGATCAGCCTCGTGATATTGTGGCATCTTCAGTTAGAGATAGTGTGTGTGGCACCTCAGTTAATGATTCAGTCGGTCGGTTCAAATAGGACCCATTTAGATTTATTTTTTCCTTATGCCTGTCAGGCATGTGATTGCAGATGTCACCATGATTGATGTGCTTTTATTTCATGCATTTATATCTTATTATGCGTATTGGGATTTTCATACACATTAATGATTATATGCCTTTATGAATTGATATTGGTCATTGTGTGCCTTATTATTGAATTTTTTACTATGTTACTACTCCATAGTTTATTTCTTTTGGTAGTGGATGGAGTAGATCTGTATCGATATTTTCCTTTATGGGTGTAGTTTTTGGGTTTGAGACCCCTTTATCTTGGCATATCGGCCTTATTATGGCCCTTGAGTGGTACATGATATTGATGTTCATTTTGGTACCGCTTGTTCGGTATATTGTTGTTGCTATTGCTACCATTGCATGAGGTTATTGATATTACTTGATATTATTACTTGATGAATTTGATCCTTACTGGGTAGCTACATAGACTAGTGTTATCTAGTTAGACCTCCACTTTCTTGTGATATTATTTGGTGTCTTGAGTAAATATAGACCGATTTGATGATTTCTTTTCCCTAGCGCAGTGAGGTTGACTATGTTCCCTCTTGGTTAGCTGTATTAGATAGATTCTAGTATATATTTTAATATCAAAGGAAATTTGACCTTCTGTGGTGTTGATATAATTCAAGGGTCAGAGATTTGGATGTATCGCTTGTTCATGAGTTTGAGACCCTTAAATTATCCTCCTAAGTTGCGAAGGTTTCACTTTATCTATCCTTTCCTATATAGCCCATTTATGAGATTGACCAGTTTGAGGTCTGTTCGTTGATTGTGACTATTTCATTACTCGATAGTGGTTTTGAGATTGAGATATCGTGGATTCATGTCTTAGATTTGTTGGGTCCGTTCCTTTGTGATGGTTTACCCTTGTTATTTGCATAGAGATTAGATGTTCCTATCTTGATTTGACATGGTTTTGTCTAGTAGAGATAGAAGGTTAGAGGCAGATGGCTTTTTCTATGATTACTTCTTAAGTTGGCAAATTAGAAACTCTTTAGCTTGAGTTGTTGGTTCTCTGGTGGTGATCTCGACTTTGACCATGGTTTTGAGATTGTATTTTTTCTTCGATGATGTGATTCTTAGGTGGATTCAGGAAATCCCCAATTCAATTTTTGTTTGGCCTAGTGAGGCTTGGTGAAGTGATTCTCCTTGATGATATGAGCCTATGGCTATTCTTTGCCTAGATGGAGTGTTGGATGGGTTAGTTCTCGGCTTAAGTTGCATTTATCTGAGTTGCTAAAGTTTTTGCCTTTACTGGTGTGGTTTGCAACCTTGGAGAGCTTTTAAGTAAGTTCTGAGAGTTCATGCCCTCTATTGAAAATGGAGTGGGTTAATTGCATTTTCAGCTAGTGATTCATCATTTTGCATGATTTCTATTTTATGTCTATATTTCATGCCCTCCAAGTGATATAGAGTTGGTTTCTTGTGTTTTCAGCCGGTGGTTATCCCTATGGTGATTTTTTTCTTCAGATATGTCTCGATTGTGCTTTTGTATGATTTATCCAGGTATGTCAGATTTGGATGCTAGAGTCAATTTGGGGTAGTAAACATTGATATAGACTTATTGGCTCAATTTTTTATTTGACGCCATGGAATGGCGATTTAGAAGTATGATAGATTGGGAACATTAATTCCTACCCATCTTCAGGTTTGGTTTGGGTAGTTGAGATTAAGTGATTCAGCCATGGTATTGAGATTTTAGCTTGGTGTTGTATAGCTTACATGCAACTTTCGTTTGACTTGCCTCAGTTCAAATTTCATTTATAGGCTGGTTGAGACTACTCCGTGGATTGCCTATTCGGTCTCTTCGACTTCGGATGGAATATGGTTGATAAGTATTCAGATGATAGCCCATAGACCCAATATTGATTCTTTCAGCTTTTACCTTGAATCTTCAATTCTCTTTAGGGATTTTGGATGATTTACTCAATGGGAGTAATATAATCGAGTTGGATTCAGTATGACTTCACTCTCGATGGATGAGACATCCTGGAGTGGAATATTCAGAGATAAGTAGTTGTACCTTAGATTTTGATATTTTAGTTTGATTTTCATTCGGACTAGTTGCAGCATTGACATGAAAAAAATTATCTGCATATGATCTTTTTTTTCGAGAAAACTCACCTCGTCGATTCTTTCCCTTATTCCTTTTATCTTGGACATTGAGATGTTCAAGAAAAGCATAGGCAACTCGGTTGGTAAAAAAGAAGATAGTACCGAAGCGGGAGGCTCATAGACACTACTAGTGCAATGACTAGTCTAATATTTTTTCTCTACGTGAACTTTTCTATTATGTGAACTCGGTGTGTTATCTAAGTCTTTTAACAAGTCCAATGGAAATCTCCTCTATTAGAGCAAAAGTAAAAAAAAATACTCGCGCAGCAGCTTGCTCGCCAAAAATGAAAATCCTTACTAGCCGAAGTAAGGGATTTTCTCCCTCGATTATCTCCATTTGTGTGACTTGACAGTGCCTTATGATCTTATTCTCGTATTTGTTGTATTGATTTTTAGCGGGTCAGCTTCAGTTCTTTGAGTTCTCTGTGATAAGACTATGTGGGTGAGACTCGGGATATTTTCCTCCTAGCTAGGAGTGGATAGCATGTGCAAAATGGTAAAGAGAGTGTATATTTGGATTTGGATTCGGTGGCATGACTTGGGTTGGCTTTGGCTTGGATGAGTCTTTGTTGATTTATGTGGGTATAGAGATGGTATCAGTGTGTTGTGGTTCAGATGTGCGTACATCAACCTTCCTGCTTCAGTTTGAGGCCAGTTAGTGGTTGAGTTGAGTTTTGATTGTTTGGAAGTAGAATAAGAGTGCTGGTTAAAAAAGAGATACATGTGGTGAAATCCCTGTCAAGTGTTCTCTCTTCATTGAGGTTACCTGAGAAGTCATGTTGGGAGTATGTGGGCCCAGTACCTTATCCCTTTGAGTTTTTGAGATTTTTTGTATCCGTTGACTTTTGAGGATGAAGGTTCTTTTAGTAGTGGATAACGTAATGACACTTAAGGTCATTTCCCATTTTTTTGCTTATTTCCACCGTTTGAGTTTCTCCATAGTTGCCTCAAGTCATTTATGACTTATTGAGACAGACGGTTCGGTTACCAGGCAGTTCATTTGATTTTTAAAGCCAATTCCATATTTAAAAGTCTTTGCTGGTTCCAAATGCCCACCAGGCAAAAACTTCAATGAAATGATCTCGGATGCAAATTCTAACTACACCAACAAATCCGGAATATAGATTTTAGTCTAGATAGACCGTTGGTTTGGGTCCCAATGCACCCAGGCTCATTTTGACCTATTGGTTGGAAAATCAAAAAATCAAAATACGAGTGTGGTACCTATATTTGGTTGAAACGACCTCGTATGGAAAATCCAAGTTCGACAGGGAGTATGGTTACATATTTCATTTGCTCATGTTGGATTCCGAATGAATTCCAAGGCATCATTGGAAATATGGAAAGTTTTAAAGTTTTCTAGTACTAGTGAGTCAGCGATTACGAAATGACGATCACGAAATGGCGATCACGGTGAGATCATAGTGATCGCGGCACCGCGATGCAGACCCTGTCTTGGTGATCGCAATATCTCTTTGACTAGGGGTCTATAAATAGACTCCATAGTCAAGATTTCGATCATTTTCTCTTCACCCTTGAGAGCTTAAAACCCTAAATAGGTATAATAACTCAAAATTGATCATGGTGGGCGATATGGGAGCTTGTTTATCATCTTTAATTACGAACATCTTTGAATTTAAGGTAAGAATCCTTTGAATTCAGGCTTGAATTTCTTAGTTTGGACCTAAAACCCTAATTTATCTTAGGGCTTGATTTAGCCCAAAGTATGCTTGATTCTTACCCATTTCTTGAGGGTTATAATTCCTTGTTCATGTGTGAACATTGGATTGGCCACGAAAATGCATTTTCTATAAGTGGGACCCACTTAGGATTTTGGTATCGTTTTTGGACCTGAAGCATAATAGTGCAATATGGGTGTCATTAGACTCGTATTGATGCATGAATATGATTTTGATAGTATAATGATATTTTGGGATGGTGAAGTGAAGTCGAGCATGTGGTGCATGAAGAGAAGTTTTGCGGTTTGGCATTAAGGTAGGCTTCTATCTACTTTCCTTCGTAGATGATGTGTGATATATATTGCATGTAAATTTAGATGTTAGGCTTGATTATGAGTAGAATAACTTAGCCTTGATTATCGATGTTTGGGGATTAGATGAGGGTTTTGGACCCGTTAGATGGAATGTTTATAACCTTTTAGAATCCTATTGCCTTCTCTCTAGTTTGGATTAATTTGTAGCATGGATATGATATAATGCTAGGTTTGGGATGTGGTTTTATCATTGGAAGCATAATTAGTATATTTAAGCTTTTTGGGCTTTTGTGGTGGTATTGAAATTGTAATTTGGGTAAAGTTGACATAATGCCCTTGTTCTAGTCGAAGTACCTATCTTAGGATTGAATTTGGCTTACTTGACATTTAGAATTTAAGCTAGATACCTTAGCCTAGTTTAGGGAATAATTTGCCTAAATGTGGAAACTGAGGATTAGAATGGGATTGTTCGGCCCACTTAGGCCAAGACTTGTGTTAGACTTATGGACTTAGTTGTGGATGTTAGGCATAGTTGGGACTAGTAAACCTTAGTATAAGGTTACTTCGTGACTTGGTAAATTGTAATGATGTTTCCCAGATTGTGGCTTATTGAATGATGATGTATTTTGCCCAAAAAATGATAATGGGCCTTTAGAGATATTATTCTTTCTTAGACGTTATATTTGACCTTTAGAGACGTTGTTTCCTCTTAGACTTGATATTTGGTCCATAGAGGTGCTATTTCTCTTAGACATGGCATCGAGCCCTTAGAGATGATGTTCCTCTTAGTTATGATTGTTGGGCCCATAGAGATGATATTCCTCTTAGTTATGACTATTGGGCCTATAGAGATTATTTTCCTCTTAGTTATGATTATCGGTCCAATAGAGATAATATTCCTCTTAGATATGATAATTGTCCTAGAGAGGTGATATTCCTCATAGTCATGACATAAGACTTATAGATATGAGATGTCATATATGTGTGACTATATACTTATTGATATTATTCCTCCCAGATGTGAGATGCCTCATATATGTGAGATGATTCTAGATATGCTACGGCCTATAAATATGATTATCGATACGAGTTTCGGGTATGTTACCGGTTGAAGGCTATGATTATGATGTTGTGATTATTTCAGACATATTATTGGGCCAAGAGCCGTGTTATGATATTGGTTGGATATTCCAGAAATGTTTATCCTTGTAAAGGATGCAGTTCCAGTTTATAAATATATATATATATATGTTTGTATATACATCCCTCTAATATGGGACGGAGGAAGAAACGGTATGATACTTAGTATTTCCACTAATTGAATATTGGTGATGGCATGCATAGACTTGGTACATTCATGATTATTATATCGATAATCGATGTGATTCTAGCTGAAATACGATCTTATGATTGTTCTTCCTTATTAAGGGTTAAGATATGTGGTAGTTTGTTGTCTATTAGGTGACTATAGCACTTGATGGTTTGGAATCTAATGTACTAGTTAATGAACCTTGCTTAGTTTAAATATGGTAGGTAGCGATGGTTGATACGTGGCTAATGATGATGTCGATTTTAGCATAGGTGAAGATTAGTTGTTACTGATGACTAAGCTTATGATGTCGATTAGTTGTTAAATGCAGAGTTATGTATTAATGAGGCTAAAGTATAAGAGATATTAGTGATAAGAGATGACTAGTTAATAATGATGAGTAGTTGATAAATGAGGATTAGTTGGTAAACGATGGTTAGCTAATGAATGGTGTTAGTAAATAAAATATGGTTAGATGATAAATGATAGTGTGGGACGACCCGGTTCATACCTACTCCGTAGGTGTCGGGGAGGGGGGGCCACTCTGGGCCTGACCTACGCGCCCTCACCCCAGCTTTGCTGGAGGGGCGTTTTGAACCCCCGACCCTGGCACACCACGGTAAGCAAGCTTACCGCTGATCCAAGGCCATCCCTCTGATAAATGATAGTGTCTTGACAAATAATGATTAACGTATATAGGATGATTATTTATAATAATGAATAATGGATAAATGGCGATTATAGTCCAGTGATGAACCTTGACTAGATGTTAGGTGTTGGTTGTTTAATACATAATAGTTAGTTTCTATAATGAAAATGGATTATATAAAGGTTAATGTTTAGGCTAATAATTAGAGGTCATGTGATTACTAGCGAATCTGTGGTTTAATAATAATAAGCGTTGGTTAGCTAATAATGGGTAGTTGGGAAGTGTTGACAAGATAGATATTTATGGTGATATGATTATAGTTATGAGTATATTAGTATATGTTATTCAGTTATGGTAATTGATGATGATTACATATGTTAGCGAATGGTCGTTTGATGAGAAATATGGAAGAACCATGGATAATGAGCAGTTGTTAATATGTCTATGCACACTGATAACATTGATATCCAATTCGAGTCTGGAGGATACTATTGTGATGATATTGATACATAGTTTGAGTTTGGAGGATACTCTTGTGATGATATTGATACCCGGTAAATCCAAAAATTGATTATGATGATGATACTGGTTACGGTGATGAGATTGCGATATCGATTGTGAACTTTGCATTCATTCCTATATGTGCATCTCCTATCGCCAGTATGCACCTATGTTTATCAGCCGGTATGGGACGGTTGCATAGATATGGGTAAAGTATATACCTTGTGTTGTTGTATATTGATTGAACCTTCCGAGATTGGGGCGGTAGGGGTACACGTAGGATCAGTTAGGTATTTGATTGTTCGGAACAGCCGGTTATTCACGTTGCTACTGATATTGTTAATATCATTGTTATGATCATCATCATGGCTAACTTATGACAGATCGGTCATTGATCTGGTATCGAGATTTGAGGTATGTCTTCAGCCTCTTCTATCTTATGATCGTATTATTTTCATGATTATATCATGTCCATCCACGTGGATTAGAAAACCTGATTATGATAGTATCAAATCTTGATAGTATTATAAGAGCTCTTAAAATGAGGACATAATAATCTAAGTTATGCTTTGAGATGACCTCATATGTATATATATATATATATGTAAATATATATATATATATATCTAAATATATATATATATATATATGTATATGTATATATATGTATGTATATATATATATATGTATGTATATATATATATATATGAAGTTATGGCGTTATCGTATATCCCTTCCTTTGTTTGTTCATATTGTATATTCATTCTTCGCCTTGTATACTGCTCTATATCTTTCTTTTGCCCTTTATTCGTATATTTGCCTGGGATATATGGTATAGTATTGACGTCTATTTAGTGTGGTTTGAATAGGATAGTTCACCCTGATACTTCTTTAGTCTTATTATGTTAGACTCTTAGACTTGAACAGAATAGTTGCCCCTTATTATTTTCATTGACTTGTTATATGATTTCTGGAATCTTGGGTGTAGGTTCCATTATGTTTATATGTTGTTTATATCTGCTTTATCTTTGGAGCTCAGTTGGCAGTTTTATACTGAGTGTCATTCATTTGGTACTCATACTATACTTCTGCAGGCTACAAATCATAGTACGGGTTTTCACCGTTATTGTGTGCATCGTGCGGAGCATCCATGATTCAGAGAATTAGAGTGAGCTCCCGGCGTTCAGAGTATTACTTATCTCTCTCTTATGTATTAGAGTAGTCTCTATGTTGTATTCGAAGATAAGTCGTATCAGTATATTTCTCTTGATATTTCACTTTTGACCTTTTATTATATTAGAAGCTCTTGTACCGATATCACTAGGTGTTGGGATTTTATTATCTATTGATCTTTATTTCATTTATTCCATATTCTTTTCTTTATATTGTTGAGTAGCCTGTTACTAGCCGTTTCGGACTACGGTTTGGCTAGGCGCCATCATGACTTGAGAAATTAGATCGTAACATGCAACATCACCTTACATTTCTTCAAGGGGTTGAAAGTTGAAGTTAAAATATTACCAAAAAAAGAAAAGGATCATTCTTCTTGAAGTAGACTAAAAATAAAAGTATTATTTGGTCATGTTAAATTAAGTAATTTCATTGATAAAGTTTAAAATTTTTCGACATAGTAAATTCTGATACTCGAGTGATTTTTGAGATAAACTTAAAAATAAAGGGCAAAGGCCCAAATGAGGAAGTGCCAAAGCAGACATATTGACCTGCTGCCTATTTTGGCACTTTTTCATTGGTCTTTTTCCTCTGTTTTAATTTATTTATCTTTTTCTTAATCTGATATATATTTTTAAAAAGTATGCAAAAATACTATAAATTACAATAATTAACAACTTAAAAAGTTTAAAAGATATAAAATATTTAACTGACTCTCGAAATTATATTAGTGCCACTTAATTTCTACTTAATAATAAAGGCAAATGCCCAAACGAGGAAGTGTCAAAGCAGGCATGTTAACCTGTTAACTACTTTGACACTTCTTCACTGATTCATTTTCCTTTGTTTTAATTTGTTTGTCTTTTTCTTAATTTGATATATATTTTTAAAATGTATGTAAATAGTATTATAAATCACAATAATTAGCCTCTTACAAAAATTTAAAAGATACAAAAAATATTTAATTGACTCTCGAAATTATATCAGTGCCACTTAAATTGAAATAAAAAAAGTATTATGAATCGCAATAATTTAAAATCTAAATTATTTTTCAAATATAATTGACTATCAATGCTACAAAAGTTTGGTTTATTTATATTTCAAAAAAGTACGTAAAAAATTATGTAAATCACAATAATTAACAACTTACAAAATTTAAAAGATATAAAATATTTGGTTAACTCTCGAAATTATATCAATGCCACTTAAACTGAAATGAAAGAAAAGTATTATAAATCAAAATAATTAAAAAATAAATTATTTTAAAAATATAACTATCAATGCCACAAAAGCTTGGACAAGGAGGATAACGTATATTATTTGAAAATTTATCTGACTCTCGAAATTATATTGGTGCCACTTAAATTGAATAGAAGAAAAAGTATTATAAATCACAATAATTCAAAATTTAAATTATTTTTAGAATATAAATGACTATCAATGCAATAATAGTTTGATATATTCTGCTATATGTTTCAAAAAAGTACGTAAAAACACTATAAATCACAATAAGTAACAATTTGAAACATTTAAAAGATATAAATATTAATTAGATGACGCTCGAAATTATTTCATTGTCATTTAAATTTAAATAGAAGAAAAAACATTATAAATCACAATAATTACAAACTTAAATTATTTTTAAAATATAGCTAACAATACCACAAAAGTTTGAACAAGAAGAGTAATATATATCATTTGAAATTACATAAAAAGTATTATAAATTACAATAGTTAACAACCTAAAATTTCTATAAACATATAAAAAATATGAATGATTATCTAAATTCTATTTGTGTCACATAAATTGAGATAAAAAAATTATTTGTGTCAGATAACTTGAGCTAAAAAAAATATTATATATTGAGTCCGCGTTTGTCGATACGTAGTACTCCCTCCATTTCAAAGTAAATGGATTGTTGAGCTATTTTTTAATATTCAAAATAAATGAATTGTTCATTCTTCAAGAGACATGTTAGAAATTTCTTCCAATTTTATCCTTTTACTTAATGAGGTTTTTAAGTACTTTACATCTTTTAGGAGAGTAATTTAAAAATAATTAAGAAGTTAATAGTGAAAAGTAATGTAAAATTTATGTTCTAAAAGATTTTTGTTAAGGGGTGTGCCATACCCCAATAATTCAATTATTTTAAAATAGAGGGAGTAATATTTACTAAAGTAGAAACCAAATGACACTATACTAGGACTTTGAATTAAAAGGCACAAACAAGTTTGTCAATTATGCGGGGTCCTTCAAGTTTTAAAAATTAGTTAAAAGAGATGAATTTTTTTCATTTCTTTTTAACATTTTCATTCCAACAATTAAAAAAGTTATCTCAATAATTATAGAAGTTGTTTCAACAACTATCAAAGTTGTTCGATAACTTTGCAAAGTTATTTACAACTTTGTAAAGTTGTTAGATAACTTTGTTAATTGTTGCACAATTAATGAAGTTGTTGAACAACTGTCCCAATTATTTAAATATTTTTTTTAATTTAATAATATTGTGGGATACCTTTAGGGGTCGTTTGGTTAGGAAATAAGTAATGTTGGGATTAGTTATGTTGGAACTAATTATACTGGATTAATTGTACTGAGATTAGTTATCCTGGTATTACTTTTTAGTGGTTGTTTGGTTTGAGTTACTAAAAATAATATATATTGCTTTCTTTTAAAGAATATATAGTTTGTTAAACACTCTTCACCTTATTTAACTTGATTATTTTCTTTCATATTGAATGATACAAAAGAAATTCAAAAGTTATTATTTATTTTTTAAATTTACTAATTTCTGTTTTCTAAAAATACATGTTTTGAAATTTATGTTGATATTTCTTAAATGTGAATGAATCTTTAATATTTTATGTTAAATTACTTATTTTGTCCTAAATTCTATAAAATATTGATAATCCTATTTTTTGTTAAAAAAATTCATCATCAAAAAATATGAAAAAGAATTACACTCATTTTTCATTATTTAGTATCATTAATATTTTGAGAGTCAAATTTTATTTTTTAAAATTAAATTTTCAATATTTTTAACTAAAGATAAAAAATATTTTTTTATTTAATAATTAAGCATACATTAAGTTAAAAAAGGAATGTTAAGATACTTTAATTACTTGTCTATGATAAATTTGTTAGAAAAAATAAAAATTTGAAATAAGATTAATAAGCATATCTACAAAATAGAAAGACAATAAATCCTTGGATCAATTTTTTTTTAATTTAATTTTTGAATTTTATTAATATTAAAACAAAATACAATAAATTGTTCTTACATTGATGAACCAACCCATCATAAAATTCGAAAATGAAAATTGGGCTGCTACAATTTATGAAAAAAGGCCTGGCCCAAATCCTAATTGCTTAAGACATATATAATCTCCCCAAGGGTTTCTTAATCTATTTTGTTGTCTTCTTCTCCACCGTTTAAGATTATTTTTAGGTGAAAAATGGCTTGTCTTCCCCTGAATCCTTAATTCATCATGCTTATTCTTTGGATCATCAACACTCTGTCGTGGATCCTCGAAGATTGTAATGTCTTTAGCTCTAAAAAATAAATATCTGCCCCTTTGTTGCCATTGAATCGCACTGTTCATCTCAACTTCTCCTTCTTTAACTTTCTTTTTTTTATTTCTTCTAGTATGTAGTTGAGTTATCTGATGGATAGGATATTTCTTGGATGGGATATTTCTTTTTTTTTGGTGTTGATTTGAGGGTCGTAGGTCCTTGACACTGATTGCATGTCCAAGTAAGCTTTAACTTCTTCTTCCTGTTCTTCTTCTTTAGTTGTAGCTTCTCATTTACTCTCATTTGATTCTAGATATAGCCAGGAGGGAGATAATGGGATGCTCAAACCCACAAACTTTTGACCTACCTTCTGTTTCTCAGGTGTATTAGTTGCATAGATGTCACTCGACCCTCTTTACTAAGAGTCATTTTTATAGCTTAATCTGTATAGGCTAGTCAGTTGTTGGGTGTTGTTGTTTGGATTGTAAATATTTATTTGTGGTCTCTTGTAGTACTTTTAGTTGTAGCCTTCAGCCTTATTATCTTTTTGTTGATGATAATCTAATGTATCGACACTGTGACTTGTCACTGTTAAGGATCTTCTTTCCTTGAATTTCTAATCGTTGAATTGTTGTTTTACTGAAATCCCCTTTGTTTATTGTTATATTTGTTAAATGATCTGCCGACTGATTATTTTCCCTCAATATGTGTTAAAATTATACCTGTTTGTCTCTTAGTGTTTCTCTAATTTGCTCTATATAATCCGTCAAGTTCCATGGGCATCTCCATTCATTAGTCAGTATCTTTATCATGATAAGAGAATCAGTTTGAAAAATAACCTTATTGAATTTAGATTGTCCATAGTGTATTGCTGCTTTAAGAATAGCCTATGCTTCTACTTCCATGTTTGTAGTATCAACAATATTAGCTCCCTGTGCATATATTAGATCTCTTCTTTCATCCCTTAGGCAAAAGGCAAAAGAACTTACCCCAGGATTACCTCTAGAAGCCCCATCAATATTGTATTTCACCCATCCCACCTCTGGAACCTTCTATTCTACCTTTGTGATCTTTACCCTTGGTCTTTTGTGTTCTAACTTATGTTGTATATCTGGCCACATAGCTGGAAAAGTTTGTCTTGGATTTCTCACTTTTAGTAATAGTCCCAATATTTCTATTAATATTGAATATTACCCTGTGAGTTGACATAGTTTTACCATCATGCTTAGAGTTATTCCTTCTCCTCCATAATTCCCAGAATATCATGCTTGGAATAGCTTGATAGTAGGCTCTAGCCATTCTAAAAACTTCAGCATTCCACCAATTCATGATAAGCTCTCTGATGCTTGGTCCATTTATATTGATACTTGCAAAGGAACAGAAATAGGATCATGTCCCGTTAGCTATGCCTAACATAAGAAACACATGTGAAATGGTTTCTTGAGATGACATAGTGCAACACCAGCACCTAATAGGTCCTTCAATCTCCTATCTTCTCCAATTATCATCTACTACCATATTTTCTTTCCAGAATATCCACATTAGGAAGGCCATTTTAAAAGTCACTCTCTCTAACCCAGATATTTTTGTATAGCATATTCTTCTATTCCTTTTGTCTAATGTAGTTCCAAGCTGATTTGACAGTGAACTTTCAAGTGGAATCAAGCTCACATTGGAATGTCCTTCTCCTCACTCCTACCTGAAATTTTGACTATTTGAATG
This sequence comes from Capsicum baccatum var. pendulum, assembly GCA_030864225.1. NCBI lineage: Eukaryota > Viridiplantae > Streptophyta > Magnoliopsida > Solanales > Solanaceae > Capsicum > Capsicum baccatum. The sequence continues at coordinate 124,327,869 of CM061554.1, forward strand.
ATATGGTCTGCAATATCTGCTGGAAATATTTGAGATAGCACCTGTGCATTCCACTCCCCATCCTACATTAAATCTTTCACTTGTTGATAATTGGTGTCCCATTCCCTTGAATTCTGCATCGCAGTATACAAATCTCCTTCTTTGGTCTAATTATCAAACCACATATTAGTATTTCCACTTCTGATTCTCCAAATTATTTGACGCTCCATTAAATCCCTTGTCTATAATATTTTCTTCCAAACCTGAGTTCCACCTCCTATTTTCTGCACAATATCATTTGGGTGATAATTCCTACAATACTTATTATGCATATATCAACTCTATATAGTCTTTTGTGCGAAAATTCCACCATAGCTTGAAGAATAAGGCCATTGACACATCTTTGATATTTCTGAACCCCAATCCACCATCTTTCTCAGGAACACACACCTTGTTCCGTTTAACCCAGTGTCTACTCTTTCTCCCTATATGAATACTCCAAAAAAATTAAGCAAATATTTTTTGGATAGTATTCGTAACATTGAGAGGAAGGTTCATCACTGACAAATAATGGATTGGGATGCTTTTTAACACATGTTTGATAACGATAGCTCTACCCCCATAGGACAACATCTTCTCTTTCCATCCTTGTAGCTTCCCACTGATTCTGCTCATAAGTGTCTGGTAGTAATCCCTCTTCTTTCTCGTATGAAATATAGGGCACCCAAGGTAAGTAAAAGGAAAGTCTTTCTTTAAAATCCCAGTAGCCAGTTCTGCCTGAAGAACAACAGCATGAGAAACTCCTGTATGTAAATAAATTGAGCTTTTCTCTTTATTCACTTGTTGATCTGAAATTCTTTCATACTTCTCTAAAGTGATAAGCATTTTCTGCATTGTATTAAGCTCAGTTTTGCATAAGATGATCATGTCATCTACAAATGCAAAGTGATTCACCTTAGGACTTTCTCTTGGCATTCCAAATAACTTGAAATCTTTTGTGAGCATCAAAGATCTTAATGCTCTAAACATCACCTCTGCTGCTATGATAAAGAGAGTGGGTGATTGATAACGCTCAATCTACAGCTCTCATAGGAGTGTAAAGTAGTCGTAGTCAAATATAGAACCCAACTGGGTTGGGTATCGATCCCACAGGGAATAGCCGGTCAACAAGTAAGCAATGATTATTAGACTTTTGATGCAAGTCTCGTAAAAGAGGGGGGATTGTAACATGCAATTGATGTAAACAAAATAATAGAATGAAAACAGAAATTAGCAAAGGAAAAAGAAAGAATGTGTAGTTAAGATGTAAAACAATGAGAATTGAGAAGTTGGGGTTATGTCCACCTTATGAGTTGTACGTCTCTATTGGCTATGAGTTGTGCGGAATTCAGACATGCATGTGCTTATAGAGAATTGTCGATGGTAAATCCAAGCGTCTTTCGACCTCAACAAGGACTATTTCACTTTAACTCTTTCGAGCTTAAAGCGTATCTAACGGTACAAATTCTCCAAGAGGTTAATCCAGTTACGGCACTAACTTTTTAATAGGGGATGGGACCCTATTACCTTGATATTATCTCTTTTCCAAACATATAACTTTTCTTTCAAACAAGTTAATGCTATACTGGCGTATTATATGCGTTTGCAACCACAAGAATTTGCATTAAGATGAAGAGAATAATGATATAAGCAGCATACGTGTCACGAATTCACAAACTCATAGCAATAGATAGTAGCTCATATGGCTTCCATAACCCCAACAGAGAAGTTTAGTTACCCATGAGTGCGAAGGAAATCACAATAGACATTGTTATTATACCACAATAAAGATCTCGTTAGGTATAGGGTGGTAGGCGTTAGGCGTGACTTCTTTGCTAAGTAACGTTTCTCTTGTTGCGGAAATTAAGAATTGAATAGATGAATAGAAGAAGAATAAAAAGTAGAATTAATGGAAGACTTAGAATCCGAGTTTGTAAGTAGAATAAGATTTGTTAATTGAAGAATGAATTAGAACTAGAATGAGAATAATAAAAATCTCTAGCAAAATAGGGTATTTATAATACTCCTATCCTATTCCTACTAAGCTAATGCATTACTTAACCCAATCTTACTAGGTTAATGTATCATTATCCTAATCCTAATAAATTACTGCATTGTTATCCTACTCCTAATAGGTTACTGCTGGTCCCCAAAGTCTTCAGAAATGTTGTTTTTGCCCGGGACAGGTTTTCCATGCGTCACTTTTGGTCCTTGGCGTCCAAGCTTTCCCTTCCTTCTTTCGTGAAGCTTTCTTTGGCGTCAAGTTATCCATAAAATGCTGAAATCTGCATCATTTATACCTGAAAACTTGCTAATCACGTTTGTTAGCTCACTTACAGGAAAAAGGACTAAAAGTGCATGAATTATATAATTTGTCCTCAAAACTTAGCTAAAATATGGGTGAAACATAGTACTTTAGGCGTGTAAATCCGCCTATCATCAACACCCCACACTTAAAGATTTGTTCGTCCTCGAACAAAATATCATGTCCATCTAATCATTTACTTAGGGTTTCACAATAACAACACAAAATATTCGTCAAGACAGGCATAGCAATCATTAACAAAGAGTATCATTAGTAGAAACAATTTAACCTCTAACATAGACTCGTGATGGTGGTCAACTCATATTCAAAAGCCAAGGCACAAAGAATCATACACAACTATCCAAAACTCATCAACCATGTGTGTCTCACCATATATTACCCATAATCACTCACAAGTATTGTATATATTTCGAACATGGGTATAGGATTATCCTTGCTCTCACTCTCATAAGGAATTCATATGTTGCAACTGATGACCATAGGCTTGCCCTTAGTGTAATGCTCCACTAAATGTCGGAATGCTAAGCGTAGGATCAAATAGGTCTTTACAGATTGTAATGTAGGCTAAGGGACGGGTAGGACTATTTTGGCCAGAAATAGTGACTATGTTCCTATGCGCTTTAATACATCACATTATGCCATTTATGCTTTCTTTCAAACTACCTTTCTACTTTCTTTTAATCTACCACCCATTCTCACCTCTTTTGTTTTTCAATTTTGAACAGAATTAACTTTTTAGTTTTCTTTTCCTTTTTCTATTTTTTTTCTTTTCTTCTCTTTTTTTTCTTTTATAACACTCCTCTATGATAGCCATTCTTTTTCATAACAGATTCAAGCACCAATACATTCTAAGGCTTCATACTCACCCGATTTCCTCTTATTTTGTCACATGACTTTACACTTTAAAGCACTTAGGAATTTTGATCAAATTATGGTCTTGGAAAAAAAATGGATTAGGCTTACATATGAGGTTGTCAAAGAAAATAGGCTAAAGGCTCAAAGGGGTTAACTAGGATAATGTCCATGGGTAGGTAAAAAGAAGGTAAACAAGTGTAGGTTGCCAAAGGAATGCCTAAATCATCTCCTAGACTTGCACTCTTTATTTTTGCTTTACATACATACCAGGCAAGTTCTAGCATCAGCCACAAACACAGAATACACTATATCCTCACACACACAAGGCACATGGTCGACTTTATTGGGAGTAGCATAGACTCTTGACCCAACAGATGAAGGAATTGAAACAAACAATATCACATAGTGAGTCATAATTAGAACCTAAATGTCTCAATAGTCATGACTTTATCACAAACTCTTGTCATAATCTCCTGCTGCCTATCAGAATAACTTCATGTAAAGTTACTAACAAAAAATTTACTACTAAAAAAAACGATTAACTACTAAAAAAAACAAACAAACATAAATAGATGTAAATGCGGATAGAGAAGTATAGTATGAAAATACCACCACCCCACACTTAGACGGGACACACTGCCCTCAGTGAAAAATAAATACGAAGAACCTGGTAAGTCAGACTCCTCCTCTATTTCGGGGGTCATACCCCCTTCGTCGGAATCATCATAGGAATCATCGTCATCATAATTCTCCTCCACGTCGGAGTCTGGCATTCGTCGATCATCATCGGTTGGCACATCGTCATCAAGAGGTTCCTCAAAATATGTACCTACTCTACACATCTCCCTTGCATGCACATTCATTGGATAGTCATGATCCAGCTGTTGGAGCTCTGCAGTAGTTGGAACACGACCTCCGCTCATCATTGTAAACCGAGTCATGCCATAAATATGGCGAAAGAAACTCTCATCTCGAGCATGTCTCTCTGCCGTAGTAAGGTTGACGCCATGTGTTGATTCAGCATCTTTGACCTTTGTGAGGTCAACCTTCTTCGGATTGTGTGGGAGTTTATGATCAGCTGGTTCCTCTTCGATGTCTTCCTTCCTCAAGATTGCAGTCAACAGATTCTTGAAGCTGAAATGGGACCGCTTGTGTAGCCTGGCCTTCCGCATTGTAGATCGAATGATTGCCCCAATGTTGATAGGGACATTCGTCATCAGTGTATATACCAAGCACACTCTATCTCTTGTTATTTTTGTGTATTACGTCCCTGGAATGAGTCAAGAGTTGACTATGCACAACCATATCCTTGCTTCCCTATTCAAAGGAGCATATGGGAAGGTGTTGTGTCGACCGGTGTCTTTATGTCTGCTCCATCGTGCCATGGATCTTGTTCCACAAAGTGTGTGTCAAATGGCTCTGTATGGAGGTCTACTGTACAGCTCTTTGAATGGTGATGGATCAACAACAGGCAAGCCAAGAAAGGAGTTGAAGAAATCCGCATTGAGTTGTAAAACTTGGCCCCAAATCTTGACCTCGCTTCCAGTGGTTTTCGGTGACCAGTTGGCATAGAATTCTCTTGTTAAATCGAGATTGCATTCTCCCATGTCTCGGAAGATGAAATCAAGATGTAACGCCATGATCTTGGCCAACATGCGTGGCTCTTTCTTTGCTAGGCTTTCCTTGTTTATCAAGTCCACATGAACATATTTCTTCTCTTTGTTGTTCCTATACCATTCCTTTGCTTCCTCCTCTAAAACCCATTTAATTCCGAACATGCGGCGTGGTACTTGCATCGAGAAGGACTCTCCTTGCTCTTTGCGTCCTCTTTTCTTGCCTTTTTGGGAAGTGGTTGCCTTATCTTTGCCTTGTCTTGCTTTGGGTGCCATTGTACCTGAGACTAAAACAATGTTCATGTTAGCGTCATCTCAATGGATACAATCTATAAACAAGCAGTAGTGGCACCACCCCACACTTAGTTTGTTGGTACAGACTAGTGAAGTGAAAGTGGTCGATTACTCAGACTTCATCGGCATACGTTTTAGGTGCTATATTCCAACAATACAATCAGTGCAGTCATACTTCTTGTATTCTTAGCAATACTTTCATGTTTGATGTATCAATACTACTACATAGTGATTGAATCAAGGTATAGCATTTAGAAATAATCACAACCTCCTATGTTGGTAGTCAACCATAATTCTCATCTTAATGAACAAGTTATTCCAATATGTAAGCTGTCTATTGACAATATTATGCAATTTTTGTGACCATGTCAATTCCGCAAAAGTATGATAGTGCATCAAAATCAAATTCAAGTTGGAAACATGTTAAGATCATTCTTACGTATTCTTTCACTCACTTAGTTGTATCACAACACATCAACCACATTCAAGTCCCCAATACTACTTCAAGATTTAACAATTCATAATAAGCGTAGTAGTGTAGTACTTACGGAATATAAATGAAGAACAAAGAAGTACTTACTTGATTGATGCCTTTGGATGATGTTCTTGTGAAGAAAAAGAGCAAAAGAAAAATTTTTGAGAGGATTTGGAGACTCTAGGTGGCGCTTATGCTAGGTTTCCAATGTGATTTTTTGGTTCAAGACTAAGTCTCTTATTTATAGGGGAAGGTTGGGTCGGGTTTTGACCCATTTAAAATCAGTTTTGGAGACAAGAAGTGACCATATGTGGCGCCTTTTGCTTTGCCTATGCTTGGCATAGGCGGCGCCTTTTGCAAAGCATTGTCTAGCATAGGCGGTGCCTATGCCATGGCATTCCTAGGCATAGCCGGCGCCTTTAGCATGGCATATGAGATTCAGAGACAAAAGGCATTAGCATAGGCGGAGCCTATGCTATGGCATACTTGGGCATGGGCGGCGCCTATGCTATGGCACACTAGATTCCGAGACCTTAGGCCATAGTATAGGCCTTGCCTTGTTCGTGGCCTAGTTTTACCTAGGCCTAGCCTTGTTCGATGCCTATATTTTCATGAGCAATACTCAATCCATAGACTTTTACTTCTTCATTCCTAACTTACCACCTTTAACATGCAATACGTCCAAATCAAAATTTGAAACCGACCTCCTCGTTTTACACATCTTTGCACCTACATTTACTCAAAAACAATAAAGACGATTAGAACGATGGGTTACCTCCCATAAAGCGCCTTAGTTTTGGTCGTGGCACGACTCTTCTTTTTGGATTTTTATTTATCAAAAGAGAACACGTAATAAGACAAAAATGAAAAACGATGGGTTGCCTCCCATCTAGCGCTTGATTTATTGTCGCGGCACGACATGGCTATCTCGAGTACTTAGACTTCGTCGAGATAAGTGATGGCCATATAGTTTATCGAATCAAGAGGACCGATATATGGTTTTACTCGTTGGCCATTCACCTTGAAGACAACACCATTAGTGTCTTCCAACTCAACTACTCCAGACGAGTAGACTTGGTTAACTTTGTATGGACCAGACCACTTGGACTTTAACTTACCTGGGAATAACTTCAGTCTGGAATTGAAGAGAAGTACCATATCATCCTTTTGAAAGTTTTGTCGAACAATCCGCTGATCATGATACTTTTTCATCCGCTCCTTGTAGAGATCCGATCTTTCATAAGCATGTAGACGGAATTCATCCATCTCATTCAGTTGCTCCAATCTCAGATTCATTGCATCATACCAGTTCAAATTTAATCGTTTCAAAGCCCACAATGCCTTATGCTCAAGCTCAATGGGTAAGTGACAAGCCTTCCCATAAACTAGTTGGTACGGGGACATGCCAATTGGTGTTTTGAATGCAGTCCTATAAGCCCATAGTGCATCGTCCAACTTCCGAGACCAATCTGTCCTATTAGCATTTACCGTTTTAGCAAGGATTTGCTTGATCTCTCGATTGGAAACCTCTACCTGACCGCTAGTTTGTGGGTGATAAGGCGTGGCTACCTTATGTTGCTTGACACCATATTTTGCCAACACGGATTTGAATAGCTTGTTGCAAAAGTGAGATCCTCCATCGCTTATGATAGTACGTGGTACTCCAAAGCGAGAGAAGATATTCCTCTTCAAGAATGCTACAACACGTTTTCCCTCATTGTCGGCCAATGCTACAGCTTCAACCCATTTTGAAACATAATCTACAACAACTAGGATGTACTTTATTCCAAATGAATTTACGAATGGACCCATGAAATCAATACCCCATACGCCAAAGAGCTCTACTTCAAGAATTTTTGACATAGGCATCTCATGATGTTTCGAAATTGCACCTTGTCGCTGGCATTGGTCACATGTTCACACAAAGTCGTAGGCATCTCTAAATATCGAAGGCCAATAATATCCACTTTGCAATACCTTCCTCGCTGTCTGATTACCTGTGTGATGTCCCCCAACTTGGGAAGTGTGGCATGCTTCCAATATATCAGGCACCTCTTCATGGGATATACATCGTCGGATAACACCATCCGCGCATCGTCGAAACAAATATGGCTCATTCCAAAAGTAGTGTTTTACATCATGCATAAACTTTCTCTTTTGATGGTAAGATAAGTTTGCAGGTATCACATTACTCACCATAAAATTTGCAAAGTCGGCATATCATGGTAGTCCTTCCATTATTGTCGCTAAGATCTCCTCGTCAGGGAATGCATCATCAATCTCGATTTCAGGCTGCGCCACATGCTCGTTCTCGAGTCTAGATAGATGATCAGCCACTTGATTCTCGCAACCTCTTCTATCTTTAACCTCGAAATCAAATACTTGCAGCAGCAAAACCCATCAAATTAGTCTTGGTTTTGCATCCTTCTTTGTCATTAGATACCTCAGAGCTGCATGGTCTGTATGAACGATCACTTTGGTTCCCAACAAATACGCACGAAACTTCTCAAAAGCATACACAACTGCTAGGAGCTTTTATTCTGTGACAATATAGTTCTTTTGGGCTTTATTTAGGACCTTGATAGCATAGTAGATAGGATGAAATAATTTCTCCTTCCTCTGGCCAAGTACAGCGCCAACAGCAACCCCACTAGCATCACACATGACTTCGAACGGTAGAGACCAATCTGGTGCTACCATGATAGGGGATTCAATGAGTTTTCTTTTGAGGCATTCGAATGCCTTCAAACAATCTTCATTGAAGTCATACTTTGCATCTTTCTCCAAGAGTTTGCACAATGGACTCGCAATTTTGGAGAAGTCTTTGATGAACCGCCGATAGAAACCTGCATGACCGAGGAAACTACGAACTCCCTTCACTGAAATTGGGGGCGGTAGCTTCTCGATGACTTCAATTTTCGCTCGATCAACCTCAATTCCTCTTTCGGAGATTTTATTCCCAAGAACGATTCCTTCTTTTACCATGAAGTGACACTTTTCCCAATTCAGCACTAGGTTGAATTCTACACATCTTTGCAACGCCATACTTAGGTTTGCCAAGCACGCTTCAAACGATTCGCCAACAACTGAAAAGTTGTTCATGAATACCTCCAAAGTATCTTCAACCATATCAGAAAAAATGGACATCATACAACGCTGAAAGGTAGCTGGTGCGTTACATAGCCCGAATGGCATACGTTTGAAGGCAAACGTGCCATATGGACAAGTGAATATTGTCTTCTCTTGGTCTTCGGGGGCAATGCAAATCTGATTATAGACTGAATAACCGTCTAAGGAACAAAACCATCCTTTCCCCGCTAATCTATCTAGCATTTGGTCCATGAATGGTATTGGAAAGTGATCTTTGAGCGTCCATGAATTCAACTTTCGATAGTCCATGGATACTCTCCATCCGGTGACGGGTCTGAGTGGAATAAGCTCATTCTTTTCATTCGCAACCACTGACATTCCTCCTTTCTTGGGAACACATTGTACCGGGCTTACCCATGTACTCTCAGAGATTGGATACACAACTCCTGCTTCTAACCACTTAATTATTTCTTTCTTGACTACTTCTTGCATAGGTGGATTGAGATGTCTTTGGTGTTCAATGGTGGGTGTGCAATTTTCTTCAAGCTGAATCTTGTGTGTACAAATCCCAGGTGGAATACCAATAATATCAGCAATGGTCCAACCAATGGCTCTTATATACTTCCGTAGAATAGCAATGAGAGCTGCAACTTGTTGCTCACCCAAATCTGCTGCCACAATGACTGGAAGTGTGTTTTCGTTTCCTAAGAATGCATACTTTAAATGACTAGGCAGCTCTTTCAATTCTAATGTGGGTGGCTCTTCAATGGATGGCTTTGCTGGTGGTGTGGGTCGATTTTTGAGATCAAGGTCCAGCTTCTTGGGAGAATGGAGATATGTCCCTAATCCTGATAGAGCACAAATAGTTTCTTCGCAATTTTCAGCATCCTTACTTTCTCCATTCATGAGCACAATCGCCAATGGGTCATCAATAATTTGCTCTTCTTCAAGTAATTCTTTCTCATCATCAAAGTAAACATCAGCCATCGAAAAGACATTCAGATCTTTGGGTTGCTTCATTGATTTGCACACATCAAAGTGAACTACTTCGTCATTTATTCGGAATGAAAGCTCATTAGCTCTCAAATCAATAAGCACACTTCTCGTAGCAAGGAAAGGGCGCCCCAAGATTATGGGGACTTCTGAGTCTGCCTCACAATCCAAAATAACAATGTCTGCCGGAAAGATGAATGAAGAAACCTTTACCAATACATCACATAGAATACCAACAGGTCGTTTTACCGACCTATCCGCCATTACGAGCCTCATATTGGTTGGAGTAGGATCTCCCAACCCCAAATTTTTATAGATAGATAATGGCATCAAATTGATGATGGATCCTAAATCACATAATGCCTTGGCAAAATTCAAAGATCCAACGGTGCAAGGAATAGTGAAAGCACCGGGGTCAGCCTTCTTCTGAACTAGTGATCGGGTAGCGATTGCACTGCAGTGATGAACGTCATCTTTCAACTCATAGCTGGCTGTCCGCTTCTTTGTCAAAAGATCCTTCATAAATTTTGCATACCCAGGCATTTGTTCAAGTGCCTCTACCAATGGAACATTAATGGTCAGCTGCTTTAGCATAGTCATGAATTTGCTGAACTTTGTATCATCCGCCACTTTCTTCAATCTTTGAGGAAAAGGTGGTGATGGATAAGGAATTGTTTTCTCCACGGCTTTCTTCTTCTCTTGCTTCCGTTTTTTAGCCTTTTTAGGCTGCAACAGACTCGGTGTGACGTCATGGACTCGTGGGTAGCTTCTGCGGAATCTTCTCCTTTTGCCTTGTCATTGACGTCCGCTACTTCGTCAACCACTTACTTGCCTTTTGATGAATTTTCCAGCACCTTACCACTTCGGGTAGTAACAGCCATACATGACCCATTATTCCTTGGGTTTTGCACAGTGTTGCTAGGTAAAGTGCCAGTCTTTCTTTGATTCAATGCTGCTGAAAGTTGGCTCAATTGCTGCTCTATTTGCTTTATTGAAGTGGAGTGTGAGTCAACCAATTGTTTCATTGAGGACAAGTCATTTATTACCTCCGTTACTCCAGTGCTGGTTGCTTCCACTCCTTTCAATAGTTTAGCCATCATCTCTTCCATATTTCCAGAACCGGATGTAGTGGTGTCACGTTTTCCTGGAGGAACGTACAAACCACTTTTGTCATTCTTGTTCTTCCAACTACCTTGGTCCTTGTTTCCAGATTTGTCATAGTAGTTTCGACCTTGGTTTCCTTGGGCATTGCCTCGAAAACCCCCCTGATTGTTTAAGTAGTTGGCTTCTTCTTCCGAATCAGATTCGTCTCTTCCTTTTGACGCAACCGCTTTAACTTTTTCGGTCTTCCCTGATAATAGGTGCTTTGTAAGAAGATCCACTTGTGTTTTCATGTACGCCATATCTTGATCACGTTCTTCTTCTCTTCTCCTTTGGTCTGCAGTCATGCCAATAGATAAAGTGGGGCTTGCTACCTCAGAATCCTTGGTATGCCAAGCTCTACTTTGCTTCATCATCTGATCTAGCATATTGCTTGCCTACCCAAAGGTGAGGACCATAAATGATCCTCCAGCCGCATTATCTACCACTGGTTTAGTTATTGCTCTGTATAGTATCTCCATTAGGTGAACATTAGTCATGTGATGGTTTGGGCACCTCATTAGCTTCGTCTTGAACCTCTCCCATGTTTCATGAAGGGCCTCAGTTGGAAGCTGACGAAAGTTGCTGATTTCGTCTCTCAATTGTGCTCTTTTGGATGGCGGAAAGAATCTTTCTAGGAAAGCGTCTCTCAATTGCCTCCAATTTGTAATAGAATCAGGAGTCAGCCCATTCAACCATAGAGTTGCCTCCCCAGACAGAAACAATGGAAATAGACGTAATCGAATTGCATTCTGACCAACGCCAGGATTGTCAAACGACTTGCATGTAGAAATATAGTTGATGAGATGCATATTCGGCTCATCGCCTACTAGTCCACCAAATAATCCTTTGAGTTGCAATAACTGAATCATGGTGCTCGTGATGTTGAACTTGGCTCCGGGCGCTAATGGTGGAGGAATTATGGCTCCTGTGGCTCCGGCTCCATCAAGATCATCATCATCCTCGTCGAAAGCTGGTTGCATAGCTCGGCGTTAAGGCCTAAACCTAGCTTGACAATCTCTTCTGTTAGCAGGTGTTGCGATCTCAGCAGCATGCCTAGGGTTTAGTAACTCATCATCACCTAGGTCCTCATCGTCGGGATTTATTGCTCGCCCAGGGTTGTCAATATTTTGTTGATGCACTTGAGCGGCGGCAAGAGCAGCTAGTCTCGCCTGTTCCTGTTGAGCAGTCATCCTTTCAATTTCGTGTTGTGCCTCCATTCTGCCAATACATTGTGGTTCAGGATTGATAGGTAATAACGGTTGACCAGAACTTCGAGTATGGGGCATGCACTGAATAAAAACCTGCAGAAAACAAAAACAAAAACAGAGAGTAAAAGTACGAGAATCTTTGACCAAAGGGTCTAGTAATTATCACAAACTTAATTAACACTCGTATTCCCCGGTAACGGCGCCAATTTTTGATAACTCTCAATCTACAGCTCTCGTAGGAGTGTAAAGCGGTCGAAGTCAAATATAGAACCCAACTGGGTTGGGTATCGATCCCACAGGGAATAGCCGGTCAACAAGTAAGCAATGATTATTAGACTTTTGATGCAAGTCTCGTAAAAGAGGGGGGATTGTAACGTGCAATTGATGTAAACAAAATAATAGAATGAAAACAGAAATTAGCAAAGTAAAAAAGAAAGAATGTGTAGTTAAGATGTAAAACAATGAGAATTGAGAAGTTGGGGTTATGTCCACCTTATGAGTTGTACGTCTCTATTGGCTATGAGTTGTGCGGAATTCAGACATGCATGTACTTATAGAGAATTGTATTCGATGGTAAATCCAAGCGTCTTTCGACCTCAACAAGGACTATTTCACTTTAACTCTTTTGAGCTTAAAGCGTATCTAACGGTACAAATTCTCCAAGAGGTTAATCCAGTTACGGCACTAACTTTTTAATAGGGGATGGGACCCTATTACCTTGATATTATCTCTTTTCCAGACATATCACTTTTCTTTCGAACAAGTTAATGCTATACTGGCATATTCTATGCGCTTGCAACCACAAGAATTTGCATTAAGATGAAGAGAATAATGATATAAGCAGCATACGTGTCACGAATTCACAAACTCATAGCAATAGATAGTAGCTCATATGGCTTCCATAACCCCAACAGAGAAGTTTAGTTACCCATGAGTGCGAAGGAAATCACAATCGACATTGTTATTATACCATAATAAAGATCTCGTTAGGTATAGGGTGGTAGGCGTTAGGCGTGACTTCTTTGCTAAGTAACGTTTCTTTTGTTGCGGAAATTAAGCATTGAATAGATGAATAGAAGAAGAATAAAAAGTAGAATTAATGGAAGACTTAGAATCCGAGTTTGTAAGTAGAATAAGATTTGTTAATTGAAGAATGAATTAGAACTAGAATGAGAATAATAAAAATCTCTAGCAAAATAGGGTATTTATAATACTCCTATCCTATTCCTACTAAGCTAATGCATTACTTAACCCAATCTTACTAGGTTAATGTATCATTATCCTAATCCTAATTAATTACTGCATTATTATCCTAATCCTAATAAATTACTGCATTGTTATCCTACTGCTAATAGGTTACTGCTGGTCCCCAAAGTCTTCAGAAATGTTGTTTTTGCCCGGGACAGGTTTTCCATGCGTCACTTTTGGTCCTTGGCGTCCAAGCTTTCCCTTCCTTCTTTCGTGAAGCTTTCTTTGGCGTCAAGTTATCCATAAAATGCTGAAATCTGCATCATTTATACCTGAAAACTTGCTAATCACGTTTGTTAGCTCACTTACAGGAAAAAGGACTAAAAGTGCATGAATTATATAATTTGTCCTCAAAACTTAGCTAAAATATGGGTGAAACATAGTACTTTAGGCGTGTAAATCCGCCTATCATCAGTGATAATAAATCCCCCTACTTCAAACCTCTGGAGGATTTAAAAACTCATGTGGTTACCTATTTATCAAAACTGAGTACTAATTGTTTCCAACTAGCCTATATACCATGTCAATCATAAACTCACTAAATCCCACTTTTCTTAATACCTTTGTGAGAAACATCCAATCTACTCTATCATAAGCTTTTATCATGTCAAGTTTGATGACTATATTGGGAATCTTTCCTCTCTTCCTTATGTCTGCAATTATTTCCTGCACCATCAAAATATTCTCTGCAATGCTTCTTTCATGCACAAAATAGTCTGTTCTTCTGATATAATCTGAGGCAGAATTCTTTTAATCCACTCCTGAATAATTCTAGAGAATATCTTGTCCACAAAATTACTCAATAAGATTGGTCTTATATCAGAAAAAGTGTTTACAACTAACTTCTTGGGTAAAAGTACCAAATTTGTTTGTGTAACAAATTTAGGTAATTCAAACCCACAAAAGAAAACTACAACCATGTTGCGAATATCCTTACCAATAATCTTCCAAGCATCCTGGAAAAATGCTCCTGTCATTCCATATGGACCACCTGCACTATTTTTGTTTAGTCCCATTGCAACATCCTTGACTTATTAAATTTCAGGAATCTTGTTCATTTCTTCATTCTGCTCAGGGTTTACTACATTGGGTAGTTCATTTAGCATTTCAAAATCTTCATTATCTTTCCCTTTAGTGAGCTGTTTCTGAAAAAAGTCACAGCTTCCTGTGCAACTTTATTTTGATCTTCTAGCCATTCCCCTTCATCAGTTTATATTCTTGACACTTTAAGCCTATTTCTTCTCCCCTTCACCAATGTATGAAAGAATTTAGTGTTTCTTTCCCCATCTTTAAACCATTCAAACCTAGCCTTCTGCCTCTAAAAATCTAATTCTCTCTTCAACTACAAGTTCAAATCTGCTTGAGCTTTGAATAGAATCTGTCTATTATGGCCAGATGGATCTTCCTCAAATTATTTCTCCCTTACTTTGATAACCTCTTCCAGTGTAGCAATTTCCTGGAAAATATTACCATAGTACTCTCTACTCTATTTTGCCAAAGCATTTTTAACCCTTTTTAGCTTATGATGGAACATGATGAAAGGATTTCCCATCACATTAGTAACCCAGTTATCCTTTATTACTTTAAAACAAGCCTTCTCTTTCAACCACATGTTTAGAAACCTAAAAGGTTTGTGAATATGTTCTTTAATAGTGCTAAAATGAATCTTCAAAGGAGTATGATCTGATCCACTCCTAAACAAATGTTCTACCTTCATTGTCGAAAAAAGTTCATGTAATTGGTCATTACAAAGCACCCTATCTAACATCTTGAAAATACACTCTTCATCAGTCCTTCCATTCTACTAGGTATATTTACTTTCCTTAAAACCTTGATCCTCCAAGCCACATAGATTAATGTAATGCTTAAAGTCCTTTATTTTAGCCACAGTAACTGGAAGACTCCTAACTTTTCTTCTTCACTTACAATTATATTAAAATCTCCTGCTACCACCCAAGAATCTTGGGTAGTCTAAGCCATGTCCTCCAATGAATCCCATAGCATTATTCTCTTCCCTTGAGAATATTTAGCATAGACTAATGTAACCACTACTGCAATGCTTGTTACCAGATTAACCAATTTAATGATCATTTGTTGATCCTCTTCTTTTATCACAGTACACACCACCAACTCATCAATGAAAGCCAATATTTTTCCTAAAGAATTTACTACTACATGATGTATACCGGATCTCCTCTTATACTCTTCAACAATTTGGTTTTCCTGGAAAGGTTTCATTAGACCAATGAATGAAAATTAGAATCTTTTCTGCAAAGTAATAAGCCTTGTGAATGCCTTCTAAGTGTTTACTGATTTGATATTCCAGATTAATGCATTCATTTAGACTTATATTTTTATAGAATTCCTGGTCTGCATTAAGAAAGTTTTACTCCCCTTATCTTTCTTTCTTTGTATGCCTTGATTTATTTTTAAATTTTCTATCTGCCTTGGAGATAAATTCCCTTCAACTCCCATTTTGTCAATGTTTTTGCCCAAATCTCCTTCATCCAAATTTAGCTTCTCCATATTGTTGTATTCAATCTAATTTTCAACTTGGTTTGCTAGAGGTAATGTATTTTCTATCACCTTTTCTACTTTCTCTCCTTCTTTGTACTGCATTAGCTGCAATTAGTTTGTCTGTTCTACCTCATTTGTTGTTTCTTGCTCTACTATGTCCTTGTTGCTATCAGTGTTATCTTTGCACTCATTTTGCTGTCGACATTTTTCTGTCTGACTTTCATCAGTTTTTTTCTCTTATATCTTCTCTCTGTCTTTTGCTTCTTCTTCTTTAGTTGGTGAGCTTTTGGTAAAGCTATTCAATACCCACTCTTTAGTACTTTGATTACCCTATTTCTCTTCTTTCTCTAATACATTATTGTTTCTTGTTTCTTTCTGCTCCTCCTGTGTAAGCACATTAAAAGTATTAGTTACTGTAATATCCTATTGTTTGTCTCTTCCACTTCTCCAATAATATGGTCAAATTTGTCTCGTTTGTACTTATTCCTCCTTGTTAACCATTGCTGCTTGAAATATTTTCTGCTTTCGTGATTGTTACTCACTATTTCTGAATTATAATCTTTCTGCCCCTCAACTTGTGCAGTTTTAACTTCATTATTTTCTTTCTTTTGCTTTTCAAGTAACTCAGGATGTATATTTCCAACATGTATTTTCATCATGACCTTGCAAGAAGCATTCTTTGCAATACTTTGACTTGTAATCATAATGAATATTAATCCACTTGGATTTAACCAGTCCCGTCTCATCCTCCTCCCCATTTATCTTCACTCTGTGTGGTAATTTAGCAATAAGATCAACCTCTACCTTAACTCTGGCACAACTAGGTCTAGTTTGATTCTTCGTTGCCATATCCATTGTTAATGGTTTTCCTATTGCTGAAGCAATTGAAAAAAGTGCTTCCTTTGCGAAAAACTTAGGAGAAAGATCCAGCATTGATATTCATCCAATTCCTATAGTAGATTCAACATCTGACTCAAACCACGGATCTCACTTAAGGGTTCTCATCTGCCAATGCATCTCTTTCGCTTTTATATAATATGCAGCTGTTGATATTATATTAATATAATCTTCTAGTATGCTCATGTGAATGAGAATATGTCTTGAGTCTAACACACTAAAATTACAATCTTCTTTAATGCCTCATTAATTAGGTATACACTTTCTCAACTCCATTATATCAGGTTTACCATACAAAAATTTACTAATTACTGCATATTGTAAATTTTATTGCATAATTAGGCTTTTTATTTCAGATGCTTTCCATGTGATACTCGGCTCTCCTTCAAGAATTACCATTGATTTAGGTGGGATTCTTTTTTTTGAACTTTTACCTCCTTTTGGTTTTAGAAGATTAGTATACGTAACCTTGTTGTTTAACACTCCTCGATTCCCCTCACTTCTACTGCCATCTATAGCATTCTAATTACTTTCTGGTGGGTCAACCCCATCGGAGGTGATGGCCATGTCGGACGATATCTTATTAAAGGTTTTGAATTAGGTTTAGGGTTTAGTTTTCGTGAATGAAATGAAATGGTTACTTGATGATACAAGTACAAGGAGCACTAAGAGCACAAGGTATTATCTAAGGGTCAAGGCTTCGGAATTAACAAGCAATTGAACACTTTTTAGAGTATTTTGAAGCCTTGGTCAAGAGAAGAAAGGAGGGGAACTTATACACTCAAGAGGCGCCTCAAGTGAAGGGCATTGAAAACATTTTGCACTCTAAAGTAACACTCAAGAGGTGCCCAATTCCCTCTCTTATTAAGGGCATTTTTGTCCATTAAATGTAATAGTATAAATAGACCATTTTAATTCTCTTTTCATTAGCTTTTGAAGAATATTGAGAGATTTCTCTTTAGTTGTAGTTCATAGTCTCTAGTTTTAGTGTAGAATCTAAAATTTCGAACCTTGAATGCAATTGAATTGGTTTTCACTTGTATTGGGTTATTTGGCAAGAAAGATGAACTTGAGGAAGTGTGAGTCCTTTGGTCCACCTAAGAGGAAGGTTTGAGCTTCTATTGGTGAGGTGTGTTTGAAAGTTTGATACACCTTCTAGTGCTAATCATTGGTAGTAGTAAAGGTCTTTCTATCTATCTTTACTTTTTATACAATCTTTTTCTTCATCTCCTTTCTAGTGTGTTTTTTCTCTTTGTGGGGTTGTTGATTTTTGCCTTTAAGTGTCCATTTCGTATGTTTGCTAGTATAGGCTATCATTTGGTATCAAATCCTTATTTAGGGGTGTTCCTACATCTCTAAATCTTGGTTTTAGTGTCTTTATTAAGAAAATCTTAACAAAAAAGAGTCAAAAAATCTGAAAATCTCAAAAAAATTATGTGTTGTCTTGTTGTTTATAGTAGATACATGAGTACAAGTTAGATCTACTAAATTTTATTGTGTTTGTTGGTTTCAAGTGCTAGATCCTTGCTCCTTAGCACCTAAAAAGTCTAGATCTACTCTTGGAATAAGATTTTGGGCGATTTTGGGCTAGATCCACCATGGATATAGCGTCTTGAAGCTCTAAAGGAGATAGATCTATGTGGTGTTGTAGTGTTGGATGGTGGTTGTTGCTGATTTTGTGATATTTGAGTTCATCTTGGCCTAAGGAACCCAGATCTATAAAAAAATTGAAGGTTAGGGTTCATTTGAGTGAAGGTCAAACCTTGGTCAACCCTTGAATAGAAGAATATTCCTTGGCATATTCATTGTCATCCAAAAGAAGGAAGAAAACGAAGGAAGAAAACAAAGGAGACAACCAAGTACAAATCAAGTACAATCCAAGTACAAAAGGCGGACCAATCTTTTGAATTCAAATTGGAGCTTCAAAAGAGCTCCAAACTTGTTGTTTTTCCCTCCCAAAGCATTTTTCTCTTCTTCCTTAAGGTGTAGGCCGAGACTTGAAGAAAATTTGGGATTGAAAATTTTGAAAACCACGTCCAATCAAAGATTGCCACGTCGTCAAGTGTAATCGGACAAATTGAGTTCCTAAGTAGATTTACTAGTTTCTAATTTTTTATTCTAGTTTCTTGTGTGTTAAATTCTATCACTAATTAACAAACTAGTAAGTACCTACTAGGTTGGTAATTAGTTTAGAGTTCGTTTATTTCGTGTCTTCGGTTTTTGTGTGCCTTTTCTCATTTTTAATTCATAGTAGTTTGTTGGTTCATGTTCGTACATCACTTTATTTGAGTCATTTCAAACAAAGATCGATTTCGGACCAAAGCTTCTCACCACTCAAGTAACTTGCCAAGTATTGCAAATTATCTGACACTTGTGAGGCCAAGTGTGAGGTGAGGTTGAGTGTGAGTGAAGTGAGGCTTTATTTAAACTAATGTGTTTGTTCATTTTGTAGGTATTATTTTCCTTTGTTGTTTTTGATTGTTTGTTAGGTTCTTACTCATGGAACCCACGGGTTCAAGCGAACAATCCCTTGGTAAGGATATTGGTGGGCTCATCATGGCTCAACTTGAGGCCATGAATTGAAAAATGGGAAAAATGGGTTTGAATTTGGGAGAAATAAAGGGACATATAGGAGATACGAAGGTTTATGTGGGATCAATGAGGGGTGACAATATTAAAATAAAAGAGGGGGTTGATAGACTATGTCCACCAAAACCTTCACAAGTTCAAATCCCTAAAAACCAAAGATTCTACACTTCCCCAAATACAAAGCCACTAATCCAAATCCATCCTTAACCAAAACTGATACCTCCTCTCTAAATTACACTAAATCGAGATCCCTCCATCCAAGTAGAAGAAGAGGGAAAGTTAAATACCAAGTAGAATGAGGCCAAGCCTCAAGATGGAGAGAAAATAGGTGGAGAAGTACAAAAAGAATGTAAAGAAAAGATAAAAAGGCAAAGAGAGGCCTCAGATTGTGAGATAGCAAAAGGGAAGGTAAATTTGATTGTGGGACTTACCCACAAATGTGCCTTGATACTTCCTAACTAAAAGGCTAGTATTTTGCCTAGCTTTAATTCTTATTATGTGTAGGTAAAAGATAAAATGATATCCAAGAAGGATCCAAAAGGAGTTCCACATGAAAGCATGGGAAATGAACTAGTGACTACCTTGACCGAGAGCTCCAAAAAAGTGGACTGTCCAAGCTTAACCCTAGGTGACTTTGCTATTCTCAACACTTCCTTGAACTCAAAATATTGTGATTTAGTGTCTTGTGAAGTGGTTTTGGGTTTACAAATACATACCTCCTTCCTTAGTAACTCTTTTGTTGTGAATAATGATCAACTTGCTCTTAAAACTAGTTTACTACTTGAATATTGGAATTGTGGGATTGAAAAACCTCAAGTTAGTGTTGATGTTTATAATGTTGATCTTGATAATGAATATGGTCCCTTTAACTTCTTGTATGGTGAGAACCTTGCTATTAATTGTGTTCTTGGTGATCATGTGTATGGAGATATTGCGGATGATGAAATGTATGGTGTTGAGGGAGGCCTACTAAGCCGTAGGTCCTTATCCTTGTATGTTAGTCTTCCCTTAAGAACAAATGCTTTAGGTGAGTGTGATACCCTAGTAAATGGAATGAGTAGCTTTGGATTATTCCCTTGGCCACTTCACCCATTTGATCCCGGTTTACTAGTGGGGTGGGGAAGGGATTGTTTTGGCTTGTGCTTATTTTACCTTGATGTTTACCTTAGCCCTATTCTTTGTGATGCATATACTAATTGTTTCATGGACAAAACAAGGGATTGTTGGTTGTATGCCAAATATGTATCCCCTTGGCATGATAATCTAGTCCAAGGGATGCTTAACCACGGCCTAGACCCTTGCTTACTATTTCTCTTTGACCCCGGAATACTCTTGAGAAGTCAAAGTTACAGTTTTGGGTCATGCTCACTTATTTTTTATATTGATGCTATTCATGTCTTTGGTATCCTTTATGCTAAGCTTTTTATGTCAAATACCAAGGATATATGGGTGTATGTCAAGTGTGAGCAACCACGGGTTGATGATATAAGTGTGGTACTAATACTAACCTCCTACCAAGAGGATTGTGTGTTTGCTTTGCTCTCTCTTTGGTTTTGCAAGATCTGAATTTGAGGACAAACTCCTTTCAAGATGGAGAGGATGATACAAGCACAAGGAGCACCAAGAGAACAAGGTATTATCTAAGGGTCAAGTCTTTGGAATTAACAAGTAATTGAATATTTTTTGGAGTATTTTGAAGCCTTGGTCAAGAGAAGGAAGGAGGGGAACTTATACACTCAAGAGACGCCTCAAGTGAAGGGCATTGAAGATATTTTGTACTCCAAAGTAACACTCAAGAGGCACCCAATTCCCTCTCTCATTAAGGGCATTTTTGTCCATTAAATGTAATAGTATAAATAGACCATTTTACTTCTCTTTTCATTAGCTTTTGAAGAATATTGAGAGATTTCTCTTTAGTTATAGTTCATAGTCTCTAGTTTTAGTGTAGAATCTGAAATTTCGAATCTTGAATGCAATTGAATTGGTTTTCACTTGTATTGGGTTATTTGGCAAGAAAGGTGAACTTAAGGAAGTGTGAGTCCTTTGGTCTACCTAAGAGGAAGGTTTGAGCTTCTATTGGTGAGATGTGTTTGAAGGTTTGATACACCTTCTAGTGTTAATCATTGGTAGTAGTAAATGACTTTCTATCTATCTTTACTTTTTATGCAATCTTCTTCTTCATCTCCTTTCTAGTGTATTTTTTCTATTTGTATGGTTGTTGATTTTTGCCTTTAAGTGTCCATTTCGTGTGTTTGCTAGTCTTTAGGCTATCATTTGATGATGATCATTCCCATTATTTCCTTGGGTTATTAATCGCAACCCACATGTGATCCTTGGATCAATTTTGAATTTGATTGTATAAATAATTTTTATAGTGTCACTATCATTTTTCCACGCCTCATCACTTTTGTAGCATTTAATAAGCTTGTATAATTGTTTAAATTTATCAAAATGGATAAAAATTTGTAGAGAAACTAAAATTTAAATTAGAGAATAAAATTGACAAAAATATTTAATGTGAGGACTACTAAAATCTCACATTCTCTCTTATATATTGTAATAAAGTGATATATATATATATAATACAACAAATTAAGGAAAAAGTTAGAAATATTCTAGACTTAAAAATTCCTCTAGAAACTGATTATTTAGTTGTTCAAACAGACGGAAGTAAATTAGGATGGGGAGCCATATTAAAAACAAGACCTAATAAATATAGTAATAAAAATGAAGAACAAATATGCGCCTAACAAAGCGGCTCATACAAAGAAAAAGGAAACATAAGCGCAATAGATTTACAAGTACTAGCAATTATATATGGCCTAAACAGTTTTAAATTATATATATTAAATAAAGATGAAGCTTTAGTAAGAACAGATTGTGAAGCGATACCAAAATAAGAGGCGATATAAAGATTTTTCAATAAGAATAATAGAGGAGATTATAGACATTTCAAATGTATGTTGTAAAAATCCTACTCAGTACTCTCTCTTTCCCTTTGTTTCTTCATGTTTATCATTCTTATATTCTATATTTTTTCCAATTTTTTTTATTGTTTTTATATTACCCGGTTCATCTTTTCCTCTTAACCTATGTTCTTAACAACTTACTTCTTTAACCACATTCCAAAAACTTTCATCTAGCATCTAGCACTCGTTCTTTGTCTTATTCTGCAGACATGGCGAACTATCTGTAGTACCCCAAAAAAAATTTTCGTTGAAATTTTGTGCGTAAATGTGTTGGGATCCTATCTTCAAGAATGACTTATAATTTTTCTGTGTGTCAGTTCTTGGATTTCGACCCATCATTTCGTAGACCATCGAATAAGCTTTCCAAAGATATGTGGATCACCCAAAATGGACACTCAAGCGATGAGTTACGACCATTCCGATCAAACTACGACCATTCCGATCGAACTATGAACAGTAAAATGTGCAGGAAAAAAATACTGCAGCCAGGCAATTTTTTTTGTCAACTTAAAACGATCATAACTCCTTGTACATAATGAACTGTGTGAGCTGCTATATATCAACGAAAATCCCTGAGAGTCTTCTTTCCAATGAAATTGGTTTCATCCAATTTGGACATCGGAGTAAAAAATTTGAAGGGCAGATTTGACATTAATTGATTTTTAAAGGTATTTTGGTCATTTCCCATTATGGTAACCCTCTATAGATACCCCCTTTGAGCTGAGAATTGTCATTCATTTTTTTCTCATTTCTCTTATATATATCTCTCAAAATATATGTATAGAGAGAGAGAGAGAGAAGAAGAGGAGTTAGGGTTAGGGATCCAATTGGGGGAAAATTGATTCAAGGCTTCGCTTCATGAATTGCTTCCGTCAATCTCTTCGGCTATGAAATCTAAGGTATGTAAGTGTTTATCTATGGGCTCCTTTCGTCCATAGAGCCCACAAATCCTTTTTCAAAGGCTCAAGATACATGTGTGTGTATATATATATATATATATGATTATACTTTCTAAATTTTCATTGTGTATGTGTGTAGTATTCACATGATGGTTGAGATATATGTGTGGAATGATTATGTGTGTTGGTTGAAGTATATGGGTGTAGTATTTGTGTGATGGTTGGTGATTATGTTGTTGAAGTTGATGATATCCAAGAAGGGATATTTGTATGTTTATGGAAACTATGGTGGTGTGTGATGTATAAATATATGAAATGGGTGATTGAATACTTGTAATCTTGATGAATCCACCTATGCCTAAGAAGTGCGTGTAAGGTGTTTGTGAAAATACCTAAGAGACTAGAGATTTTGTTTTTATAACATAATAGGTCCAAAATTAATTGATTATGAATATATGATGATTTAAATTGTTAAGCCTTGATTTATACTATTATTCCATTATTTCCTTGTTATGACTTGATAATTGTTATTGGGAATTATATATCCCTACTAATGATTGATATGTCAAATATTTTCTAAATGTAAGTTGGATTGTGAATTCAAAAATGTGGATGTTGAAGTTGAAGGATGATGGTGTTGTGGTGCACGAAATTGAGCATTAAACCTATGCCCTAAATGGTGCATGTAAGGTGATTGCTAAAATGCCTATGTGAAGAAGAGTTAAGTATTTTACATGTTTGTTATCCAAATTATGATTTCATGCCATATCCATATGCTTAAATTATGTCTACCATATGTTTGACAAAATATTTAAGAGAATAGGAAACTATGCATTGTGGTTCATTAGGTCTTAAAAGATAAATTCATGTTTTGTTCCTATGGATAGTTGATTTTCTTGAATTTGTGGTGCATTGTGGGTGTATGATGGAATGCCATAATGAATTGTTGAGGTAACTATGATGTTTGTGCGTAGTATTTGCTGTGGACCCAAAGCATGCTCCCCACGTGTTCGATTGGATGCTTGTATGAAGAAATGAGGACATTTGATTTGCTAAGTGTGAAGTCCTCAATTATGTGTTGCGTATGATGGCCTATGGGCATGTTGTGTATGAGTTATCTATCTTGTGTTACTTTATGCTATTGTGTGCTGGGGGTACGTATGCCCAAAATAGTCTGTTGGTCTAGAGCCGAGTCAGTTTCACGGTAATCTCAATCGAGCGATGAACAATGAACTCCCGGTTAGTTTCAAAACATGGGGAAAACTCAGTAATCGCGGAAATTATTCTTTATCAAATAATCGGGCCATAAAGCTCTGAAATCTTACATATCAATTCACTCCGTTACAGACCTCTGTACATTTTGTGAGATAGTAAGCTTATCTTAAAAGTAAGTGCCATTTAGAAATACCCCGTCAGAGAACGGAATCAAGCGAACTCTGTCATATTGATAAAGTATCATAATGTGAGAACAGATTTAGTTCAGTTGAGTACAGTTAAGAACCGGTTAAATATCTTTCAGTTGGGAGTAGGATTCAGCACCGAGCGAGCTAAGGATGGGAATATTCTTGTGAGTAGAGGGTTTGATTCCTGGTAGCAATCCTTATGCTCCAGAACTACGTCGCCAGCGTAGGTTGAGACATCTATCCTACGAGTAGAGGGTTAGATGAGGTTGTTGTCCTGCGAGTAGAGGATCCTACCGTTCTCGTTTGAGGTCGTGATAGTAGAGGGTCCTATACAGTTGTCTTTACTGGTGGCGCGGTATTGACACCCTTTCAGCTGGGGTACAGGTTGGATCCCACTTGTGGTAAGTGGGGCATGTTGGTTAAATGATCACTCCCACAATTTCAGTAACAGTCTCAGAAAAGAACTTAGTTAATATGTAGAAGTTGAGGCTATCAGATACAGGCCTCCCAGTATTGCTATCATTATCATTGAGTAGAGAGACTTCTTGCGAGATGAGGGTTGCTCTCAAACTTATTTACCCATTATCATTATCATTGAGTATAGAGACTTCCTTCTAGATGAGGTTTGATCTCAGATTCAATTGTTCAGTGTTCCAAAGTTGGTGAATTTGAATATCAAATATCAGTAATATCAGTTATCCGATTTCTCAATATGGATAAGTACAGATGTCAGCTCTAGTAGCTTTAGATACTTAGTATCTTATTGTTAGTATTATTATTTTTGGGTGTCAGTGTTCAAAATATAACATTCGTGCCATGATAATTTTAGTTGTACTTTATGCATCCATGGGTGTATTATTGATCAGACATGTTTCAAAATTGGTAACTACAGAGTTTCTATATATGTTTATTCCAGTGAATACCTATTATTCAGATTGTTATGTTTATGCATAAGCCTTATATTTCACCTTACCCTATCCTTGCATACTCGGTACATTCTTTGTACTGACGCATTCACGCTATGGTGTTTTCCCTACCATAGGTTCAGAAGCTGTCAGATCTTGTAGCAGTGGGTGCAGCAGTGAGTCCTCATCATTTGAGGATATTCTATTTCAGTGTTTTTATGATTTTAGTAGACAAAGTTAGTTGGGGAATTGTCCCTTCAACTCCACAGTTCAGACAGTGTAGAGGCTTTTCAGACAGATGTATTGATATTTAGTTTTCAGTACTGTATATTTAGATGTTTGAACCTTATGGCCAGATTTAGCCAATTTTTACATTTATCGTATTATATTATGCAGTGAACAGATACGGATATCAGTGAAGGGTTAGCTTGTGGTCCCTCGGGGTCACGAGCACCGTGCGGCATTTCGGTTCATGGGAATCAGGGCATTACACTATCAAGGCTAGAATTCCTAGGAATTTATAGGTTAATCAATTGTTGTTATTAAGAAATTAAAAGGTTAACCATATACTAAGGGTAATGAATTTAAACAAACATTGTTTAATTTACATGATATACAGAGAATATATATATATATATTTAAAAAAAACATATTTTTGATGGGGAAGTATAGAATAAATAAAAACTTATATGAAGTAAGTAAGATAGAGGTTTCCCTTTCGGGAATCCCCTAGAGACTTTGGAAAATTCTTCATACTTTATTATTCAATACACCTTATATATTACAAGAGTTGTTTTACACCCAGAAGAGGAGTTGGTTGGAGGAGGGTTTATACATAGGGAGGAAATTTTGTTCTGAAGTTTTTTAGATCTACCTCCTTCTACTAAGTTACAAGTCTTATATAGACTAAAGTAAGAAAAAAGGAGTGGACTAGGATCAAACTTCATGGCCTTGACAATATGGCCGACAGGTAAGGATAAGATTCTTTAATAATGCAGGTCGAGTACACATTGGGCTCCATCATCAAATGCATTATTATTTCTCTTTTCCTGACGCGTTCTTTAACAGTTTTTCTTTCTTTTAGAAAGTAATGATAAAGGAACCACTCACTCTGACAAGGACTTAATTACAAGACTCAAAGTGGGCATACCCATATGGCACTCTTATCACGATACTATTACAATATTTGTACTAATCACAAAATTAGTACAATACTTGTACCTTATTGTATCAATCTTCTTTATTACTTGTCTTTGTCTGCTTATGTGTCTAAGTTGTGCAGAGCTATGGTGTCGAAACTCATTCAAGCGTCATCATCTTCATAGGGATCCTGAGCATCTTGGAGAAGACTATTTTCAAATCTATCATCTTCGTCGTCTGACGATCTTGGAATATTAATGTCTGTATTATTCATGTCTGGAACTACTCTATCTGTGCTTGTACATAGCTTCTCTTTATTATCTATATACTTATCTTGTTCTTGGATACTAAAGAATTTTTCTAATGTCTGTTTTACAATAATCTCAATTTGTTTAGTCTTCTTTTTTGCCGTTAATGTCTTTTGTAAGATACTAGTCTTATGTGGTTTTGTTGAAGGTCCTGCTTCATCTTTACTTTTTGGCAAAGTGACAGTCCTTAACGGATTTGATTTGTCTTTACCAGTTACAATTTGAACTGGACTAGCTGCACCAACATCCGGTACAGTGGATTTCTGAGCATTAAGAGGGGAATGCACACCCTTCTCATCTATTTTTTGTAGAGATGGATAACTCTGTGTTTGGGTACTTGCATGAGTCTTTTTTTTCTAAAATTTACTAAGTTTGTCTTGTAGAGTTTGTATTTGCTCCATGAGCCGAGAATTTTCTATAATAAGAGCCTCCTTCTGAAGATTTAATCTCTTGAAGGCTTCGGTCATTGAGGAGCAATGGTCACAGAAAATTATTTTTCCTGAGTCTTTTTGAATGTTGTACTAAGGTATTTGGTTGGAATTTTGTCTTAAGGCAGGTGACAAGAAAAAATTAGGTCCAAGGTGTCCTCTTGCATAATCTGAAGCTTCAGAAAAATCATTAAAACCTTTGTAAAGAGGGTTTTTTACACCTTTTATAGAGTCTATTACTTCTAACCAAGTCTGAAAAATTCCATTCGTCTTACCATGTATGATTACATAATATTAAAAATTTAGGCTTACTTTTATCTGATATATATTGACATAAGGCATTCATAGCGGCTAAAATGTTTGTGGTCTGGTTTATGGTGTGCTATCCACAAATTGCCTATCAAACATTTTTGGGGACTATCTAAAATATGTTCTGGTCTTAGGTTAAACGAGTAATTACTGGTGGAAAATCAATTAAATTGAAAGGCCCAAAATCTATTCTCTCCAGTGGTTGCATGGAAGTTTGGAGTTCTATAGAGTTTTGGGGTCTAAATCTAATATTTCCTAGCATTGTCTGAAAATAAATGTCTTGAGATGAAGAAGACGTTATTCCCTTGCCCTTGTCTGTTGTATGTTGACTAGTTGGTCTCATGCTAAAACAAATATAAGCTTTGGTTAAACAGATTTTGTTTTTAATTGTAATCTACTTAATTGGTCTGCTAATTCATTTTCTTTACCTTTAATATATTCAAAAATAATGTTTTTATACACTGATATAGTGTCCATAAAATTTAACCATCTTCTTCTACTACTAGCTTTATCATTT
This sequence comes from Capsicum baccatum var. pendulum, assembly GCA_030864225.1. Classification (NCBI taxonomy): domain Eukaryota; kingdom Viridiplantae; phylum Streptophyta; class Magnoliopsida; order Solanales; family Solanaceae; genus Capsicum; species Capsicum baccatum. Next base: position 124,356,013 of record CM061554.1, read on the forward strand.
ATCTTTTGGCTAAATTTAACTATCGCTTCACAATCTGTTCTTACTAAAACTTCATCTTCATTTAATATATATAATTTAAAACTGTTTAGGCCATATATAATTGCTAGTACTTCTAAATCTATTGCGCTTAAGTTTCTTTTTTCTTTGTATGGGCCGCTTTGATAGGTGCATATTTGTTCTTCATTTTTATTACTATATTTATTAGGTCTTGTTTTTAATATGGCTCCCCATCCTAATTTACTTTCGTCTGTTTGAACAACTAAATAATCAGTTTTTAGAGAAATTTTTAAGTCTGGAATATTTCTAACTTTTTCCTTAATTTGTTGTATTAGTTTAATATCTTCTATATTAAAATGTTTGTGCCCTTTACTGCCTGTTTTAGCATATAATGGTCCTACTATGTTTTCTAAATCTTGAATAAAGTTTCTTGCGTAATTTACTAATCCTAAAAATTTTTGTAGGTCTTTAGTATATTCTAATTTATCTAGCATTTCTAATACTTTTTAGGCTATATGAGGTTGAAGTTTAATCTTCCCATTTCCTAGGGTTAGTCCTAAAAAATTAATGTGTTTTACATAGTTTCATTTTCTTTTTACTAATTATTATTCCATGTTTGACAAATAGTCTAAATATTGTTTGTAAATGTCCCAAATGTTGTTGCATATCTTTACTAAATACTAAAATATCATCTACATATACCAATACAAACTTTTTATAATCTTTAAAAATATCATCCATTTTTCTCTGGAAAATGGGTGGGGCTGTTTTTAGTCCAAACGACATAACAAGTCACTCATAATGTCCTTCTGGACAGGTGAATGTTGTCCATTCTATACTATCATACCCGAATTTACAATCATACTTACTATATATCTTTTTACCTTGTATTCTATTAATTAACTCACTTTTATCTGGTAACTTATATGCATATGTTTTGGTGTTGTCATTTAGCCTTTTATAGTTTATTACCATACGAGTTTTTCCCCTTATTTGCTCACTATGGTTTCTTACCATAAATGTTGTTGATCTGTGTCAAGATATTGATATTCGAATTACTTCTAACTTTAATAATTCTTTAATTTGTTTCTCAAATTCTTCTATAGCTTCATTGTTAGCTTCTGTTGATGCTGTCTTTATGGTATATTCTGGGTTAATTATATCTAACTTACACATTATTTCGTTAGCATCCCAATGTGCTAAAGGTTTTTCTGCTGTTATTTCTATTTTATCTAAAATTGCTATTACATTGTTTAAGTCTTTCGGATTATTTATTATTCCTATCGTGTTTATTCCTTTTTTAAAGTTGTAAAATTGAGTTTCAATACTTATTAAAGTATAGTCTTTTTCTATGTCTTTTAAGCATTCTTGTCCTTCTGCATTAAGTAGAGTATAATTTTTAAAATCTTCTAAGTTTCTTTTAAATTTTTGTCTTCTTTTAACAGGTTGCTATTTTGGCATTGGTTATTTTAGCAGTCTTCGCAACATGGTTTAGAAATTAAATTCTTTTTATGTGTTTTTAATGTTTTATATACTGTTGGTAATGTTACTGTTTGTACCGGTGTATAAGTTAGATTTTTAAATAGCATTATTCCATCTTTTGTTAAGAGACATCCTCCTCTATTTTGGATACAAAAGCGTAGTCCTATAACAAAGTCTGAGCCTATGTTTAAATCCCTTGCTAATATTCTATAAACATTGTAAGTTGGGTTGTAGAATTCATTACATGCATTTAAGAAACTTATTTGTGTTTTTTCTATGTAATAACTGTAGATATTATGTGATCCATCCATTTGGGTAGCTGTTATAGGTCTCTCTAGTATTTTTAGTAAATGTTCTGGTACTATTTCTTTATTAATTAGACAGCTAGTGCATCCGGGATCTACTAGTGCTAAAGTTTCTATCTCTACGTCTTTAATTTTAATTTTTACTAATACTTTAATGGTAGAAAATTCTTTTCCTTCATTGCATATTAGGTTAGTGTCATTATCTTCCAAGTTCATAAGCTCTGCTTGTAGTTTTCTAAATGTATAGCTTCTTGTGTATCTGATTCTCCTATAGTGATTTTGGTTTTTCCTTTTTCTAGGATGGTTAATCTTTGTTCTAGATTATTTACTCGGGTTTCTAGAGTTGATACTCTTAAATTCAAGATTTGATTATTGGTATATTTCTGTTTGCTATTTATTTCTAATTCTATTTTTATTTTTAAAGTATTTTCTATACAGTTTATATAGACTTCTAAGTAACATTTTTTACATTTAGCTCTTTTGTCTTTACTTGGACCAATTACATATATGACATCTATTACTGTCTAAACCTTTGTTTCTTTGGAATTCATGTACACATTCTTGAGTGATATTCATTAAATTATTGATTACTAGATTGTTTAAGTCTAGATCTTCTATCTCCTGTCCTAATTCATTTACTAAATTATCTTCTTCTGGTTCTGAAAAATCAGATTTAGAATTATCTTTATCATTTATATCAATACTTATTATTGAGTATATACTTTCTGTATTTGACATGTATTCGTCTACGTTTAGTAAAGTTTCTTGGAAATCCTCTATTAATTGAGAATTTCTAGTTCTACTATTATTTCTTTTAGGACATACATTAGCTAAATGGTCTATACTTTCACAAGTATAGCATTCTAATTTATTTTTATAGTTCCTATCATCTCTATATTTCCTAACAGGTCTATGTCTATTTAACCATGGTTTTTTGGCTTTTGATTTTCTTAAGAAGTATTATTTATGATTATATGGTTTTTTATTTTATTTCTTTTTGTATTTTCTATATTGTTTCTGATTATTATCATAATTTTGGGTTGTGTATATAACAGATTTACAGAAATTCATTTTATTTCTTTTTAGTTGTTTTTGTATTTGTATGTTCGTGCATTTTTCTGTTAGTATATCCATTATATGTTATGTTCTATGTCCTATGGTCCATTTTAGGTTTGGGTTAGCCACTACACTATCTCTTTTATACCATCTATCTTCAATTTTTCTTCCTAAAGCTCCAGGTAATTTATTAAATAGTTTTTTGCCTAATTCTTCATTAAAAGTGTTTCCGCTGACAGTGCAATAATAAAAGTAGTCTTGCAGAAATTTCTTTATATATACCCATGTGAGATGCTTAGTTGTACTAGTTTTATTAACGCTTCTTTTTGTAATGCCAATAATCCAATGTTTGGATCTTTTCCAGTTAATAACATGTGCATTTTATTTGTGAAATTATAGGGGTTTGGTCCCATACTTAATAGAACCTGGAAGTCATATGGGCAGTTTGTCTTGAAACTTTCCCATGTTACTTTTGCAGATTCTCCTAAAAAGGTTTCTAAATATTTGTACATTGTTTCCGTATCAGTTTCTGTATAATGTCTTAAGTAATCTGCTGCTACTATTCCTTTCCATAAATCTATTACTGTATCCCACATTTGTGGGTCGTGTGCTGCTATATTTAGTATTTTACCTTTACTTCCCATTATTTCAACTACATCGTTTACTTTTAATTTAAATTTAGTATTACTACTTAAAGTTAGTTTTACTATAAAACCTATACACATTAATAAATTATTATCACTACTCATTTCTTCATATCCTTTAGTTTGAATTCCTATTTTAATGTTTTTTCCAAATTCTTTTAAGTTCATTAAAAAATTTAGGGCTTATATAGAATATTCCTTGATGATAGGCGGATTTACACGCCTATATCAATATATTTTGCCCATATTTTAGCCTAGTTTTGAGAACTAATTATCTATTTCATGCACTTTTAGTCCTTTTTCCTGTAAATGAGCTAACAAACATGATTAGGAAAGTTTCAGGTATAAATGATGCAAAATACAGCATTTTATGGCTTACTTGACGCAAAAGAAAGCTCACAAACGAAGTAGAAGGGAGCTGGATGCCTAAGGACCAAATCTGCTGCATGGAAAATCTGTCCCGGGCTAAACCAGCATTTCTGAAGACTTTGGGGACTTACAGACACAAAGCTGGATTTTTACAAAGATACATTAACCTAATACAATTAGGTTATGTATTTCACTATTCTATTTGGATTATGATATTGTAACCTTACCCTAGTACATTTGGGTCAAGGATTTCATTAGTATAGTAGGATTTGGCTATTTATTTCATTAGCTTAGTAGGAGTAGGATAGGAGTATTATAAATACCCTATCATGTTAGAGATTTTTATTCATTCTTCACTTAATTCAACAATTAATTTTCTTCCATCCCTCTCATCTTCCACCACAAACACTTCTAATCTACTCTTCTATTCTTAAATTCCACAACAAGAGAATCGTTACTTGCTAGGGAATCACCAAAACCACACGCCTATCACCTACTTCTCACGCCATCAACTATGCAAATCGTGATATCCTTCGCATTCATGGGTAACTAAACCTCTTAGTTGGGGTTATGGAAGCCGAATGAGTTACTATCTATTGCTGTGAGTTTGTGAGTTCAAGACACGTATATTGCTTATATCATTATTCTCTTCATCTTAATCTACATTCTTTGTGGTTGCAAACGCAAGAATACGCCAGTCTAACATTTAACTTGTTCGCGAGAAAGGTTATTTGTCTGGAAAAGAGATAATGTCAAGGTAGTAGGACACCCTTTCCTATTAAAAAGCTAGTGCCGTAACTGGACTAACCTCTTGGAGAATTCGTACCGTTAGACACACTTTAAGCTCGCGAGAGTTAAAGTGAAATAGTCCTTGTTTAGGTCGCGAGACGCTTGGATTTACCATCGACTACAATTCTCTGTAAGCAATTGCATGTCAAGACTCTACACACTCATAGCCGATAGTGACGTATACCTCAGAAGGTGGACATAACCCCAACGCTTCAATTCTCATTGTTTACAACTTACGTGACAATCTTTCTCTTTTACTTTGCTATTTTCAGCTTTTATTTCATTACTTTGGTTACATATTACAATTCCCCCCTTCTTACGAGACTTGCACCAAAAGTCTATTAATTTTGCTTACTTGTTGGCCAAGCTATTCCCTGTGGGATCGACACCCAACCCAGGTTGGGTTCTATATTTGCTAACGACCACTTTACACTCCCACGAGAGCTGTAGATTGAGCGTTATCAAAAATTGGCGCCGTTGCCGGGGAATACGAGTGTCAATCAAGTACGTGATAATTACTAGACCCTTTGGTCAAAGATTCTCGTACTTTTACTCTTAGTTTTTGTTTTTGTTTCTTGCAGGTTTTTCTTTTAGTACATGCCCCATACTAGAAGTTCTGGTTAACCGTTATTACCAATCAATCCGGAACCACAACGAATTAGAAGAATGGAAGCACAAGATGAAATCGACAGGATGGCTGCTCAACACGAGCAAGCAAGATTAGCTGCTCTTGTCGCTGCTTAAGTCCAACAACAAAATATTGATAATCCTGGGCGAGCAACAAATCCTGACGATGAGGATTTAGGTGATGACGAGTTGATAAACCCAAGGCATGTCGCTGAAACTGCAACACATGCCAACAGAAGAGGTCGACAAGCTCGGTATAGGTATGATCGCCAACCTTTGCAGCCAGCTTTCGACGATGATGATGATGATCTTGATGGTGCCGGAGCCACTGGAGCTATAATTCCACCACCATTAGCGCCCGGACCCAAGTTCAACATCACAAGCACCATGATTCAGTTATTGCAACTCAAGGGATTATTTGGTGGACTAGCAGGCGATGATCCGAATATGCATCTCATCAACTTTATTTCTACATGCAAGTCTTTTGACAATCCTGGTGTTGGTCAGAATGCTATTCGATTACGTCTATTTCCATTGTCTTTATCTGGGGAGGCAACACTATGGTTGAATGGGCTGACTCCTGATTCAATTACAAATTGGAGGCAATTGAGAGACGCTTTCCTAGAAAGATTCTTTCCGCCATCCAAAAGAGCACAATTGAGAGATGAAATCAGCAACTTTCGTCAGCTTCCCTCTGAAGCTCTTCATAAAACATGGGAGAGGTTCAAGACAAAGCTAGCGAGATGCCCAAACCATCACATGACTAATGTTCACCTCATGGAGATCTTGTATAGAGCCTTGAATTCAATAACTAAACCAGTGGTGGACAACGCAGCTGGAGGTTCTTTCATGGACCTCACCTTTGGTCAAGCAAGCAATATGCTAGATCGCATGACAAAGCAAAGTAGAGCTTGGCATACCAGGGATTCAGAGGTAGCAAGCCCCACTTTATCTATTGGCATGTCTGCAGGCCAAAGAAGAAGAGAAGAAGAACGTGAGCAAGACATGGCGCACATGAAAACACAATTGGATCTTCTGACAAAGCACTTATTATCAGGGAAGACCGAAAAAGTGAAAGCTGTGGCGCTGAAAGGAAGAGACGAATCTGATTCGGAAGAGGAGGCCAACTACTTGAACAATCAGGGGGGTTTCCGTGGGAATGCCCAAGGAAACCAAGGTCGGAACTATTATGATAAATCTGGAAGCAAAGACCAAGGTAGTTGGAAGAAAAATAATGAAAAGAGTGGTTTGTACGTTCCCCCTGGTAAACGTGATACCACCACATCTAATTCTATGGAAGACATGATGGCTAAATTATTGAAAGGAGTGAAAGCAACGAGCGCGGGAGTTAAGGAGGTGATTGATGATTTTTCCTCCATGAAGCAACTAGTTGATTCTCATTCCACTTCAATCAAGCAAATAGAGCAGCAATTGAGCCAACTTTCAGCAGCATTCAATCAAAGAAAGGCTGGCACCTTACCGAGCGATACTGTGCAAAACCCAAGGAATGATGGGTCATGCATGGCCATCACTACCAGAAGTGGTAAGGTGCTGGAAACTTCAGCAAAAGGAAAGCAAGTGGTTGACATAGCAGCAGACATTGACGCCACACCTAGTGACGTTACAAGAGAAGAAGCCGCAACAACTACTTCAAACGTCAAGGATGTTTTACCTAGTGGCGTACAGCCTGAAAAAAATAATAAACGGAAGCAAGAGGAGAAGAAAGCCATGGAGAGAACACTTTCATACCCACCACCACCTTTTCCACAAAGATTGAAGAAGGTGGCCGATGACACTAAGTTCAGCAAATTCATGACTATGTTGAAGCAGCTGACCATCAATGTTCCATTAGTGGAGGCACTTGAGCAAATGCCTGGGTATGCGAAGTTTATGAAAGATCTTTTGACTAAAAAGAGGGCAGCAAGTTATGAGCTGAAGGATGATGTGCATCATTGTAGTGCAATTGCTACCCGATCGATAGTTCAGAAGAAGGCCGACCCCGGAGCTTTCACGATTCCTTGCACCGTCAGATCTTTGGACTTTGCTAAAGCATTGTGTGACTTAGGAGCCAGCATCAACTTGATGCCATTATCGATCTACAAGAAGTTAGGGTTAGGAGATCCTACACCAACTAATATGAGGCTTGTTATGGCGCATAGGTCGGTAAAACGACCGGTTGGTATTCTATGCGTTGTCCAGGTGAAGGTATCTTCATTCATATTTCCAGCAGACTTTGTCATCTTGGATTGTGAAGCAGATTCAGAGGTTCCCATAATCTTGGGACGCCCTTTCCTTGCTACGGGAAGTGTGCTCATAGATTTGAGAGCTAATGAGCTTTCATTCCGAATAAATGACGAAGTGGTTCGCTTTGATGTTTGCAAATCAATGAAGCAACCCAAAGATCTGAGTGTATTTTCTGTGGCTGATGTTGTCTTTGATGATGAGAAAGAGTTACTTGCAGAAGAGCGAATTCTTGATGATCCTTTGGAGGTTTTGCTCATGAAAGGAGAGAATGATGATGCTGAAATTTCTGATGAAGATATTTGTGCTCTATCGGGATTAGGGACATATCGCTATACCCCCAAGAAGCTGGATCTTGATCTCAAAAATCGACCTTCACCACCAGCTAAGCCATCTATTGAAGAACCACCCACGTTAGAATTGAAGGAGCTGCCAAGCCATTTGAAGTACGCATTTTTAGGAAGCGGAAACACTCTTCCAGTCATTGTGGCAGCCGATTTGGGTGAGCAACAAGTTGCAACTCTTATTGCAATCTTACGCAAGTATATTAGAGCTATTGGATGGACCATTGCGGATATCATTGGTATTCCACCTGGGATTTGCACTCATAAAATTCAGCTTCAAGAAAAGTGCACACCCACCATTGAACATCAAAGACGTCTAAACCCACCAATGCAAGAAGTGGTGAAGAAGGAGATTATCAAGTGGTTAGACGCAGGAGTCGTGTATCCTATTTCGGATAGTACATGGGTAAGCCCAGTACAATGTGTTCCCAAGAAAGGAGGCATGACCGTGGTCGCGAATGCAAAGAATGAACTTATTCCACTCAGGCCCGTTACTGGATGGAGAGTATGCATGGACTACCGCAGGCTGAATTCTTGGACACTCAAGGATCACTTCCCCATGCCATTTATGGACCAAATGCTAGATCGATTAGCGGGGAAAGGATGGTTTTGCTTCTTGGATGGTTATTCAGGTTATAATCAGATTTGTATTGCTCCCGAAGACCAAGAGAAGACAATGTTCACATGCCCATATGGTACGTTTGCCTTCAAACGCATGCCATTCGGGTTATGTAACGCACCAGCCACCTTTCAACGTTGTATGATGTCTATTTTCTCTGATATGGCAGAAGACACTTTGGAGATATTTATGGATGACTTTTCAGTTGTTGGTGAGTCCTTTGAAGCATGTTTGGCGAAGTTGAGCATGGCATTACAAAGATGTGTAGAGTTCAACCTTGTGCTGAATTAGGAGAAGTGTCACTTCATGGTAAAAGAAGGAATCGTTCTTGGGCACAAGATCTCCAAAAGAGGAATAGAGGTTGATCGCGCAAAAATAGAGGTAATCGAGAAGCTACCACCTCCAATTTCAGAGAAGGGAGTTCGTAGTTTTCTTGGCCATGCTGGATTTTATCGTAGATTCATCAAAGACTTCTCCAAAATTTCTAGTCCATTGTGCAAACTACTGGAGAAAGATGCGAAGTTTGACTTTCATGAAGATTGCTTAAAGGCATTCGAATGCCTTAAAGGAAAACTCATTGAAGCCCCTATCATGGTAGCACCAGATTGGACGCTCCCGTTCGAAGTCATGTGTGATGCTAGTGGTATAGCCCTTGGTGCTGTTCTTGGACAGAGAAAGGAGAAATTGTTTCATCCTATCTATTATGCAAGTAAGGTCCTAAATGAAGCCCAAAGGAACTACACCGTTACTGAACAAGAGCTCCTAGCGGTTGTGTATGCGTTTGAGAAGTTTCGTGCCTATCTATTGGGTACTAAGGTGATTGTTCATATAGACCATGCAGCTCTTAGGTATCTAATGACGAAGAAGGATGCAAAACCAAGGCTGATTCGATGGGTATTGCTGCTGCAAGAGTTTGATTTCGAAGTCAAAGATAGAAGAGGTTGCGAGAACCAAGTGGCTGATCACTTATCTAGACTTGAGAATGAGTATGTGGCGCAACCAGAAAATCAGATTGATGATGCATTCCCTGACGAGGAGATACTAGCGACCACAATGGAGCAATTACCATGGTATGCCGACTTTGCAAATTTCGTGGTGAGTAATGTGTTACCTTCCAATTTATCTTACCACCAAAGGAGGAAGTTTATGCATGACGTTCAGCACTACTATTGGGATGAGCCATATTTGTTTCGAAGATGCGCGGATGGTATCATTCGACGATGTATATCCCATGAAGAAGTGCCTACTATATTGGAAGCATGCCACACTTCGCAAGTTGGAGGACATCATGCAGGGAATCAAACGGCAAGGAAAGTCTTGCAAAGTGGTTATTATTGGCCTACAATATTCAGAGATGCACAAGACTATGTGAGAAGGTGTGACTAATGCCAACGTCAAGGTGCTATTTCAAAACACCATGAAATGCCCATGTCCAAAATTCTGGAGGTAGAACTCTTTGATGTGTGGGGTATTGATTTCATGGGACCATTCGTGAATTCGTTTGGAATGAAGTACATCTTGGTTGCTGTGGATTATGTGTCAAAATGGGTTGAAGCTGTAGCATTGGCCGACAACGAAGGAAAGCGTGTTGTAGCGTTTTTAAAGAAGAATATCTTCTCTCGCTTTGGAGTACCTCGTACTATCATAAGTGATGGAGGATCCCACTTTTGCAACAAGCTATTCAAATCTGTATTGGCCAAGTATGGAGTCAAGCAACATAAGGTAGCTACGCCTTATCATCCCCAAACCAGTGGACAAGTTGAGGTTTCCAACCGCGAGATCAAGCAAATCCTTGCCAAGACGGTTAATGCGAATAGGAAGGACTGGTCTCGAAAGCTAGATGATGCACTATGGGCGTATAGGACTGCATTCAAGACACCCATTGGCATGTCACCTTATCAGCTAGTTTATGGGAAGGCTTGTCATCTACCCATCGAGCTTGAATACAAGGCATTGTGGGCATTGAAGCACTTGAATCTGAATTGGGATAATGTGAAGAACCTGAGGTTGGAGCAGCTGAACGAACTAGATGAATTTCGTCTCCATGCATATGAAAGATCAGATTTATACAAGGAGCGGATGAAGAAGTATTATGATCAGCGGATTGTTCGACGAAACTTCCAAAAAGGTGACATGGTACTACTCTTTAACTCCAGACTCAAGCTCTTCCCAGGTAAGTTAAAATCAAAGTGGTCTGGTCCATTTAAAGTCATCCAAGTCTACTCGTCTGGAGTAGTCGAATTGGAAGATAATGATGGTGTTGTCTTCAAAGTGAATGGCCAACGTGTTAAACCATATATCGGCCCTCTTGACTCGATGAATGACAAGGCCATCACTTATCTCGACGAAGTCTAAGTACTCGAGATTACTACGTCGAGCCACGACAATAAATAAGGCGCTAGATGGGAGGCAACCCATCGTTTTATTGTTTCATTGTTTTATCGTTTTATCGTTTCGTCGTTTTAGTATTTTTTTCTTTTTGATAAATGAAAATTCAAAAAAATAAGATTCGTGCCACGACCAAAACTAAGGCGCTTGGTGGGAGGCAACCCATCATACTAATCGTTTTCATTTTGTTTTGAGCAAATATAGGTGCAAGAAGTATGCGACGAGGAGATTGATCTCCATCGACAATTTGGACGCATTGTATGGTAAAATCGGTAAGTTAGGAATGGTGATGCATAAGGCGATGAATTGAGCCTTTTTCACGTCAAAATAGGCTTCGAGGAAGGCTAGGCCTTGGTAAAAATAGGCCACAAACGATGCACAACCTATTCTATAGCCTAAGGACTTGGAATCTAGTGTGCTATACACTATGCGCCGCCTATTCCTAGGTATGCTTTTGACTATGCGCCGCCTATGCTATGGCATTTGGTCTCAGTATCTCATGTGCCATAGACTATGCGGCGCATATGTCTACAAATGCCATAGACTATGCAGCGCATATGTCCCATTATGCCATAGACAATGCGCCGCATATGTCATTGATATGCCGAGTGATATGCGCCGCATATGTGGTGTTCTTGTCCCCAAATCCGATTGTAAATGGGTCATAACCCGACCCATACTCTTCCTATATAAAGGGGACTTAGTTTTATAACACAACCACATTAGAAACAACCCTAAAGGCGCCGCATAACCCTCCAAATCTTCTCAAAATTTTCTTCTTTTGCTCTTCCAATTCACAACAACTTCTCCACAAGCTTCAAGCAAGTAAGTACTCTCTTATTCTTCATCTAATTATCGTAATTACTATGTTGCTATGCTTATTATAAATTGCTAAATCATGTGAGATTGGTAGGTGATGTTCATGTGTTTGGATTATTGTTGCAAAATCATGTGAGTGAATATATACATAGGGAATTCTTGACTTGTTTCCGACTTGAATTTTGTTTCAAAAGCATTGTTATGATATTTGCTGAATATATATGGCTATGAATATTGCTTAAGAGTGTTGTTTGGATGCTTACATAATAGACTATCCCGGCCATCGGGATAAGATTATAGTGCCTATCGACTTAGGAGGTTGTGCTTGTTGTACGAATAACGATTCCATGTGGTAATCCCTATGTCATAGTGTTGCTATATCCACCATGAAAGTAGTCCACTGGCTGCAAATAAGTGATGCAATGCTGATTTTCTTGTCGGAATACAATCCTACAACGTATGTCGACGAAATCTGAGTACTCGACCACTTTCACTTCATTGATTTGTGCTAACGAAACTAAGTGTGGGGTGGTACCCCTAGTGCTTTCATATAGATTGTATCAAGTGAGATTGTGCTGCAACTAACATTATTTCTAGTCTCAGGTACAATGGCACGTAAAGCGAGACAAGGCAAGGAGAAGGCTACCACGTCCCAAAAGGGCAACAAGAGAAGTCGAAAAGACCAAGGAGAATCATCCTCAGCGCACCTACCACGCAGAATGTTCGGAATAAAATGGGTCTTTGAGGAAGAAGCCAAAGCATGGTACAGCAGCAACAAAGAAAGAAAATATGTGCATGTCGACTTGATCAACAAGGAGACCTTATCAAAGAAAGAGCCGCGTATGTTGGCAAAAATAATGGCTTTGAAGCTAGATTTCATCTTCCGCGACATGGGAGAGTGCAATCTTGACTTAACAAGAGAGTTTTATGCCAACTGGTCGCCGAACACAACAGGCAATGAAGTCAAAATTCGGGGCCAAGTGTTACATCTTACAGCGGATTGGATCAACTCTTTTCTTGGCTTACCTTCGGTCGACACTGCACCATTCAAAGAGCTGTACAGCAGGCCTCCGTACAGAGCAATACGACACACGCTTTGTAGAAGCAGATCGATGGCAAGATGGGGCAGACATAAGGAAACAGGCCATCACAATACCTTCCCCTATGCTCCACTAAATAGGGAAGCAAGAATCTGAATGCGCATTGTCAACTCATGCCTTATTCCTGGAACTCAATACACCAAGATATCGAGAGATAGAGTGTGTTTGGTCTATGCTTTGATGACAAATGTCCCTATCAACTTTGGGGCAATCATTCGATCTACCATGAGGAAGGCCAGACTCCACAAAAGGTCCCATTTCACATTCGGCAATTTGTTGACAGCAATGTTGCGGAAGGAGGATGTCGAAGAGGAACCAGCTGACCACAAAATCCCATATAACCCAAAGAAGGTTGACCTCACCAAGGTCAAGGATGCTGAAATATCTCATGGAGTCAACCTTACTACTGCAGAGAGACATGCTCGTGATGAGAGTTTCTTCCGTCATCTCTATGGCATAACACGATTTACTATGATGAGTGGTGGACGTATTCCAACCGCTGAAGAGCTCCAACAGCTGGACCACGACTACCCAATGAACATGCATGCCCGGGAGATGTGTGGAGTAGGCGTATATTTTGAGGAACCTCTAGACGATGACGTGCCGACTGATGATGATCGATGCTTGCCTGATTCTGATGATGAGGAAAACTCTGACGACGACTCTTATGATGATTCCGACGATGGGGGTATGACCCCCGACATTGATGAAGGGTCCGACTAACCAGGTTCTTCGAATTTATTTTCCACTGAGGGCAGTGTCCCGTCTAAGTGTGGGGTGGCAGAATCGCATGCTATACACCTTTGTTTGTATGTTTGTTTGTTTGTTTGTTTTTGTTGTTTTTTTCGTTTGACGTTTTTTTAGTTTTTTTTAGGAGTCAAATTTTTCTAGCTTCGCATGAGATTATAACAAGAGTATGTGCTACAATTATGACTATTGAGACGTTTAGGCTCTAGTTGTGACTCATTATGTGATATTGTGTGATTCAATTCCTTCAATTGTTGGGTCGAGAGTCTATATTACTTCCAATCAAGTCGACCATGTGCCTTGTGTGTGTGAGATAATAGTATATTCTATGTTTGTGGCTGATGCTAGAACTTGCTTGGTATGTATGCAAAGCGAAAATAAGGAATGTAAGTTTAGGATATGATTTAGGCATTTCTTTGGCAACCTATACATGTTTACCTTCAGTTTTACCTACCCATGAACATCATCCTAGTTAACCCTTTTTGAGCCTTTAGCCTATTTCTTTGACAACCTTGTATGTAAGCCTAATCTATTTCTTTCAAGACCATAATTTGATCTAAAATCCTGAGTGCTTTAAAGTGAAAAAGTCATGTGACAACATAAGAGGAAATTGGGTGAGTATAATGCTTTAAATTGTAATGGTGCTCGAATGTGCTATGAAAAAGAAAGTGCTATCATAAGAGGTATGTTGTGAAAAGAAAAAGGAAAAGAAAGCTGAAAAGTAAGTAGTGCTTGAAATTGAAAAACAAAATAGGAGAACAAGGGTGGTAGAATAAAAGAGTGAAGAAAGGTTGAAAGAAAAAAGTGTCATTGATACAATGTGATGTATTAAAGCGCTTAGGAACCTAGTCACTATTCTTGGCCAAAATAGTCCTACCCGTCCCTTAGCCTACATTACAACCATCAAAAGACCTACTTGATCCTAATCTTAACATTCCGACATTTAGTAGAGTACTACATTAAAGGCAAGCCTATGGTCATTAGTTGCTACATATGAATTTTTTGTGAGAGCGAGAGCAAGGACACTTTGATACCCATGTTTGAAAAACATGCTATACTTGTGAGTGATTATGGGTAATATATGGTTAGACACACATGGTTGATGAGTTTTGGATAGTTGTGTATGATTCTATGCACTTTAACGTTTGCATGCGAGTTGATCACCATCACGAGTCTATACTTGAGGTTAAATTGTTTCTACTTATAATCGGAAAGCTACTCTTTGTTGATAATTGTTGTGCTTATCTTGATAAATGTTTTGTGTTGTTGTTGCAAAAACCTTAAGTCGATGCTTAGAAGGACATGATATGTTGTTCGAGGACGAACAAAGCTCTAAGTGTGGGGTGTTGATGATAGGCGGATTTACACGCCTATATCAATATATTTTGCCCATATTTTAGCCTAGTTTTGAGAACTAATTATCTATTTCATGCACTTTTAGTCCTTTTTCCTGTAAATGAGCTAACAAACATGATTAGGAAAGTTTCAGGTATAAATGATGCAAATTATAGCATTTTATGGCTTACTTGACGCAAAAGAAAGCTCACAAACGAAGTAGAAGG
The DNA here is from genome assembly GCA_030864225.1 of Capsicum baccatum var. pendulum. Lineage (NCBI taxonomy): Eukaryota > Viridiplantae > Streptophyta > Magnoliopsida > Solanales > Solanaceae > Capsicum > Capsicum baccatum. The sequence continues at coordinate 124,371,102 of CM061554.1, forward strand.
GAGCTGGACGCCTAAGGACCAAATCTGCTGCATGGAAAATCTGTCCCGGGCTAAAACAGCATTTCTGAAGACTTTGGGGACTTACAGACACAAAGCTGGATTTTTACAAAGATACATTAACCTAATACAATTAGGTTATGTATTTCACTATTCTATTTGGATTATGATATTGTAACCTTACCCTAGTACATTTGGGTCAAGGATTTCATTAGTATAGTAGGATTTGGCTATTTATTTCATTAGCTTAGTAGGAGTAGGATAGGAGTATTATAAATACCCTATCATGTTAGAGATTTTTATTCATTCTTCACTTAATTCAACAATTAATTTTCTTCCATCCCTCTCATCTTCCACCACAAACACTTCTAATCTACTCTTCTATTCTTAAATTCCACAACAAGAGAATCGTTACTTGCTAGGGAATCACCAAAACCACACGCCTATCACCTACTTCTCACGCCATCAACCATGCAAATCGTGATATCCTTCGCATTCATGGGTAACTAAACCTCTTAGTTGGGGTTATGGAAGCCGAATGAGTTACTATCTATTGCTGTGAGTTTGTGAGTTCAAGACACGTATATTGCTTATATCATTATTCTCTTCATCTTAATCTACATTCTTTGTGGTTGCAAACGCAAGAATACGCCAGTCTAACATTTAACTTGTTCGCGAGAAAGGTTATTTGTCTGGAAAAGAGATAATGTCAAGGTAGTAGGACACCCTTTCCTATTAAAAAGCTAGTGCCGTAACTGGACTAACCTCTTGGAGAATTCGTACCGTTAGACACACTTTAAGCTCGCGAGAGTTAAAGTGAAATAGTCCTTGTTTAGGTCGCGAGACGCTTGGATTTACCATCGACTACAATTCTCTGTAAGCAATTGCATGTCAAGACTCTACACACTCATAGCCGATAGAGACGTATACCTCAGAAGGTGGACATAACCCCAACGCTTCAATTCTCATTGTTTACAACTTACGTGACAATCTTTCTCTTTTACTTTGCTATTTTCAGCTTTTATTTCATTACTTTGGTTACATATTACAATTCCCCCCTTCTTACGAGACTTGCACCAAAAGTCTATTAATTTTGCTTACTTGTTGGCCAAGCTATTCCCTGTGGGATCGACACCCAACCCAGGTTGGGTTCTATATTTGCTAACGACCGCTTTACACTCCCACGAGAGCTGTAGATTGAGCGTTATCATTCCTCCATTATTTGTCATATCTACTTCAGTTAGTCCTATTATTGACTTTTCAATGTCTCACCATCTGTCATCATATATTGTTATTAATACTTTAGATCCTAGATTTTTTCTAGTTAGACCTTTTATTCCTATAACAATTAAACCTATATGCATTAGTATCATTCTATTATTTTTTTATATGTTTTAGAGAGTTAGCATTTACTAAATCTAATATTTTAAAATCTTCGCCTATGACTGATATCTGTTCTTCTCTATAATATCTATATAACTGATTATCTGAAAACTATCCTACATTATATAATGTTTTAGGATTTAATAATTTTAACTGGTGTTGTTGAAAAATTTGTAAATCCCTATCTACGTCTATTATTTCTTTTAGTTCTTGATCCTGTTCCATACTTGGTTGTCTTCTACATATTCTGGATAATATATTATTATTTCCTATTTTATTCTCAGAAAAACTTATTCTTTGTCTTTCTTCTCCTTGTCTTTTGTTGTTTTCGACGATTCTCCATCCATTTGATAGAAAACCCATCTTTGTGGCTTTCTAATTATATTTTTTTTTCTTGTCTAGAGGATAGTTCAGTTCTTTTTAATTGATTAATAAGTTCGTATATTTCAGGATTTTTAGGTGGTTCTGGAAATTCTTTATTTTTAATTAAGATGTTTATCTTTTTGTGTAATTCTGGTAATTCTGGTTCTTGAGCTGGTTCTTTAGCTTCTTTACCTTTAATTCAAATATCTATACATTTATGTAAGTCTATTAATAACTCTATTATAGTATTGTTTTGTTTTAATAAGGTTTTGTTTGTTATACCAGAAGGTATATGTTTAGATAATCCTTCTGGTTCACTATGATAACTTTTTGATCTTCCTAGAGCTTTATTGTAATTTATATCTTCTTCACTCATGAAAGTGAGATTTCTTCTAATCTTCTTTATTTATTTATTATAAAAAGAAGCGTTAATAAAACTAAAACAACTAAGTATCTCATATTAAGTATATATAAAGAAATTTCTACAAGACTACTTTTATTATTGCACGGTCAGCGGAAACACTTTTACTGAAGAATTAGGCAAAAAACTATTTAATAAATTACCTGGAGCTTTAGGAAGAGAAATTGAAGATAGATGGTATAAAAGAGATAGTGTAGTGGCTAACCCAAACCTAAAATGGACCATAGGACATAGAACACAACATATAATGGATATACTAACAGAAAAATGCACGAACATAAAAATACAAAAACAACTAAAAAGAAATGAAATGAATTTCTGTAAATCTGTTATATACACAACCCAAAATTATGATAATAATCAGAAACAATATAGAAAATACAAAAAGAAATAAAATAAAAAACCATATAATCATAAATAATACTTCTTAAGAAAATCAAAAGCCAAAAAACCATGGTTAAATAGACATAGACCTGTTAGGAAATATAGAGATGATAGGAACTATAAAAATAAATTAGAATGCTATACTTGTGAAAGTATAGACCATTTAGCTAATGTATGTCCTAAAAGAAATAATAGTAGAACTAGAAATTCTCAATTAATAGAGGATTTCCAAGAAACTTTACTAAACGTAGACGAATACATGTCAAATACAGAAAGTATATACTCAATAATAAGTATTGATATAAATGATAAAGATAATTCTAAATCTGATTTTTCAGAACCAGAAGAAGATAATTTAGTAAATGAATTAGGACAGGAGATAGAAGATCTAGACTTAAACAATCTAGTAATCAATAATTTAATGAATATCACTCAAGAATGTGTACATGAATTCCAAAGAAACAAAGGTTTAGACAGTAATAGATGTCATATATGTAATTGGTCCAAGTAAAGACAAAAGAGCTAAATGTAAAAAATGTTACTTAGAAGTCTATATAAACTGTATAGAAAATACTTTAAAAATAAAAATAGAATTAGAAATAAATAGCAAACAGAAATATACCAATAATCAAATCTTGAATTTAAGAGTATCAACTCTAGAAACCCGAGTAAATAATCTAGAACAAAGATTAACCATCCTAGAAAAAGGAAAAACCAAAATCACTATAGGAGAATCAGATACACAAGAAGCTATACATTTAGAAAACTACAAGCAGAGCTTATGAACTTGGAAGATAATGACACTAACCTAATATGCAATGAAGGAAAAGAATTTTCTACCATTAAAGTATTAGTAAAAATTAAAATTAAAGACGTAGAGATAGAAACTTTAGCACTAGTAGATCCCGGATGCACTAGCTGTCTAATTAATAAAGAAATAGTACCAGAACATTTACTAAAAATACTAGAGAGACCTATAACAGCTACCCAAATGGATGGATCACATAATATCTACAGTTATTACATAGAAAAAACACAAATAAGTTTCTTAAATGCATGTAATGAATTCTACAACCCAACTTACAATGTTATAGGACTATGCTTTTGTATCCAAAACAGAGGAGGATGTCTCTTAACAAAAGATAGAATAATGCTATTTAAAAATCTAATTTATACACCGGTACAAACAGTAACATTACCAACAGTATATAAAACATTACAAACATATAAAAAGAATTTAATTTCTAAACCATGTTGCAAAGACTGCCAAAATAACCAATGCCAAAATAGCAACCTGTTAAAAGAAGACAAAAATTTAGAAGAAAACTTAGAAGATTTTAAAAATTATACTCTACTTAATGCAGAAGGACAAGAATGCTTAAAAGACATAGAAAAAGACTATACTTTAATAAGTATTGAAACTCAATTTTACAACTTTAAAAAAGGAATAAACACGATAGGAATAATAAATAATCCGAAAGACTTAGACAATGTAATAGCAATTTTAGATAAAATAGAAATAATAGCAGAAAAACCTTTAGCACATTGGGATGCTAACGAAATAATATGTAAGTTAGATATAATTAACCCAGAATATACCATAAAGACAGCATCAACAGAAGCTAACAATGAAGCTATAGAAGAATTTGAGAAACAAATTAAAGAATTATTAAAGTTAGAAGTAATTCGAATATCAATATCTAGACACAGATCAGCAACATTTATGGTAAGAAACCATAGTGAGCAAATAAGGGGAAAAGCTCGTATGGTAGTAAATTATAAAAGACTAAATGATAACACCAAAATATACGCATATAAGTTACCAGATAAAAGTGAGTTAATTAATAGAATACAAGGTAAAAAGATATATATTAAGTTTGATTGTAAATCCGGGTATTGGCAGGAAAAATGCACCCAGATAGTATAGAATGGACAGCATTCACCTGTCCAGAAGGACATTATGAGTGGCTTGTTATGTCGTTTGGACTAAAAACAGCCCCATCCATTTTCCAGAGAAAAATGGATGATATATTTAAAGATTATAAAAAATTTGTATTGGTATATGTAGATGATATTTTAGTATTTAGTAAAGATATGCAACAACATTTGGGACATTTACAAACGATATTTAGACTATTTGTCAAATATGGAATAATAATTAGTAAAAAGAAAATAGAACTATGTAAAACACATATTAATTTTTTAGGAATAACCTTAGGAAATGGGAAGATTAAACTTCAACCTCATATAACCAAAAAAGTATTAGAAATGCCAGATAAATTAGAAAATACTAAAGACCTACAAAAATTTTTAGGATTAGTAAATTATGCAAGAAACTTTATTCAAGATTTAGGAAAAATAGCAGGACCATTATATGCTAAAACAGACAGTAAAGGGCACAAACATTTTAATATAGAAGATATTAAACTAATACAACAAATTAAGGAAAAAGTTAAAATTATTCCAGACTTAAAAATTCCTCTAGAAACTGATTATTTAGTTGTTCAAACAGACGGAAGTAAATTAGGATGAGGAGCCATATTAAAAACAAGACCTAATAAATATAGTAATAAAAATGAAGAACAAATATGCGCCTATCAAAGTGGCTCATACAAAGAAAAAGGAAACATAAACGCAATAGATTTAGAAGTACTAGCAATTATATATGGCCTAAACAGTTTTAAATTATATATATTAAATAAAGATGAAGTTTTAGTAAGAACAGATTGTGAAGCGATAGTTAAATTTAGCCAAAAGATAAATGATAAAGCTAGTAGTAGAAGAAGATGGTTAAATTTTATGGACACTATATCAGTATATAAAAACATTGTTTTTGAATATATTAAAGGTAAGGAAAATGAATTAGCAGACCAATTAAGTAGATTACAATTAAAAACAAAATCTGTTTAACCAAAGCTTATATTTGTTTTAGCATGAGACCAACTAGTCAACATACAACAGACAAGGGCAAGGGAATAACGTCTTCTTCATCTCAAGACATTTATTTTCAGACAATGCTAAGAAATATTAGATTTAGACCCCAAAACTCTATAGAACTCGAAAATTCCATGCAACCACTGGAGAGAATAGATTTTGGGCCTTTCAATTTAATTGCTTTTCTGTCCAGTAATTACTCGTTTAACCTAAGACTAGAATATATTTTAGACAGACCCCAAAAATGTCTGATATACAATCTGTGGATAGCACACCATAAACCAGACCACAAACATTTCTTAGCTGCTATGAATGCCTTATGTCAATATATATCAGATAAAAGTAAGCCTAAATTCAAATATTATGTAATCATACATGGTAAGACGAATGGAATTTTTCATACTTGGTTAAGAGTAATAAACTCTATAAAAGGTGTAAAAAACCCTCTTTACAAAGGTTTTAATGATTTTTCTGAAGCTTCAGATTATGTAAGAGGACACCTTGGACCTAATTTTTTCTTGTCACCTGCCTTAAGACAAAATCCCAACCAAATACCTCAGTACAACATTCAAAAAGATGTGACCACTGCTCCTCAATGACCGAGCCTTCAAGAGATTAAATCTTCAGAAGGAGGCTCTTATTATAGAAAATTCTCGACTCATGGAGCAAAGACAAACTCTACAAGACAGACTTAGTAAATTTCAGACAAAAAAGACTCATGCAAGTACCCAAACACAGAGTTATCCATTTCCATAAAAAATGGATGAGAAGGGTGTGCATTCCCCTCTGAATGCTCAGAAATCCACTGTACCGAATATTGGTGCAGCTAGTTCGGTTCAAACGGTAACCGGTAAAGACAAATCAAATCCATTAAGGGTTGTCACTTTGCCAAAAAGTAAAGATGAAGCAGGACCTTCAACAAAACCACATAAGACTAGTACCTTAAAAAAAGACATTAACGGCAAAAAAAAGAATAAACAAATTGAGATTATTGTAAAACATACATTAGAAAAATTCTTTAGTAGCCAGGAACAAGATAAGCATATAGATAATAAAGAGAAGCCATGTACAAGCACAGATAGAGTAATTCCAGACATGGATAATACAAATATTAATATTCCAAGATCGTCAGACGACAAAGATGATAGATTTGAAGATAGTCTTCTCCAAGATGCTCAGGATCCCTATGAAGATGATGACTCTGGAATGAGTTTCGACACCATAGCCCTGCACAACTTGGACACATAAGCAGACAAAGACAAGTAATAAAGAAGATTGATACAATAAGGTACAAGTATTGTAATAATATTGTGATTAGTACAAATATTATAATAGTATCGTGATAAGAGTGCCATGTGGGTATGCCCACTTTGAGTCTTGTTAGTAAGTCCTTGTCAGAGTGAGTGCTTCCTTTAGCATTACTTTCTAAAAGAAAGAAAAACTGTTGAAGCACACGTCAGGAAAAGAAGAATAATAATGCATATGACGATGGGGCCCAATGTGTACCCGACCTGCATTATTAAAGAATCTTATCCTTACCTGTCGACCATATTGTCAAGGCCATGTAGTTTGATCCTAGTCCACTCCTTTTTTCTTACTTTAGTCTATATAAGACTTGTAACTTAGTAGAAGGAAGTAGATCGAAAAAACTTCAGAACAAAATTTCCTCCCATGTATAAACCCTCCTCCAACCAACTCCTCTTCTGGGTGTAAAACAACTCTTGTAATATATAAGGTGTATTGAATAATAAAGTTTGAAGAATTTTCCAAAGTCTCTAGGGGATTCCCGAAAGGGAAACCTCTATCTTAGTTACTTCATATAAGTTTTTATTTATTCTATACTTCTCCATCCCGTATTTATGTTATGTAATCTTGTAATCTTGTAATCTTGTTCTGTGCTTTACTATGTATTTGTGTGGTATCTTGTGTCTTGAGTCGGGGGTCTATCGGAAACAACCTTTCTACTTCTTTAGAGGTAGAGGTATGGACTGAGTACATCTTACCCCCCAGACCCCACCAGGTGGGAATACACTGGGTTTGTTGTTGTTGTTGCTATACTTCCCCATCAAAAATATGTTTTTTTTAAATATATATATATATGTATATATATATATATATTCTCTGTAGATCATGTAAATTAAACAATGTTTATTTAAATTCATTACCCTTAATATATGGTTAACCTCTTAATTTCTTAATAATAACGATGGATTAACCTGTAAATTCCTAGGAATTCTAGCCTTGATAGTCTGCAATGTCTGCAGAATAAGACAAAAGACGAGTGTTAGATGTTAAATGAAAGTTTTCGGGGTGTGGTTAAAGAAGTAAGTTGTTAAGAACATAGGTTAAGAGGAAGAGATGTACCGGGTAATATAAAAAAAAATTAAAAAAACTTGGATAAAATATAGAATATAAGAATAATAAACATGAAGAAACAAATGGAAAGAGGGAGTACTGAGTAGAATTTTTACAACATACATTTGAAATATCTATAATCTCCTCTATTATTCTTATTGAAATATCTTTATATCGCCTCTTATTTTGGTATCAGAGTATATATATATATATATATATATATATATATATATATATATATATATATATATATAAGTGAAAATCAAGAATTTGAAAAGTAATTGTATCTTTTCATGACTTTATCCCCTTAATTTGAAAAGTAATTGTGTCTTTTCATGATTTTATCTTAAGAATAAATTAGGGTGGATTGTTATACCATCAAATATATGAAATAACTTATCTCAATATTAAGTTATCCCAAATTAGACGAGCAAATGAAGCACCAAAATTTTTATTTTACAGCATACATTTGAAATATCTATAATCTCCTCTATTATTCTTATTGAAATATCTTTATATCGCCTCTTATTTTGGTATCAGAGCATATATATATATATATGAAAAGTGAAAATCAAGAATTTGAAAAGTAATTGTATCTTTTCATGACTTTATCTCCTTGATTTGAAAAGTAATTGTGTTTTTTTATGACTTTATCCCAAAAATAAATTAGGATGAATTGTTATACCACTAAATATATGAAATAACTTATCTCAAATTAGACAAACAAATAAAGCATCAAAATCTTTATCTAAAAATTATTATTTTATCATGCGACTATTTAATTAGTATCTCACACCAAACTACCTCATTTTTCTCCAGTAAACTACTACTGAAGTCGTTACCTGCCTGTGTTTACATCTGCTAGTCCGCAGTCAGAAAAACCGTGTTAGCTTCTCTCTCTTCTTTGTCACAACCACTTCAAGAATGAGAACCAAATCTATAGTTGAAGCGGTTTTCTTCCTGCTGTTGACCCTTACGACGTCTCTTGGCTTCCAGTCGGACGAACTTCTCGTCGACGATGAAGAGTTTGGTCTCGAAGGTGGTGGAATCCGATTCCAATCCCGTTCCGATCCCAATAACGTCAACGCAGCAACACCTTCTTCCGTTCAGTCAACCCGGAAGAGGTCTGTCCCCGATTCAGATTCAAAGATCCAGTTCCCTCTGGAGCATGCCTTCGGTGATTCCGATTTCTCCCCTGCCGGCACCTTCACTGCTCGCCTCAAATCTTCTTCTCATGGTTCCCAGGTCTTCCCTTAATACCAATTGTTTATTCTGATTATATTAATTTTTGTTGAACTTTGTCTCCTTATCTCTCTAATTATTAGCATCATTTTTGGTAACTGTCTCCTTAATTGTAATTATAAAAGTTGTTGGGTAGTATAAAGATTGCTGTAAAAAGGTTGATATTAAGTAATTGTAATTAGTATTAGCTATTGCAACTGTCCCTCTAATTATAATTATAGTTATTGGGTGATATGAAATTGCAGAAGAAAGATTGATATCAGTTTACTTAATCAGGAAGCAAGTGCTGTGTTGATTTCATGGAACCATATTTTGGATTTGCATTCTGATAAAAGAATAGTAATGTATCACCTTATTTTGATTAAAAAAACAAAGTAATGCGACTAACCACTCCTTTAAAATATAAAACAATAATGACTTCAAGTGAAGCATGACTGGATGGATGACTTTGACCAGATGTGACTTGGAAGAATTTTATTTGGATAGAGGGACTAGGGAAATTTAGCCTTTGGGTTGTGGAATGAGGTTGTTTAAATGTTGATGGGTGGGGCACAAGAGTTGCACGTGTTTGGACTCAGAATTATTGGGTACCTTGCAACAATTTTAAGTCAATTGTTGTGGTTGGTAAGGAATAATGGTTATTGGTGCAAATTTTTGTTTGAGTAGGAATGAACTTACTCTCGGCGTTGTACAAGAGGTGTCTGATAAGAACTAGATATGCTAGAGGTATCTAATAAGAACTAGATATGTTAAGAATTCTTTTTCTGTCTTTTTACCCTATATTAAAGTATAGATTGTCACATATGCTTCTTTCTTAGGCTATATTGTTGGACTTCGTGCATAATTTTAGCAAAATAAAAGCCATATTGTTGGCTTAAACTTGCCATTGGTTTGACCTTTAATTGTAGAAACAATGATTACGCTCCAGTCTCAAGAAAGTTGAGGTTGGTAAGATGAATCCTCACTTACCATGTTTCACCATTTAAATTCATCTCTAGCCTAACATCATACAAAATAAATTCATCTCCATTTAAATTCAAATATGTATTGACAAAGTCACCTTGAGTTTTCTCACCATATTAACTGGAATTGTCTACAACAAAATCTATTTAATGGCATTTGGTGAAAGATTTAGGTGTCTAGGATAAAATCGACCCAAGTATGTCTAATGGCATAAAACTCTGTAGCTTTCTCTTTGTAGAGTATAAAGAATGATCCAAAATCTCAACATATGAGTGTTCATCTGAGGGCTGTGTGTTAGACCTCTCATAATTGAGCTCTAGCTTCATATCTCACATGGAGGAGATGAGTGAGAGTGAAGAAGATGAAGTTTCCAACACTTTCCAAAAGTGATGCCCTTGTTTTTTTGTTGTTTTTTGTCTGTATCGGGTTGGGCTATTTGTGGGCCTAATCTGTTGTTATCTCCTGAAAGTATCTCCTCTTTGACAAAGTGACAGTCAATTTCAATGTGCTTAGTTCTCTCATGTCATACTGAATTTGATGCAATATGAAGTGAAGGGTCTCTTGGTTATCACACACAAGTTCCTTCAGATTGGTTTCTTCAAATTTTATTCCTTTGAACAATTGTTTGATCCAAACTGGGTCACAAGTTGTTAATCATTGCTCAATTTCTGTTTCTGCACTAGATCGAGCAACCACATGTTTTGGACTCTTCCAAGACACCAAATTACCGCTGCTAAAACACATTATTCAGATATAGAGCACCTATTAGAAGGTGATCCTGCCAAATCAACATCTATATATCCAACGATGTAACGGTTGCTCATGGCCTCAATTCTAGAAAAATAATTCTATGCTTGGAGTTGACTTATATATAAAAGAATGTGGACAACTGCATCCCAATGACTATAAAGGGGAGAATCCATAGATATGTCAGATCTAGTTATGGAGAGATAATTCAACTTACCACCCATCGTCTTATATTTTTCAGGATGACTAAGTGGCTCCCCCCTGTCTTGGACCATAAGAGTGTCAATGGGTATACACCCTATCATTCATGTTTGCTAAAAAATGTCTGACCCATATTTTTATTGTGATATAGCAATACCTGATATAGGTTGAACAGCCTTAATACCTAGAAAATACTTCATTTTGTTGAGATCTTTAGTCACAAAATGCTGAAAGACTTTTTGCTTTAACGTAGTGATACAATCCTAATTATTGTTAATGATAACTTTACTGTCAACATAAACTTCCAAATAAATACACAGATTTTGAGCACAATGCCAATAAAACATTGTGATCAGCTTCACTTCGAGTCATGCGAACTCTTGAATTACTATGCTAAACTTCCCAAACCAGGATTAAGGAAATTGTTTCAAACCATAGAGGGATCGACGAAGTTGACATACTAGGCTACTAGGCTCCCCCTAAGCGACAAAATTAGGTGGTTGCTCCATATAAACGTTATCATCAATATCACAATGGATGTCTAACTAATAAAGTGACCCATGGTTGGCAACAACCATGGATAGAGTAAGACAGATAAATGCTATTTTATCCATGGAGAGAGTATTATGATAATCAAGCCCAAATTACCCCAAATATCTGAGTATACCCTTTGGCAACAAGGTGAGCTTTAAGGCAATCAACTTGATTGTCCAAATCAATGTTGACTACATAAACCCCACAACAACCGATGGTAGATTTATCTGAAGGAAAAGGAACAAGGTCCCAAGTACCACTCGCATGTAAAGCAAACATCTCGTCAATCATAGCATGTGCCGGGTTGAGAAAGTGCGTTACCTATAGACTTAAGGACTCGAGGGAGGAAACAAATGATAAAGATGATACAAAGACATAATAGGGTGATAATAGACAATGATAATTTATAAAGGTATGATAAAGGTTAGTATTATGAGTGGATCATATACCTTTTTGAAGTATTATGAGTACACACGTTCGTAATAGGTTCAGTGTGCAGAATATGAATCATCTAGATCAGAACCTGATCTGGAAGCAGACGGTGATGGTGAGTTAGGAGTGGTGGTACTATGGTTGGAGATGTAAAAAATGGGCACAGGTAAGAAGACCTCAAAGATATTAGGAAGATCTGAAGAAGATGCAAAGTAAGGCCGAGGCTCAAAATACGACATTGATTGAATAAGACACCGACAAAGTTTGGGTGGACAACAACAATACCCTTGTGAACTCGAGAATAACCAAGAAAAACACATTTGGGAGCAAGAGGGGCTAATTATCTTCCGTTTGGGCTACATTATGAACAAAACAGTTGCTCCCAAAGACAGGGGAATAGAGATAGTGGTGACCAAGGAAATAATATTGAATAAGGAATATGATTTTGAAGGGAAGATAATGGAATTCAATTAATGAAGTAGTAATATGTGAGAATTGCATTGCCAAAAAACATAGCTAAACATGGGATTGAAAGCTCTAGTAGTCTCATTGAGGTGCCTATTCTTCCTTTATTATATGAAATTTTGCTGAGGGGTGTATGGACAAGATGTCTTGATGAATAATTCCTATTTTAGTCATAAGCTGCCGAGGATAGGTATTTTAAGGAATTGTCACTACGAAAAGTACCAATAGAAGTGCCAAACTCATTTTGTGGTTTAGCACAAAACTCTCGAATGTAGAAAACAAGTACATTTTTGTTTAATCATCCCTTTCGCCAACTTTAGCTCGGCCATTGCTGCCGGCTAGGTCATGTTCCACACCATATTTTTCTTCCTTTGGCTTTTATGTTACCTTATCCAAAAAAAAAGAAAAAAAAATTCCTCCTTTGGCTTTTTATCTAAATAGGACGGGTTTTATGAGTTCAAATGACATTAACAAAATAATGAAAACATAAGGTTGAATAGACTCTTTTAGGACCCTAAATATCATAATGTACTAATGAAAAAATAAATTATACACAACTTTTAGCACTAGTAGGAAGGTAGTGCAGGTGTGTTTCCCATATTGACACAACTCACAATCTAATGTGGACAAACTTGATAGACTAGACACCATTTTTTGTAGCTTGAATAAATGCGGATATCCCAAATGTTGATGGGCCAAGTATGGAGGATCTATAATTGGAACATGCTATAGAAGAATTAGGATAGTTAAGGTAGTAGAGGCCGTTTGATTTAAGTTCTGCGCGTCCCGTACTGAGATCTTGCATAATAGAAGAATCATCAAGAAATAATATAGCCTAATTTAGGGCACAAGTCAAATGACTGATAGATGCAAGATTTAAAGGACAGTTAGGGACATAAAGAACAAAGTTTGGAGTGACAGAAAACGGGTAAAGCTTGTCTCACTCCTTTTATCTTTTGTTTGGATCCCAGTGGCTTAACGGTAGGGAGAGATTACAACAAGAACAAAAACATATCTAGTGAAATTCCACAAGTGAGGTTTGGGAAGGGTAAAGTGTATGCGGACCTTACCACTACCTCGAGAAGGTAAAGAGGCTGTTTTCGAAAGCCCTCGGCTCAAGTGTTTACCAGAAAGAAACAATGGTCAACCATAAAATAGTTCAATAATTAAAACACAATAAACAACAGCAATATGATAGATATCAGGGATAAGTTTCGCCTCAACATCTTCGGCTAAACCCTAAACAACTATTCTATGGCTAGTACACTGTTGCGTCCTATCGCACACGCAAGTATATGTGGTTGTGCAAGTAATATAGTGGCTCTTTTGAATTGAATATCAATCCCACATGGACTTAGTGTTTAGCAAGCAATCTAATTCTAGAGTTACTAATGATATTAAATAAGTGTGCTTGTAACCAAAAAGTAATAAGAAATCATAACAGTATGAAATTTGGATTGTAAATGATATATGGAGAGCTTCCGGGGTTGAGACTTACTACACATTCATGCATAACCATGGTTTCTAGTTGGTGTTGGTGTTTATTGTGATTGTTGATCTACGAGGTTGTTATTATATCTTGGGAATGGTCATCTTCTAAGTCATCTACCCAAAATTAATCTCACAACTACATCGTTGAATGGGGATTTGAGTCTTTAAATTGGATGCATTAAGCTATCTTCCTATTTCATTAACCAAGTATAGTGTTTAGGTATATCTTTATCCTAACCACAAATCATCCTTTAACAAATAATATCTAACGATTAAAGACATGATCCACACTCTTTACATTCTTCATTCCGTCCCTCCAGTCCTGTGGTCAAATTCGTTTTGGGACTTATATTTATCCTAAAGTTCATGACGCTTTAGAATAGTAAACGAAGAACGCAAGAACAATCACATACTTGATAAGCATATAAACCAACTATAAAATTATAATTAAACAATCATTTTAGTAGTCTCAATCCTAGATGAGGGTGTTTAGCCACTCATAGTCTTACAAAGTATCACCATAGATGAGTTCATAAAGTAAAACTACAATAAAGTAAAGTTAAGGAGCACAGAACCCTAGTTTGAGCTCTTTGATGTCTTGCCTCCTCTTCAATTCGTGTATTGATCCAAAGATGTGGGGTACTTGTGACTAAGTACTCTTTTTATAGTGTTTTAGGTCGTCCATAGGTAGCCCAACATGAAATATATGCATTGACAACATTGCCCTTTACTTAAGGACATAAAAATCGACTTTTGGATGTTTCGGGAGTTGCCTCGCGCCGCGAGGCCAAAGACTGGCTTTTAGGGGTGCGGCGCCCACCCAAAGCAAGGGTGAGGCAGTGAGGGGTCGCCCTAGGGGTGCGGCGCACACCTTATACCTTGCTTCAAGGGGTGCAGCGCAATGCACTCCCACAAAGGGGAGGATTTGCTTCGTTTAAGCTCCTATCTTCTCGTGCGTTGGATCCTTGTTTCCTCACTTCTTATGACTTTTTTGTAGGATTCAATTAGCTTCGAAAACACCTCCAATGGTCTCCTACAACATCAAATAACAAACATTAGTTCATACAACACAATAGAGCTCATTATAAAGTACTCTAGAACAAGCATATCTCAAGCTAACACCACTAGTTTTCTCGTCTAAACTCCATTTGATCATTCTGATTCGTAACTTGTTTCAAAAACACCTTAAACACTCTAAACATGTTCTTTTAACACATAAATACACAATTATAACCTTAATAACTCATTAAGCACATCAGGAAGTCCTCAAAACTAAGCTAAACGTGCATATATAATGACATTTGAGTATAAATACGCCTAAGATCATATATGACAAACACCAAGAAGCCTAAACCCTTAAGCAAGACAACACTCATACGCGACTAACCATCTACTCTAATATGCGTCCTCCACATCCTCTTATCTAAGGTCATGTTCTCGGTAACCTGAAGATGCACCATGTCTTGTCTAATCACCTCTCCCCAATACTTCTTCGGCCTACCTTTATCCTTCTCGTACCTACTATATCCAACCTCTCGCACCTCCTTACTGGGGTGTATGTACCTCGCCTTTTCACATGTCCAAATCATCTCAATCTCGCTTCCCTCATCTTGTCCACCATAGAGGTCACTCCCACCTTATCTCGAATAACCTCATTCTTGATTCTGTCATACCTAGTGTTCTCACAGATTCACCTCAACATCCTCATATCTGCAACATGGTTCTTTTGAACGTGGGAGTTTTTGATTGGACAACACTTTGCCCCGTATAACGCCAGTCTAACTACTCTATAAAACTTACCTTTAAGTTTTGGTGGTTTCTTTTTGTCAGACAAGACTTCGGAGGCAAGCCTCTACTTCTCCATGTCGCACTAGTATGATGTGTGTGATATCATCGTTGATGTCTCCACTACCTCGGATAATATAGAGCGAATTTACTTGAAGCTGTCGCTCTTAGTGATAGCTTGTGTGTCCAGCCACACTTCCACACCTGCCTCGTACAACCTCTCATTGAATCTGCACGCCAAATACTTTGTTTTGGGCCTGCTCAACCTAAACCTTTTAACTTTTAGAGTTTTTCTCCACACCTCCAATCTATCATTAACTGTGCTACACGTCTCATCAAGCAGTATTATGTTATTCACAAGTAGCATACACCAAGGAACTTATTTTGTATGCACTAAATCAATTCATCCATTACCAAGGCAAAGAGGAATGGACTAAGAGCTGATCCCTGGTGTAACTCCAATTCCAATTCCACATTGAAGTGTTTTGAGTCGCCTCCTACTATTTTAACTCGCGTTTTAGCTCCATCATACAATGTCCTTTATTGCCCAATGTAAGTCGCTAGTACTACCTAAAGCCTCCAAGCATCTCGAAAGACTTCTCTCAGAATTTTGTCGTAGGCCTGCTCAAGGTCAATGAACTCCATATGTAAGTCCTTCTTCCTTTCTTGGTATTTCCATTCTTGGTATTTCTCAATCAGTCTCCTCGCTTCTGTAGTAAATCGCCCCAACATGAATCCAAACTAGTTCTCGAAAATGGACACACCTCTTCACCTTCATCTCCACCACTCTCTCCTAAACTTAGTATGCTTAATAGCTTGATACCCCTGTAATTATTACAATTTTTGGATATTGCCCTTGTTCATGGTCAACAAGACCATTGTACCCCACCTCCATTCTTCGGGCATCTTAGCTGTCTTTAAAATGACATTGAACAAACTAGTCAACCACTCCGTGCCTGCATTGTCTGTGCTCTTCCAAAACTCCATCAGAATCTCATCAAGTCCGGTTGTTTTTGCGTTGCTCATTTTACTAATAACACACGTCACTTCCTCAACCTTAATACACCTACAATACCCGTGTAAGATTGATACCAAAAGTGTACATTTTATTCATCTGAGAGCTACAAATTTATAGTACAGGAAAGCAAACATAACCGAATCAAATCTCTTGATTCCAGCAGATATGACTATCAAGATGTGATCTTTTTGATCTAATTACCTAAACTATCTACAACAAATTAGATATGATTTTATCAGATCAATTAAGATCCTACAAAATCGATCTTAAATATTCACAAATCTACACTCCCCCTCAAGTTGGCATGTAAATATGTCATGCCTAACTTGCTTACAAGAATTTCAAATTTTGATTTAAACAAGCCTTTTGTGAAAATATCTGCAATTTGCTGTTTTGTTGGGACGAAAGGCATGCACACACTTCCTTCTTCAATCTTCTCTTTTATGAAGTGCCTATCCACTTCATGTTTTGTTCTATCATGTTGAATTGGATTGTGAACAATACTTATGGCCACTTTATTGTCACAGTACAACTTCATTGGTAAATCAAATGTTTTTTTGAGTTCTTCCGTCATCTTCTTGAGCCAAATCATTTCACAAATCCCATAGGCCATAGATCGGTATTCAGCTTCAGCACTGCTGCGGGCTACAACATTCTGCTTTTTACTCCAAGTCACAAGATTTCCCCAGATAAATGTACAATATCTAGATGTAGACCTCCTGTCAGTAGTAGAACCTGCCCAGTCTGCATCTGTAAAGCTTTCAATGCCCCTATGTTAACTTTTTCTGAAAAACAATCCTTTCCCCGGAGAACTTTTAAGATATCTTAGGATCCTATAGACCGCTTCTTGGTGCTCTTCCTTTGGAGAGTGCATAAACCGTCTGACTAAGCTTACACGGTCGAGTATGTGACAAGCAGATCAACTTCCCCACTAGTCTTTGATATTGACTGTGGTCAACTGAATTTCCTTCTTTATTTTCGAATTTTATATTCGTATCAATGGGTGTTTCAGCTGGACGACAACTACTCATTCCCATCTCTCTTAGATGATCTAGTACATACTTCCTTTGTGACACCATAATGCCTTCTTTTGGATCTCGTTACTTCCATGCCAAGAAAATATTTCAACTGGCCTAGATCTTTAATCTCAAACTCCGAGGCCAACTGTTTCTTTAAATTCTCCATTTCGGACAAGTCATCTCCTGTAAGTATAATATCATCAACATACACCATCGGAATAGTTGTCATTCCTTCAAGAGAATGTCGAATGAACATGGTATGATCTGCTTTCCCTTAAGTGTACCCTTGTTTTTCCACAAACTGAGTAAACCTCTCAAACCAAGCTCTTGGAGATTGTTTGAGACCGTAGAGAGATTTCTTTAGCTTGTACACTCTAGTTTCATACCTTTCTTCAAAACCTGAAGGAGGGTCCATGTAGACTTCTTCTTCGAGTTTTCCATTCAAGAATGAATTCTTCACGTCTAGTTGTTGGAGGGGCTAATCAAGGTTGGCCGCAATGGTTAGAAGAACCCTTCTTGAATTCAATTTGGCAACTGGAGCAAATGTCTCAAGATAGTTAATCCCTTAAGTTTGAGTGAATCCTTTTGCTACCAAACGTGCCTTATACCTAAGCCCGGCAACGGACCGGACCGGAACGGTATTACCGGAACGGTATTACCGGAACCGGATCCGGTACCGGAAAGAATGTCCGGTGTATTATACCGGAACCGGTACCATTGGAAAATATGGTCCTTCCACCCTGGTCCGGTTGTCACCGGTGCGGTACCTTGTCGGACCGGTACGGAAACCGGAGTTCCGGCGTTTTACTATTTGCATCTCACTGTTTGTTTAATTTTTTATTAATGTTATGATTTTTATAATAAAAGAATGTATGAATAGTTATAACATTTACTTTTTAACTTTAAAAAAATTAAAAGTATATAATTATTTTAATAATCAAATTATTTTATTAATATAAACATAAAGTTATGCTAAAAAAAGTTAACATCAACTTGATATATAATTTTTAAAATAGTTATAAGTTTAACTCATAACATTAACTTTTTATTACATAACCTTAGAAAAATTTATATTTATTCAAATTTAATACATTACGTTGTACATTTATTATAAATATTAAAAGAGAATCTAATCTACGCAGCCAACTTCTAGGAAGGCTTCTGTTTGAATTATATCTGTACTCTAGAATCTTAATATCTATAATGTCCATAATATTCTATATGTAAGTTATCTATTTCTATATTTTCCGGAATTGGTCTTTTTCCTTGTTCTTCCCTTGCTTTCATTCCATCATCATTATTCTCCTAAAATATTTCCTCTATTTCGTCTTCAATCTGGGGCGGTAATTTTGGGAGCCCAAAATTTCTTCTTTCGGCATTAATCCAATCTCTAAATAATATCGAAATTTCCAAACTATCCTTCGCCAACGAATATTGATGATCTCCAATCATAAATCTTCCTGCACTAAAAGCTTGCTCCGATGCGACTGAAGAAGCTTGACTTGCTAGCAAATCTCGAACCACCCTTGATAGTTTTGGAAATTGTCTGGTACGGGTCTTCCACCATCCTAAAAGTTGTTGTTGTCCATTTGCATCTCTAATACATTCCCGATCCTGAGAAATATATGAATCAAAATCATTACTGCTACAACATTGAAGACCAAGTTCTTCACCCATCTCATCATCGAAATCATCATATCTATGTCTAAAAGTAGGAGGTTCGACTGGCGCAATATTATGTTCCATAACTTGATACATGTTATATAAACTCCTGGCTTTAGGTACTATGCTATCACAACACGTTTCAACCGATGGCCTTTCATGAGGTTCAATTTCTAAATTGGTGTAAATTTTTTGAACCATCATAATTACACCATGTTCTTTGTAAAACGGGTTGAATAAAGTAGCTATCAAATAAATTTGTGGAATCGGAAAAAAATATTTTTTAAATTTGTCAACCATAGCGTCAATTGCCTTTTTGTAAGGACAATTTTTTTTATAATTAGCAAGTACTTTCGAAATAGCAGTAATATTTACTAAAACGGAAGAAATAGTTGGAGTATATTGTGCAGATACTGTGTTCGTAGCTTGATAGAAAGTTTTCAAAAATTTACAAAGTTTTTCTACTTCAATCCAATCATCAGAACCTAGCCTTAAATCATTAGTCGTATTAAGCGAATTATAAACTAAATTGTATAGGTTCGATACACACTAGCAACTTCAAGCATTTGATACAAAGAATTCCATCTAGTAGGAATTTCTCTTGGAACTTTTCTATATGGAAGGTTACACTTTTTACATTGATATTTAAAATCATCTATTATAGCCTTTTTTTTTATTTTTAAAAATAAAACTACATGCAATGCAAACCTTATAACAACCATCTCCAAATAACTCAACACTATTATGTACTATCGAATTTAAAATATGTCAGTACATCTAACATGAAAATAATCATTATCCATGGGACATAGTCTAGTATTTAAAAAATCAATGGCTTTCAAATTATTAGAAGCATTATCTAATGTACATGTCATAGTTTTATCGATAAGTCTAAAATATTTTAAGCATTCCGCTATTGTAAAAGATATATATTTACCGGTTTTAGTTTCGTCAACATATTTATAAGCAATAATTCGTTTTTGCATGTTCCAATGATGATCAATCCAATGAACCATGCCAGTAAAATAATCATTACCGATAATACTACGACCCATATCAGAAGTAATAGATACTGTACCATCAAATTTACTAAATAAGCAACGAAGAAAATGACAATGTTCACCTTGAAATTTAAAAATATCATTTTTAATTGTATTTCGTGAAAAACCTTTGAAAGAAATTATATACTCGTTGAATATAATGAATAAAACCGGGATGCGAAGGAAAACTGAATGACAATCCCATAACAACAACCATTTTCGCTAGTTCTTCTCTATCTACATCTTCATTATATGTCAATGTAGAACTTGAGCTAGCTGGGTTAAACCTATCTAAACGCGCTTGAACCATATTACCTCCCACAGATTCTTCCGTCAATGGTGTACCACCTTTTTTTGCCTTAGCCTCATTTTCTAGACGAATAAATTCTGTATAACATTTCCTCAAATGCGTAGTAAGCAACCCTGTCCCACCATTTTTTCCCCCAGTCAAATGTTTCATAACTCTCTTACATTTATTCCAAGTAGCAGTATTTTTTTCCTTATCTTGACTCATAAATTGCCAAACTAAAGACCGTTTAGGACGTTCAGTACCTTTGGCCCTACTAAATTTCGGTAAAGGGGGAAGTACATCATCGTCTTTTGGTATTTCCGTAACCGGACTAGTAAGGGTAGGGGTTTCACCTAACTCTTTGTACTTCTATATCATCTTCTTCCGGTAAGTCTTCTTCAAAATTATTATAACGCCTACTTAGTGTCTCATGGTCTAGTTCCATACCGGCACCAACATCAAAACCATTAGGTTGTGAAAGAATTTTCATTAAATCTAGGCGATAATGAACTAGTAGTAGCATTATTTTTTTTATTTCTACGAAAAACCTTACCAAAGATTGGTCTCTTACCACTACTTTTATTTGCATCCATAATTAAATTTAAATATAATTAAAATATTAAAACAAGCAATATAAATATTATAAATCAAAAAATAAACGTAAGACTGTAAGTAAACAAATATTGATATTAAAAATAAAAAATATAGAGATTAAAGTTGGAACGAATATACCAAACGTCTGCGTAAAAGCAGACGTATACCAAATGTCGTAATGGAAATATGATAATTGAAGCTTGTAGTATCTTTAAAAAAATCCACAACTCCAATTAATACAAAAATTATAAATATTGAGTATGAGAATGTTAAGATTTAAGATTTAGAGAGTATGAGAAATTGAGAAATTTGTGAAGAAAAAAAATTGATTTAAAAGGATATTTATACTAGAAAATTAATGGTGTAGTGGACTAATTGGGAGGGGGAGGCACAAAATAGCCGTTGCCCCCTCCAACAGCTATTTTACAACGGTCAACAACGGCCAAAACCAAAAAATTTTCTTTAAAAAAAAATTAACATGCATCGGTCGGCGCCGGACCGGATCCGGCCAACCGACACCGGAAACGGTAAACCGGAACTACCGAAAAAAATGCCCCTCCGCACCGGTACCGTATTCCGAGTCGTTTGGTACCGGTATACCAGTAAAAACCGGTACCGTTGCGTTACCGGACCATGAACGGAAACGGACCGGAACCGGATTAACTCCGGTCCGCTGCCACCTTTACTTATACCTCTCTAGGAACCCATCTGATTTAAATTTGATGGTGAACAACCACTTGCAGCCCACTGTTTTCTTTCCACGAGGTAGTTCCACCGTTTTCTAGGTTTCATTTCTCTCCAGAGCGTTCATCTCCTCAAGAATTGCCTCCTTCCACTCGGGAATGTTCAAAGCATCCTGCACATTTCTCAGTATCTCCATTCCAGATAATTGAGAAAGAAGCTATATAGGAAGGGGATAAGTTTCTATATGACACAAAATTTGACATGGGATAGTTGCTGACTTTTCTTACCCCTTTACGTTTGGCAATTGGAAGATCAAGGTCTAAACTAACCAAGGGTAAATCAAAGTTGGGTTCTGGAGAATTACCTTATGTATCAGTAAGATCTAGTAAGATCTTGCTGGGCGGACATTTGGTTTTGATGAGAGTCCTTGATCTCTTTTTCTTGATTCCGGTTTCTTCTCATGTAAACCTGTAATTCCTTTGTGTATTCCCTGTTCTTGTCATTAATTGTATCATGAAAATGCTCTATTGCCTCAGTATCCTTATTTTCATTATTTAAGTTGGGATCTCTTACCTTATTTAGGTGGTTATTACTAAAAAACTATTTCCTGTATCTATCATAAAACCTGGATCCTTTTGTTCCTCACATGTGAAGTCAAGAAGATCTTTATCATCCCTCGAATCTTCACTATATTTCCCCCTGAAGATGAGCTTCAAAAAACAGTTGTGATTCAAAAAAGGTGACATCCATTGTGACGATAACCTTTATAGTAATTGGGTCATAACACTTGTAACCCTTTTGACTAGGGGCATAGCCAACAAAAACACTTTGTTTAGCACGTGGATCAAGTTTACTCCTATTATGATCATGAACATGAATAAATACACTACACCCAAAAACTCTCAAAGATAGATCAGTTGTCAATCTAGAAGCAGGGAAGTATGTCTTGAACATATTGAAAGGGGTTTTAAAACTTAGAACACGGAAAGGCATCCTATTAATAAGATAAGTGGATGTTAGAAGAGCTTCTCCCCAAAGAAATTTAGGGACTCCGCCTGTGAACATTGGTGCACTATTCCCTTAGAAGTGAAAAAATTGCTTAGGTGGTCATTAAAAAACTCTCTCCCATTATCACTCCGAAATATTTGAATCTTCTCATGAAATTGTGTCTCAACCATAACATAAAAAGCCTCAAATATATGTTTTACTTTCCCCTTGTTTTTCAATAGGTACACCCAAGTTAGTCTAGTGTGATCATCAATGAAACATACAAACCACCTTTTTCCATTTACGGTTGCTGTCCTAGAAGGTCCCCAAACATCACTATGGATTAACTTAAAAAGGGTTTCGTGGCATATTAACTTTAGGATGAAAAATTCACATTGAAAAAAGGATGTAGTTTTATTCATAAACAATCGTGGTGACAAGAGTTTTAAATAATGAAAACTAGGATGACCAAGGCGATTGTGCCATAACATGACTTTATTATCAATTAGAACAGAGTTCAAACAAGCTGAACTAAAATTTACTGAATTGCTGCCATTTTTAAGAAAATAGAGACCTTCAGACTCTCTAGCATTGCCAATCACTAGCATTGCCAATCATCCTCCCCAAGACCTTGTCCTGAAATACACATGAAATATCGTCAAAGATAGTATGACAATTAAGGTTTTGAGTCAATTTGCTGATGGACAAAAGATTATGAGACAATTTTGGAACATGAAGGACATCAAAAAGAGTCATAAAAGGGGTTAGTTTGACTGTCCCTTTCCCAGCAATTGTCTAACAGAACCATCAACAACTTTGACTTTTTTATTTCCTGCTTAAGGAGTATCAGTAGAGTAAAAATGGGAGTTCCATGTCATGTATCACTAGCCCCTGAATCTATGATCCAAGAGCTTATACTAGTAGAATCTGTACTAAAAAAACACATGGCACATTACCTGTTTGGTTTAAAGAACAAGTGGGAGTAGAAGAACTAGGTTTATTGGATTGGAGAAGTTTGTGCAGTAGCTCTAGCTGTTCCTTGGTGAATGGTGGCATTTCTGAAGAAGATTTCAGCCTCGGTTCTTCGGTGGTACACTGAAAGGCTTGATTGCCATGGTTTTCTGCCCTTTTTTTTGTTCCAGATAGGTGGTTTTCCATGGATCTTCTCTCAAGTCTCTTGAGTGTGCCAGTATTTTTTGCAAAAATCACACCATGACTTCTTTTTCTTATCATTCTCATTTTTCGCAACATCTAAAGCAGATGACACTATATTTTTTGATTCCAGATTAAAATCATTTTTTAGCATAACATTCCTCCTTGTTTCCTCATGCCTAATTTCAGAAAATGTTTCCCTCAAAGTGTAGCAGATTTTTTCCAAGAAGTCGAGAACGAAGTTCGTCAAAATCTTGGTTCAATCCTGTTAAAGATAGATATACCCTCTCACTTTCTTCCTTTTTCATTGTTTTTACGTTATCCTTCGAACATTCCCATTCATCATTATAGCACTGATCTAATTTTTGCCACAGGGAAACCATCTCATTATAGAAAAGAGTAACACTTCTCTCTCCCTGCCTCCCTTTCCACAGTTTAATTTTCAACTCAAAAATCTTAGAGACATTTTCTACATCAGAATAAGTTTCTCTAACTGCCTCCCAGACATCCCTAGTAGTGGTAAGAAATAAATATGATTTACCTATGGTAGGTTCCATGGAGTTTAGTAGCCAAGCAATCACCATCGAGTTTTCTGAGCTCCAAGTGTTCATTTTTGGGTTTCCTAATTCAGGCTTTCTCGTATCTCCAATCAAGTGCCTAAGTTTTCCTCAACCATCAATTGCCAGACGGACAGATTGCGCCCGTTCCAAATAACTCTTTCCATTCAGCTTGTGAGAAGTAAGCTGAAAGGAGAAGAATCACCACCTTAGTTCATTGTTGTCTCGGTCGGGACTTTGTTAACAGAACTCTCGGCTTTTGTTAATGCCGTTGGGTGACATAGACCAGTAAATGCTGTTTTAGTCATCAGCAACGCCAGCTATTCTGATACCATGTTAAATTGGTACCAAAAGTGTACATTTTATTCGTATGAGAGCTACAAATTTATAGTACGGGAAAACAAACATAACCGAATCAAATCGCTTGATTCTAGCGGATATGACTATCAAGATGTAATCTTTTTGATCTAATTATCTAAACTATCTACAACAAATCAGATATGATTTGATCAGATCAATTAAGATCCTACAAAATCAAATCTTAAATATTCACAAATCAACAACCCGGAATCCCTATGTCTCTCAGAGTGCTCCAAGTCACCCTACGCAATGATTCTATCACCTTTGTCGTTCAATAGTTTGTGAAAGTAGGGTTGTCATCTTTGCTTGATGAGCGTCTTATCCGCCAATACCTTGCCATCCTCATCCTTAATGCACTTCACTTGATCCAGGTCCCTCTCCCTTGTCTTGTTGAGCCTGTAATGTTTCTTATCTCCGTCTTTGTCCCCTAGTTCTGTATATGGTCGTTTCCACTGTCTTTGGCACCTTATAAATTTCCTTATTCGTCCACATTTGCTCCTCATCACTGTATTCCACCAACTTAGCATACACAACCTTCTTAGCTTCCACTTTGCCTTGAACTTCTCCATTTCACTACTAATCCCCTCGACGACCACCAAAATTGTCCCTCGACACCCCTAATACCTCTTTAGCTGCTTCTCTAATGCAACTAGCTGTCTTCGTCCATATGTTATTCTCATCCCCTTTATTCCTCCAAGCCCCTATCTCCATCAATTTCTCCCCAAATTCCCGAGAGAGGGCAGGGGTCAAACTACCCCATTTAGTCCTTGGTCGGACATAATGGTTCTTCTTCCTCCTTCCTCGCTTAATCTCCAAGTCTATCACCAAAAGTTTATGTTGGGTAGTTAGATTCTCTCTCTGAATAACCTTGCAGTCCTTGCAAAGGCCTCTATCTTCCTTCCTCAAGAGTAAGTAGTCTATTTGAGTTTTAGCCACCGCGCAATGAAAGCTAACCAAATGATTTTGCTTCTTTGGAAGCATGAATTAGCTATTACCATCCCGAAGGCTTTAGCAAAATCTTGGAGCGAGGTCCCACCAACATTTATATCCGCAAAACCAAAGACTCCATGTACACTGTCAAAACCGCTAGAAGTAACTCCAATATGGCCATTGAAATGCCCACAAACGAATATCTTCTCGGTGTCTGTTATTCCCTTTGCTACCTCATCTAAATACTCCGAAAAGAGATTCTTCATCTCCTCATCCAAGCCCACTTGCAGTGCGCGTAAGCACTAATAATGTTTAAAGAATGCCCTCCAATGACTATCTTGATCGTCATCATCCTGTCATTAATCCTCCTAACCTTCACCACATGCTCCCTAATTCTCGTCGACTAAAATTCTGCTCCTATCCCTCGAGCATCTTGAGCACCACACCTTAAACCCATCCACATCCCACGTCTTGGTACCTACCCATTTGGTTCCTAGACACGCTATATTAATCTTCCTTTTTACAAAATCATTGCCAGTTTTGTGGACTTCCCCATCAAAGACCCTATATTTCACGACCATACTCTCAACCTAGTGAATCCTTAGCCTCCTTATCACTCCTACTACTCGCCTCGACCTTGACCTAGGACATGGCCTCAGTCCATCATCGTCTACCAAAGCCACCAAATAAGGTTTAAGTTACAAAGGGAAGAACAAGTCAAAAGCTTATTAAAAACACAAGTCAAAATCTTATTAAAAACACAAGGCAAACTCTAAAAACCCAATTCAGATTAGGTTATATGACTAGAGACTAAAAGTAAGTCTTAAAGCAAGAATCAAACAATGTCAGACTCAATAAAGCACTGACAAACAATAATCGCGATACAAACACCAATCCGAGACTACACTAGAACACAAGCTACACAACAATAACAACATACCCAGTAAAATCTCACAAGTGAGATATGGGGAGGGTAAAGTGTACGCAGACCTACAAATAGCTGCAAACCATGCAAAGTAAGAAAATCAGGAAATAGGAAATGGAAATGGGACAATTAGACTCACAACATTTACTCAACATTGGCTACACCCAACAACAAGAAAATCGGTGCTATTTGTAGACTACCCTACACAGAATAGAGGGACTACGGTAGCGAAAGCAAAAGAAATTAATGTAGATAGTGCAAATGCAACAACGATAGACGACAATACGACGATCACAAGTAAAAATATAGGGAGATAGCAGGGCAGAACCCGTGTGACCCACAAAACTTGAGAAACAAGAACCTAGCCAGAGAGACTTCGAAGTATGCTAGAGGGTTGCTGGTGGTTGGCGGTGTAGTCTGATATGACCTTTTTCGGGAAGATCTATGTTTTCTAGAGTTTGCCTAGTTGCGTAGTAAATCCTGAAGAAAAGAAAACCTGATTCTTGGTTGTCATCGGAGGGTCGCTGGAGATCGCTAATCGTCGTTGGAGTTCCTGGCAAGAGGTAGGTGGGGAGGTAGCGCGATCTTTCCGGAGAAGTGGTGGATGGTAGACAGAATGAGGGAGACAGAGAGAGAATTAGAAGAGCCACTTGTCGCTGGAGATACTAGGTCCCTGGCGTCCGGAGGGGGGCATCAAAGAATGGATGTAGTAGCATGGAGAGACAATAGTCAACAGGAGTAAACACATAATACTAATTGGTGTGTGTGTGTGGGGGGGAGATAGTCCACGGTCCATGGTCCATGGTTATTAGATTGTGAAACACCAACATAAGAATTATCAACGACAGAAGTTTCAGGCTGAGTAAATAAGGATACTTGTAGAGATGTCTGCTCAATACTGAAGGATCTCTTTATATTCCCCTTCAGATACATTAACCCTCTGTTCCATAACTAGCTCGGGGTTGTACCATACTTCGTGGAAGCACACATGTTGGGACAGCAGATAAATTAATCAGGTCGAATACTCGTTGATTACTTGTAGTGTTTGTGCTCATGAACATTCTTGGGTTGTTGAGAATAGCATACTTTATGAGTCTGTCAACCCTATTATAATAACTACATTTAGGTCGAGATCTTCCAAAATAACCTCCTATCTACTCTTTATAGATTTTTTTCCTGAGACTATTTAGATTGAGGCCTTCAATTTTGATCCTTTTATTAAGGGTTCTGAAGTAATCATGGGACTGAATTTCCAATTCTTTTATATTTGGAGCAAAAAATCTAACCCAAATGACATGACTGAAAATTGCAAAGCTGATCTAAAAGGGTTTGCACTCTTCAGATGCTTGATATGCTTTGAAAGAGTCAAAAGTTATGCTAAAACAGTGAAGAAGGTCGAGAAAAGCAACTGTAATGCCGGAAAATTATTGTTCTGGTAATTGAAAAATTGACCAAAACTGCCTAGAGTCGCTTGGAAACATGCCAAAAAGGGAAAATGCGATCGACACGCGGTAGCTTTTACTAGGGAATGGGAAAAACTAAGTGGCGACTAGTAGGGAAGAAAAAATCTTGCCGGAGAAAGCCTGGAAGACCTCTCACGAGCTTGTGTGTATTGGATTTTGCTGGGAACGCTGCAATCTTCTGGGCATGTGGGCGAGAAGGTTTCTGCGGGAGGGGGTACTTGGGGTTTGGTTACAGGGAGATGGTGGACGTTGTTTTCGCACAACATTCACTGAAGAAAAGGTGACACAAATAAGTTGGAACTGTCATCGAAAAGGAGGGCACATTGGCTGTCTTTCTATCCCGATGGTTTCTCATTGTTGCTTTGATATAATGTGAGGAATAACGATTCAAAAAATATTATTTTTTCGATAACCGTGGTGTTCGGGCTAACTTGACTGCTCGTCGACTAATTTCACGGGATACCGGCCACCTCTCACCAGCAACAGGTACCGGGTAATTCTGTCCTCCAAGGCTAGAACAGACGGTAAGAAATCACCTAGTGTTTGTCTCTATCGGGAATTGAACCTGAGACCTCATGGTGCTCAACCCAACTTCATTGAAACACTAGGCCACATCCTTGAGTGCAGATTCGGAAAAATATTGTTAAGATGCATTGACTATATTATTTCATTGAGCCTCTTTTTTTCGATAAGTGTATTTTATCCATAAACAAGGCCTAGTTAGCCATATACAATGGGAAAAACAAAAAGAATCTACAAAATTTGATTCCCTACAAAGTACACCCATTCTTCTATTTAACTAGAAATATTATGGGTGCTCGAAAAGAAAATGAGAGATTGGAGGCTATTCCTCACCTTAGAAAAACTAGACTGTACCCCTCAAAATCCCTCCCGATTCTCTTTGACCAAGCAACCTACATCAACGCAAGAGGGACCAATTTCCCAGCCTTACGTCTTCTCCTAATCCCTCATCTCCAACAAAACATTAAATCTTTCACAGACTTTGGCATTACCCAAGAAACTCCGAACCATCGAAACATATCCCACCATAATCTCATGGTAAAGACATAATGAATGAGAAAATGATCCACTTCTTCCTCTGTTTCTTTACACATGAAACACCAGTTGACACAAACAACCTTATGCTTTCTAAGATTTTCCGCCGTAAAAATCACCCCTCTAGATGCTAATCAAGAGAAAAATACACCTTTCTTGGCACCGACGCTGTCCAAATTGCATCGCATGGAAACACGACCTCATTCCTAGTTAAGAGTTCCTCATTGAAAGATTTCAATTTAACAGAGAAAATTCCATTGTTCGCCAAACCCCACTACAAATTATCAGGTTCATCAACCGAATTGACTTGCCTGTGAAGGGTGGACATCAACCTTTGGAGCTCGGTCACCTCCCAATCGTGGAAATGCATTCTAAATCTCAAGTCCCAAAAAGTCTCTCCATCATGTATATCCCTAATCTGTTGGACTGACATGCCTCCGTGGCATGACTTTCTATACAAATTCTGAAAATCATCTTTCAATAAGTTATCCCCACACCACCCGTGTCCCCCAAAATTAGCTCTCTTCCCATTTCCAATCTCGAATAAGATATTTCTGTTGAAATCATCCCGTCCCTTTATTATATTCCTCCACAAACCACTCCCGAAAGGCATAGTGACATCTCTAGTTCTCTATCTCCCTTCCATTAACCCATATTTATTGCCTATCATCACTCTCCAAAAGGCTTGAGCCTCCATCCCGAAACGTCAAAGCCATTTGCCCAACAAAACTTTGTTAAAAACCGCCAAATCCTTGATTCCAAGCCCTCCCCATGTTTTAGGAGAAGTGACAGCCTTCCGATGCACCAAGTGAAATTTCTTCTCCCCATCCGCCACATCCTAAAGAAAGTTTCTCTGCAACTTTTCTAATTTTCCTGTGAACAAAGTTGGAGGTGGAAACAAAGACATGAAGTAAGTGGGTATACTCGATAAAGTGCTTGTAATAAACACCTCTTTTCCGCACAAGTATCTTGTTTGCTACTCCATTATCTCTTTTCAACCCTCTAAAGAACTGGATTCCACACCAAAACATCCTTGTGTGAGGCCCCCATTAGTTGTCCAAGATGGGTAGTCGGAAGCGCCCCCACCTTGCAGGTTAAAACCTGTGCAAGCATTCCAATGTCAACCAAGATGTCAACCAAGTCGTCAACCACGTCCTTAACTAGAAATTCGTACACTTAGGTTTATTTTAAGGCCTGCCACCACCTAAAACCAAGTAAGCAGTTGTCCTAAATGATTAGTTGGTTCATATCTACATCACAACAAGCCAAAGTATCATATACAAACAATAAGTGAAAAACCAACACTATCCGAACATGCTCACCCTCAATCGCTGCATTAAAAGCTTTTAAAAAACCTCCCAAAACAGCTTTGTCCATCTTCCTGCTCAGAGCTTCCATAACTAGGATGAACAGTCTCGAAGATAAAGGATCCTGTTGTCTCGGGCCACTGGAACTTCCCAAAAACCCGCATTGATTGCTATTCACAAAAACTTAATATCTCACAGAAGTAATGTAACATCTGATACATTTTTTTTCCCAAATCCCAAATCATGATGTGATTTAGGAAACTCCAGCTCATATGATCATAATTCATATGCCTTCTCAAGATCAAATTTCCATAATACACGTGATGCTCCTTGCTTTCTTCTTGAATCTACCTCTTCATTTGCCACTAGAGCTGCATCCAAAATCTGTCTACCATCCACAAAAACATTTTGTGAAGTAGTTCCAGTCACATCCAACACCTTTTTTAGTTCTTATGGACAACATCTTAGAGATGATTTATCCACTAGACTAATGGGTCTAAAATCCTTCATGCTTGAAGCTCCTTCACACTTAGGGATAATGACAACAAATGAAGCGTTTAAACTCTTATCAAATTGACCCCTTTCCTGAAACTCAACAATAGTATCGATCACATCAGTTTTGACCGTATTCCGATAGTGTTGGAAGAAAGTCAAAGAGAAGCCATCAGGCTCTGGAGCTTTGTCACCCGCACATCCCTCCACCGCTCTCTTCACCTCTTCCTCCTTGAATGCCCTTTCTAACCACTTTTACTCCTCCTTACCAATATGACTAAAACCTAACCCCCCTAACTTTGGCCTCCAGTTTGTTTCTTCCTCAAACAAACGTTTGTAATAATCTACAATTGCCTCTTCTACTCCCCCCCTCCCCCAAAAGTGCACCACCCTTTTAACCTATTCTATTCTATACTATTCCTTCTTCTATTTATGATTGCCACTCGGTGAAAAAACTTTGTATTAGAATCCTCTTCCTCCAACCACAACGCCCTCAATTTTTTTCTCCAACTAATCTCTTAAGAGCCAACTTCTTTAGTTCCTTTTTCAACCTCAGTTTTCTTTCTTTCTCTCTCACTTCTAGCTTTCCACTTCAAACCTCTCCAACTTCCCACTTCAATCATAATCTCCCTCATCTTTACCTCTACCCAACCAAACACTTCTTTATTCCATTCCCTCAAGTGTTTCTTGAGCAATCTCATCTTTTTGGCAAGCCTCAAAGAAGGCCTCCCCTCCACCGCATAACTGCTCCACCATCCGGCCACTCTATCCTTGAAATCATCCACTCTTAACCACATGTTCTCAAATATGAAAGGAGACTTCGTCCTTCTACCTTTGCTACAATCCAATAAACTACGAGAATGATCTGGAACTAATCTTGGAAGAGGAATTTGGATCAGATTGGGAGCCAACTCCTCCCAAGAAGTGTGGACACAAGGAATCTATCTAGTCTTGATTTGGAAGAAGAGTCCTCTTATCTGGACCAAGTAAAAGACGCTTGCCCTACCAATAAACTGTCAAAGGCAAATCAATAAGAGAATGGTTACCAATAAACTCCGACAACTCCTCCATTGCCCTAGAGACCACCCTACACCCCTCTTCTCTCATCTGGAGATCTAATGGTATTAAAATCCCCACCTAGCACCCAAGGAACATCCCACCTTCCTGAGCCATTCCTAATTCTTAAAACTCTCCTTTGACCCCTCCCCTAGTGGAACATAGATGCTTTCAAAACCCCACTCTGACCTGTTGCCAGTGTTTTAAAACGTGCCCCTAACATGAACTCCCCCTTATTGACCTCCGCATACTCCACCTTTCATCCCAAAGCAAAAGAATTCTACCTGCACTTTTCCAAGCCTGAATATAATCATCCACCCTCCCCCACATTTTTGATGAAACTCTCCGTCAAAGTCTCTAATTTTGTTTCTTGGATACATATCATATCTGCCACCAGTTCTTTAAACCCTAATTTGACAGTGTCCCTCTTAGGAAATTACATGGGATGAACCCCACAGTGGATGGGTTTGCTTTTTGTCCCCAATAAGAAAAGTCATTAAAAACTAGCCTTCCTTTCTTTTTATGTATAAAACAAGTACATTTTTGCCTCTCTACATCGCAAATGTTTCACATTTTCGATGCTTATTTGTCTCTCAATTTCTATTTGTATTTTTTTTTTCTCTGTTTCATTTTTCCCTTGATTTTTATTTTTCCCTTGTTTTAATTTATTTGTCTCAACGTTTATTTTTCTTTTACTTTTTTTTTCTTCTTTTCTCAAACATTATTTATTTTTTGTTTATTTCTTTTTCTTTTTTTAATTTATTTGCCTCAACTGTTATTTTTATTTTATTTATTTTGTTTATCTTTTCTCATTTTTTTTTTCCATTTTTCTCAAGCTATATTTTTATTTTTTTCTTCTCATTTTGTTTTTCTTAATTGTTTTTTTTTTAATTTTATTTTTCTTTTTTTTCTTTTTTTCTTCTCTTTTTTCTTTTTTCTCAATCTTTATATTTTTTCTTTTCTCTTATTTTTTCTTCTCTTTTTTCTCAACTTCTATTATATTTTGCTAATGAACAAAAAGTTGGATAGTCCGCAAAGAGGATCTTTTTTCTTTGACATTGAAATTAATTAAGGGTGTGACTTGTTGTTTGGAAGTCCTTTAGGATAAGCCTGAACATCTCATAAATCAAGACACAATGTGGCAGTGTCAAATCTTGCTCGTGGGGTATAACTTGTTTGAAAATGTTGAGCTAAGTCTTGCCTCGAAGCCAAGAGTTATAGAGGATCTCATAAATTAAGATATAATTAAGTAGTGTTAACTCTTTCCCATGGGATGTAACTTGTTTTTTCGGAGGCTCTTGAGCTAAGTCTTGTCTTAGAGGCAAGGCTAATAGGGCGTCTCATAAATCAAGACACAATGTGATAATGTCAACTCTTGTGCATGAGGTGTAACTTGTTGTTTATAAGTTCTTGGACTAAGTTTTGCCTCTAAGATGAGAGTTATAGAACATCTCATAAATCAAGACATAATGTGGTAGTGTCAACTCTTCCCATGAGGTGTAACTTGTCGTTTGAAAGTCCTTGGACTAACTCTTGCCTTTAAGACAAGAATTATAGAACACCTCATAAATCAAGAAACAATGTTGTAGTGTCAATTCTTGCGCATGGGGTATAATTTACTGTTTGAAAGTTCTTGGGCTAAGTCTTATATCTAAGCCAAGAGTTATAGAACATCTTATAAATCAAGACAAAATATGGTAGTGTCAACTCTTGCCCATAGGGTGTAACTTGTTTGAATCTCTGGTCAAGTCTTGCTTTTAAGGCATGAGTTATAGAACATCTCATAAATTAAAACACAATTTGGTGGTGTCAACTCTTGCCCATAGGGTGTAACTTGTTTGATTCTCTGGTCAAGTCTTGCTTTTAAGGCATGAGTTATAGAACATCTCATAAATTAAAACACAATTTGGTGGTGTCAACTCTTTCCCATGAGATAACTTATTATTTAAAAGTTCTTAGTCTTGCCTCTAAGGCAAATTATAGAGGATCTCATAAGTCAATACACAATTTAGTAGTGTCAACTCATGTCAATTATATGTAACTTGTTGTTTGAAAGTCTTTCCTCAGAGACAAGAGTTATTGAACATCTCATAAATCAAGACACAATGTGGTAGTGTCAACTTTTATCTGTGGGGCATAACTTTTTATTTGAAAGTCCTTGGGCTAAGTCTTGCCTCTAAAGCAAGAATTATAGAATATCTCATAAATAAAAACACAATGTGATAGTATCAACTCTTGCTCATGGGACATAACTTGTTGTTTGAAAGTCCTTGGGCCAAGTCTCACCTCTAAGAAAAGAGTCATAGATCATCTCATAAGTCAAAACACAATGTGGTAGTGTCAATACGTGTCCATTGTACGTAATTTGTTATTTAAAAGTCCTTGGGTTAAGTCTTGCCATTAAGGCAAGAGTTATAGAACATCTCATAACTAAAAACACAATGTGGTAGTGTCAACTCTTACCCATGCGACGTAACTTGTTGTTTGAAAGTACTTGGGCTAAATCTTGCCTCTAATGCAAGATTTATAAAACATCTCATAAGTCAAAGACACAATATTGTAGTGTCAACTCTTGCCCATGCGGTGTAACTTGTTGTTTGAAGAAATCGAAGAAAAGAAAAGAAAACTATAAAAGTTGAGAAAAAAGAAAAAAATGAATAAATATATTAAAAGCTAAAAGAAAAAATAAAAATCAAAGAAAATAAAAAAGAGAAAAAAAAAGAAGTTGAGTGGACAAAAGGAAAAAAAAATAATGAAAAAAATAAAGGTTGAAAAAAAGGAAAAAAAATAAAAGAAAATATAGGTTTAGAAAAATAAAAAAAATAAAAAATGATAAAAGAAAAAAATCAAAGAAAAATAAAAAAGAGGAAAAATATAAAAAATAGAAGTTGAGAGGAGAAAAGGAAAAAAGTGAAGTTTGATGAGTAAAACTAAAAAAAAAAAGAGAAAAAATAAAAAATGAAATTATTAGAGTAAAATAAAAAAAGAGAAAAAAAAATAGAAGTTGAAAGATAAATAAGCATGAAGAGTTGTTTAAAAATATTTGAGATATAGAGGGACAAATAGGTATTTGTTCCATACATAAAAAAGAATGAAGACTAGTTTTGTATGACTTTACTTATGGGGGACAAAATAGCAAAGCCCACTCACTATGGGGGTCATTTCTGTAGTTTACCCCTTTACATTCCAAGTAATAATTTTTAACTTCCATGTTTAACAAAAGAAACTTCTTCCCCACCCCTCTCCTTCCCGGAGGCCCCAACCCTTACGTTATCAAAACTATCAGTTTTCTTTCGCCTTCATTATCCTTACCCAAACACCCTCGCCTCCCTTCCCTGGGCCCTTCTTTCTCCTTTCCTCAAACCTCGCACTTTTTCAATGTCTCGAAGCAAATCTAGCACCCTATCCTCCTTCCCTTCAAAAATCACCCCCAAAAATTCCCCGAATTTGAGTTGTTTCCCATTTGCCCATCTAGACATGCCTTTTCCTACCTCAACACATGCTATAGGCATTGCATTTACTCCTGGAACAACACTACAATCATCCTTAGAACCAGCCGACAGCTGAAAAGATTGTAAAACAGCCTTTTCACGCAAATTTAAATCAGGATTGGGATAACTGCAGCTCCCCCAAAAGCCTTTCAGAATCTGTCTGGTTGACATCCGGGCTAAAAGCCACCAATTCAGAAGATCCGGTGACAGCAGAATCAATTTCCGGCGCTGGCGAGAACACCAAACTGCCTCCAGCCCTCAAACCAATCGGAATAGCATCGCTCAACGTTGATGGTTGCTCAGAACTACTGTTCTGACCCACCTGACAAGACACCGACCCCGGAATCTTGTTATCTCTGTCTTTGGAACAGTGATTCCAGCTGGCAGGCGGAGGCATTAAGCTGGAAACAGTTGCAGGTCTCTTTGCTCAGATCTGAGCCTCGATCTATCGATTTCGGAGGCAGCTGATCGAACTCCGGCGCCTGGCAGTATGAAAAACACATTTTCTCTAAGAAAAAGAACTGTCCGGTTCATTAAATGAGTTACGGTTCGTCTCCTTAATATTACTATTAAACCGTTTTACTCTTTCCAATTTTTTTCACCTACCCAGTGATAGGGTTGTCTTTTCCCAACATTAGGGTTTTGCCTCCCTTTCCACTTTTCAGAAAAATCATCCCTCCCTTTCTTCTTCACCACATCTGCCGGCTTTCCCATGCTTTTGACCTCATCGACCCCATTCCCCCTTGTCAGCTCTAAATCCTTCTCTTCTCTTGCTAGAAATTTCATCCCTTACTATTTGCAGCTTCATAGGACGAAATTCCAAAGAGAGCCAAACTCTATACTCCACTTCACCATCATCCACCTTAATCGAAACAGGAACCTTACCTCCTTTTTTCACCACAATTTTCACCCTACAAATATCATGTAAACTACAAATCACATTCACAAACCTCCACAAAGCTCTCCGACCTTTCTAAAGAGGTCGATACACCATTGATGCACGGGAAGCCTCAACAGATTAACCCCACCGAGTCACCTGAAAAGCGTGGATCAACACAACTTTCATGCCTCAATCACCTCTCCAACAGCATAAGGTTATTGTCAAACCACCTTCCTTCATAAAGCACTTTCAGAGCTTCTTCTTCATCCACAAAACGAAATAAGAACCCTGAGCCCTATTTATAGACACCACATTATAATCTTTTTCCATTCTATTCTTATTCCAGCACTGACTTTTGGTCTGGTTGAGATAGAAACTCATTATCTTGTCTTTGTTAATAAAAGGCATATAGAATGTCTGCCTCTTGTTATTACTGTTGAGTCCACAATAACAACATCAAACATTTCTCTTTTAAGATAGTATGAGTTGGTTGTACTTCTGGAACTCAGGAGAAAACAGCGAATGAAGTACGCGACAACTTTTAAATTTGATTTCTTAGAGAACAAGCAGTTGAATTGTTAGGTAATTTTGGTTTTTTGAGTTAGTAAATGGTGTAAGAGTTGACATTTAGTTGGGAAATCTAAAACCTGAAATTATTACTCCCTCCGTATCATAAAGAATGACATGTTTTAACTTGTCATGGAGTTTAACAAAATAAAAAGACTTTTGAATCTTTTCGTCTTAAATTAAAGTATGTCAAATGTACCAAAATGCCCTTTAATCTTGTGGTCTCAAACATGCCACATGGAAAGTTGAAATTAAAGTGTTGCCGAAAAAGGAAATGGGTCATTCTTTTTGAAACGGACCAAAAAGGAAAGTAGGTCATTCTTTTTGAAATGAAGGGAGTAACACATTTCTGAAAAGCGGCATAACTAGCAAAAAGGTGTACTTGCTTGGCTTTCATGGTGAGAATCAAGTCGTGAACAAATTATGAAAAGTCATTTTCTGCAATTGCTGCCTGACCAAATTCTGATAAATCACTTACTGCATTTAGTCGATGTATGTTCAAAGTAATGATGCTTCCTAGATATTGCAGAGGATTTTGGGGAAAATCACTTTTCACATGATTTTCAAGAATTCTTATTCTATCTAGCAATTGCAAAATGCAAGGACAAGAAATGCAGAAGATACAGCCTTTTTTAAGCACATAATTTCAAGGAAGGCTGTGATTGAATAGTTGAAATAACTTAATTGACGATTGTGGTTTGAGTCACACAACCAATATTTTGCACACATTGAAACTGCCTCTTTGTGCTGTCAATGCAAGTATTTTAACTTATATAAGGGGAAGATTTTACATTTCCAATATAAAATATCTCCAGAAAACTGTAATCCTAAGTAAACTCTGCCTGTTTCGCACATTATCACTGGAGAATTGTTCCGATTATCATCATAGGTTTGTGGTAACTGTTTCTTCTTTTAAAGGGTAAATAACTGTGTGAAATTTTCAAAGAAACATAAACAAAAAGCAGCACCAGTGGTAGATTCATGTGTTAGCCAATATCTAGAAATTACTCCCTTGCCCCAGATTAGTTGTCCTTTTTATTTTAAGTTGTTTCATAGATCATGTTACTTTCTTTATACAGAAACCAATTTGCTACACTTCGTAATACCTTTTCAATATTTTGTTAGCAAGATGGTGCTTTGAGCCCCACTTTCATTCAGATTCTTCAATGCGTTAATTCATCTCTAGCTTTGTTACACTGTCATTTTAACATAATAGAATTTCAACTCTTTTTCTTAATAGTCATTCCATATTAAATGGACTCATATATTTTGTTGGTGACAGAATCCAATAGCTAAGGTGCGTGTGTGTCTACAAGAGAGAGTATGTCTTCAGTGTTGGTTGCCGGTTTTATTAAAAGTTGTTGCTTCGTCGCTTAAAGCAATGATGCTAGGGATTATTGCTTCATGGGTGAAGTCATGCTCTTTAGATAAGTTTGCACTTCAAATGGTGGTCCATGAATTGTTTTCGATGAGAATTAGTTGCTTCTTTGAACATCAGATCTGAGCAGTTGGTAATATCTGCAGTAGTGTATATTGGATGTTGAAACTAATTTTTTTAGTTGCAATTTAATTTTTTGAACTAAATTCATAGACGCTTGACGTTATTCTTTTTGCCCATAAATTGTGTACTTCTCCTCGCTTTTCGTTTCAGCTCTCATGGATCGTGTCACATTTTTTGCGCTTTTTGCTTTTAGAAACACTTGGTTACTCTACACCAAATAGATGTTTGACAATTACTCGAGTATGTCTTGGATGACGTGTAACTTTTCATCGTCAAGTAATAGATCTTTGACACTTCCTGTCACAGATGCAAACGCTGACAAAGCTTCGCTTCTCCAGAAATGCTTTTACTGAAACAGAGAAGGAGGGTTTCAAAGTAATTGAATTTTTCCATTCTTACAATCATAATGGCTTTGTTGTATGTGTGATTTGTCATTCTGAATTTTATGTGATGCAGAAACTCTTGAAAGGTGATGACTTTTACAGAATAAGAGTACCATCCAATGTATTGAACCTTTCTGGCAGAGAATACGTTGTTTCTTCAGTGAAAGCAGTAAGTTTCAACTATTGTGACTAGAAATGTCAGCATTTGTGACGTGTATTTCCTATTCATTTGGAAATTCATTAGAAAGGAGTAGTTTGAAATATGCATAGGCCTTTGTGTGATCTGATGCATGCTCATGCCTTTATGCCCTATGACATTGAATCTCTTTGATTGGTACTTAAATTTCACTATGACATTGAAGTAATAGGGTTAAAAAGTTATTATTGTGACAAATGATAGAAATTGTGTGGCAAGGGCATTTTATCCCGACACCTTTCAGGGAAAAAACTTTCATGTTATTCAATACATACTGGGAGAAATATAGGAGAAAAATATTATTGAATTGTTGTAACTATATTATTACATTGAGACCCTATTTATAGACACTACATTCCAGTCCTTTTTCTAATAGGACACTACATTACAATCACTTTCCAAGTAGGATTCTATATGCTATTCCTATTCTACTCATATTCTAACACATACTTTCTAGAGATGTTTTCTTTTATCTAGCAAGGGCATATTATCCAGTAAACTTTTTTTGTATGAAAAGACGAAGTTTCATATATGTCCGACTTTAGTGCTGTAATTTCTCGAGTGTTTAAATAGAAATATTGAAACTTGTAATCTTCTTCCTGGTGCTACTGGATTTGCATATGTGCATTTGTAGCCCCTCTTGTTTGAGTTTTTATTCTGAAAGTATATAATTACTCTAGGAAAATTTATATCATTGTGTATAATTGCTTTAAGAAAATCGACAAATCCACGGTACAAAATAAAGATCAATATGAAGAGACTGGGGTCTAGAGGCTGAGGCGGTAGAGCAGCCAGACAGCCGCAGACCTTTATAGATTAAAATTATTCATTGGGTAAGCAAAAATTGAGAAGGGGGACAAACTAGGTCATTCATTGTGGCTCTGTGCACCAGTTTCTCTTTTTGAGGAGGAAGAACATCTAACTTGGGCAAGAAGTTAATAATAAAAGCTCTGGGCTGCTAAGAATTTCTTTTAACTTACGTGTTCTATGCACCAGTTTGCGTTTTTGAGGAGGGAGAACATCTAACTTGGGCAATAAATTTAATAATAAAAGCTCTGGACTGCTTAGAATTTCTTTCAACTTAGGTGGCCTCCCTTGTCCCACACATCCTTTATAATCATATTTTTATTTTCTGTTTCAGACAATTGTATTACTTTGTGATTTGACTAATCATTCTGGTATATTCTTGGAATACTGCAAGCTTCAAATGTCATGCTTATCATCTAATTGCTATTTCTAATTTTGCCTCAGAGGTGTCTTCCTCGGGATGGTTTGGAGGAGCACTTTGTCATACATATGGTAATATTCAACCTGGTACTCATTGCCTAAGTTGACTATTCTGGTTCCGATATATTCTTTTTTTCCATTTCCCTTTCTTCTCTTTCTTTTTTTTTTTTTCGAAAAAAATTGGTTGGATGTAGCTGGTTTAAGAATATAAATTTGTCCTGGATAACAGTGCTTTTTAAGTACTTTGGCACAAAGTAAAGAAAATAAGTTAAATTCATATTTTTCAACATGATGTATTTCCTTTATCTGTCAACTTAGTATGCTTTGAATTTTGTATTGTCTTCTAAGGAAGAAAGGTGGTTTACCTTGCCTAGTTTAAGTATTGTCTCTTGAATTTCAGTAGACATTTGAGGTCACAGTTTTGTAATTAAGCAAATTAATTAAGTTGATCCAGTGTGCTCTTAGTTTGTGCAAATCTTTCATTTTTATCCTTGTTAGGAATTTGATTTTAAGGTGCTCATTGCAGGATGGTGTGAATATTTTGGCTATTAATTATGGTTCCCCTGGTGCATGCCAGTACCCTCGTCAATTGAAGTTTGTAAGTATTGATCCATAAGTATTAGACCTCTATCCACATTCCAACCTGCCCATCCTTTCAACCCAACTTATGTCAATCATATCACGCATGTGTAATCAGTAGTACCAGATTTGAGCTTGGAATTTTGATTGGACAATAAACTTTTACTACTTTATTTGAAAGTTTTAAGCTGTCTGAATGGGAAGTAACTAAAATTTAATTACAATGTCTTGACAGTCACTCAAATTTTAGGTGTTCTCCTCTGATAGTATACTATTTATTAGTATCTAAAGAATCTTTACCAAAAACGAATTGTGATAATTTTCTTTTGGAAGATCACATAATATATTTTGATTTCCATAAGCTTCTTTTTTAATGAACCACTATATTCATTGGACTTTGAATTTTTGGTTTAGATCCAATGATTAAGGAAAGTGATTTTTTCACACAACTTTTAAATACATTTTACAAGTGTTCTATTGGGGAAAAATATACCATCCCATACATGAGGTAACAACAACAATAACATAATAACTTGAGCAATTTCTCTTTCTGCTCCTCGGACGATTCGGTAGCAATCTTAAATCTTCAGCTCTTTCAGGCCACTCTCATCCACCCCACACTTACTTTTGACCACATCAGTGATCATGCATAAATCTCTGTAGTGTAAAGGAGTGGAGAGTGGTTTGTATACGTTGAACGACATCTCCTCATCATGTACTCTGATCTTCAATTCCCCTTTCGTCACATTAGTGAGTGCTCCACCGTCGGCTAATAATGGGCACCAATATAATCGGCAGCTCATTATCTGCTTGAAAAATCAAGAATAACAAATTCAGCAGGAATGACCAACTTACCAACCTTGATGAGCAAGTCTTCAATCATATTTGTCGGATACGTTCTGATAGTGCAAATTATTGCTCAGTTTGATGAACTCTTGCAGGTGTTTGTGTGGGTCTTCATGCGACTTACCCTCATATTGGCACGTATTCTGCATCAATCGCATTGTGCCCTCTTTTAGCTCAAAGTTTCCCGTGATATTCGTCTTACTATTGCTTTGGAGGCATTCTGCTGATTTGGTCTCACGAAGTTAAGTACAGGAACATGTGGTGCAACTGTGGACTGTACTGCAGTGCTGTTTACTGCATCATCTAACGGGTTTGGAAGGTCTGGGTTGTTTAGGTTATCACCCATAGCTCTCAGTTCTCAGCTCTACTTGAGTACGTTCAAGTTCACGATCAATGGGAATCGAGGGATTGCCTTGACTCCTAGTGTTGGGCATACACTAACCTGTACCAAAACAAAAATAACAAAACAAGTGAAATTTGAATAGTTTAATAGAAACTCAAAATAGTATAAACTCTTAACAATTTTTGTTTGATAAAGAGCTCTTAACAAATTCCTGGCAACGGCGCCAAAAACTTGTTGCGTCCAAACACACACGCAAGTTACACGGTCATACAAGTAATACATGATGTGAGTCCAAACATCGTACCCAAGGAATTTGACGAATTGACGTTCTAGTTTGAATTCTTATTAGCTATTCAGGAGGTAACAAGTAATAGAGAGTGATTTTGATGTTTTGATTGTTAAAATCTATTGAAGACGAGTCGTAGATTGTTGATTCA
Organism: Capsicum baccatum var. pendulum; assembly: GCA_030864225.1. NCBI lineage: Eukaryota > Viridiplantae > Streptophyta > Magnoliopsida > Solanales > Solanaceae > Capsicum > Capsicum baccatum. The sequence goes on from CM061554.1 coordinate 124,413,840, forward strand.
TAATTAAGATTAGAGAGAGGATCCACGGTCATGGTATTCCAACAATCCAGTTGAATTTTCAAACCGTATGTTTAGTTGATTTCTTGGGTTACTAGCTGCAGATTGATTTTAACCATATTGAGCGTTTTGCCAACAACTTTATGCCTACTCGACTATTCCTAATGCCTATATTCCTATGGTGGTCAATCGACAGTGAAGTGCATGAAGTGCATGTGATTTCCTTCCTTATCAAGTGGGCAAGGCTAATGGGTATATTCCTATCCACATTAGCGAATCCTTCCCCCTTTCCTATAGAGTTCACAACCAAGCCCTACTTTCCCTTATTGCTTACGTGAATTCCTTATTCCAAGTCCGATCTTTGCACCATAGATAGTGTTTGAGAGGTGATCAAACTACAAAACAATTACTATCACGAGAATATAAATTGCTCAATAGTGGAAATTGAAACTAAACAATAAGATAATCAAACACGATTATCATGTCTTTACCACAACCCTATACCTATACTCATGAATTGATTAGAAGCAATCAAATTTATGAATAACTACAACAACAACAAACCCAGTGTATTCCTACATAGTGAGGTCTGGGGATGGTAAGATGTACGCAGTCCATACCTCTACCTCTAAAGAAGTAGAAAGACTGTTTCTGATAGACTTCCGGCTCGAGATACGGAATACTAAACAAATTCATAGTAAAGCATGGAACAAGATGGCATAACATAAATACGACACCCATAAGTAATAGTAAACAGAGAAAAGTAAACAGATTCGTAATAAAGCATGAAACAAGGTATCATAACAAGAATAATACCCCCACCAAGTAATTCCCTACACTAGCGACCCAAACTGACCCTAGCCTTCTGCCCTAATTCGCGTCTTCCAGATCTTCCTATCTAGGGTCATGTCCTCAGTGAGCTGTAACTGCTCCATGTCTCGCCTAATCACCTCTCCCCAATACTTCTTCGGCATACCCCTACCCCGCCTAAAACCATCCAAAGCTAGCCTCTCACACCTACGAACCGGGGCATGTATGCCCCTCCTCATCACATGTCCGAACCATCTCAATCGGACTTCCCCCATCTTATTCTCCACTGAAGTCACACCAAACTTCTCCCTGATAGTCTCATTCCGAATTCTATCCCCCCTAGTCAGCCCACACATCCAACGCAACATCCGCATTTCCACCACATTCATTTTTTGAATGTGGGAGTTCTAAACTGGCCAACACTCCGCTCCATACAACATGGCCGGACGGACTGCCACCCTGTAGACTTTGCCTTTAAGCTTGGGCGGCACCTTCTTATCACACAACACCCCCGAAGAGAGCTTCCACTTCATCCATCCCGCCCCAATACGGTGCGAGACATCCTCGTCAATCTCACCGTTACCCTGAATCACGGACCCGAGATACTTGAAACTATCCCTCTTACATACCACCTGTGATTCCAACTTCACTACCACCTCATTCTCCATCCTCACGTCATTAAACTTGCATTTCAAATACTCTGTCTTGCTCCTACTCAACCTGAACCCTTTAGACTCAAGAGTTTGTCTCCACACCTCTAATTTATCATTCACACCCCCCCACGTCTCATCAATCAAAACTATATCATCTGCAAAAAGCATACACCAAGGCACCTCTCCTTGAATACGCCGCGTCAACACATCCATCACCAAAACAAACAAAAAGGGACTAAGAGTAGATCCCTGATGCAATCATGTCAAGATAGTGAAATGCTCTGAGTCTCCTTCAACCGTCCTCACCTGAGTTTTAGCTCCATCATACATGTCCTTAATTGCTCTGATATATGCCACCGGGACTCCACTCACCTCCAAGCACCTCCAAAGCACCTCCCTGGGGACTTTGTCGTATGCCTTCTCCAAGTCGATAAACACCATGTGCAGGTCCTTCTTCCTTTCCCTATATTGTTCCACCAGCCTCTGTACCAGGTGAATTGCCTCCGTCGTCGAGCGGCCAGGCATAAATCCAAACTGGTTCTCCGAAATAGACACTATCCGTCTCAGCCTCACCTCGACCACTCTCTCCCAAATCTTCATAGAGTGACTCAATAATTAATACCCCTATAGTTATTGCAACTCTGAATGTCACCCTTGTTCTTATCAAGAGGGATCATAGTACTCCACCCTGAATGTCACCCTTGTTCTTATAAAGAGGGATCATAGTACTCCACCTCCAAGCCTCGGGCATTTTCGCCGTCTTGAAAATTCCGTTAAACAATCCAGTCAACCACCTTAAACCAACCTTGCCAGAAAACTTTAAAAAATCCACAGGTATCTCATCAGGCCCCGTCGCCCTACCCCTTCGCATCCTGCGAACAGCCTCTCTAACCTCCTCTACCTTAAAACGTCTACAATAACTAAAATCCCGACACTCCTCTGAGTGCTCCAGCTCCGCTAACACAATAGCTCTATCCCCTTCGTCATTCAAGAGCCTATGAAAATACGATTGCCATCTATTCTTAATGTGGCCGTCCTCCACCAACACTGTATCGTCCTCCCCCTTAATGCACTTCACCTGATCGAGGTCAGGACCCTTCCTCTCCCTAGCCTTAGCGAGTCTAAACGACTTATTTTTCCTCCTTTCTCCTGTAACCCCGCATACAAGCTCTCAAATGCTATCGTCTTAGCCGCCGTAACTGCTAACTTAGCCTCCTTTCTAGCTAACTTGTACTCTTTCCTGTTTACCCGCTTCTCTTTTTCGTCCTTACTCTCAACCAACTTAGTATACGCGTCTTTCTTGGTCTCCACTTTCTTCTTAACCTCACCAATCCCCCCGATGATGCCCGGCCCGGCCCCTAGAAATACCCAACACCTTACTAGCATTCTCCCTGATGCACCTAGCCACCCTATCCCACATACTATCCACGTCCCCCCTACACTCCCACACCCCAATTCCCGCCAACTTCTCCCCTATCCCTCACGCATTCACTGGCGTCAAGCTGCCCCAGTTAATTCTAGGTCTACACTCCTCACCCCTTCTCTTCCTATCCTTCTTTATACCCAAATCCATAACCAAGAGCCTATGCTGGGTCGAAAGATTCTCACTCGGGATGAACTTACAGTCCTTACACAACACCCTATCCCCTTTCCTAAGCAACAAAAAGTCAATCTGGGTCTTGGCTATTGCGCTTCGGAAGGTGATCAGGTGATCGTCCTTCTTCGGGAAGCCCGAGTTCACCACCACCAGCCCAAAGGACCTCGCAAAATCCAATAGAGTAGCCTCCTCTTCATTTCTTTCCCCAAAACCAAAACCACCATGCACATCACCAAAGCCTCCCGGTAACGCCCCGATGTGCCCATTGAAATCTCCTGCTACAACAATCTTCTCCGAGCTAGGCACACCTCTCATCACCTCATCCAAAGCCTCCCAAAACCGCATCTTCTCCTCCCTATCCAAGCCCACTTGCGGCGCATAAACACTACACACGTTCAGGGTAAACCCCCCAATGACAACTTAATAGTCATCAACCTATCGCTGATCCTCTTTACCTCTACTGCCTGACCTCTAAGCTCTTCATCTACTAAGATGCCAACTCCATTCCTACGCCTCTCGCTCCCAGAGTACCAAAGCTTGTAACCATCCACATCCCTAGCCTTAGACCCTACCTACTTGGTCTCTTGAACACACGCAATATTAATCCTCCTCTTTTTAAGAATCTTCACAAGCTCTATGAACTTACCCTGAAGAGCCCCTATATTCCAAGACCCAACCGTCAGCCTACCAACTCTATCAACACGTCTTCCTCTACCGCCCCTGAGGCCAAACCTTGGCCTCCCTCCCACCCCTGCCCTTTCCTCTTCCCCCGCCCCCTCAACAGCCCCTCGCCCCAACCCCCTCGGACATGACCCTATCCAACCATTAACGCCCACAACCATTACTACAAGAAAATATAAACAATGGTAGTAACAAAGCAGCAGCAGGAAATACAAGGCTCACACAAATTAGAAGAAATAATCAAGAAACAAAACTAAACTCAAATAGGGAGAAAAAACAAAACCAAGGTAAGGACAAAACTAACAGTAAGAAAAATAGAGCACACTAATGGCCTGGCACCAAGGACAGCCAAACAAATAATAAGGAGTGGTGCAAGTCACGAATATACTACAGCAGACACGCAAGTCAAGATACAGAAGATAGTACGATAAATAATATGAAGCAACATAAGAGGTTCAAAAACAGCAAGACAATAAAGACACCCTCAAAGCACTCACTATATCCAAATTTTAAGAACAACAACTACTAGAAATCCAAATAACAGATAGGAAATCCCACGCAAATTACAGGCAACGAAAATATCGAAAAATCGCGTGATAAAATAAAGTTCAAGGGTTAGAAGTCACCGAAATACGTATATCATGTAATCTTCTCTTGCTTATTGTGCTGGAACCCGGCAAATTGGTTCGCCGGAATCACTTCGCCGGAAAGTTGCCGGCTCAAATCTGAACAGTAGTTGCAATATCCGGTAGAGACCCCCACCTGGATTTTCTGGCTCCTCCGCCTTCACCACCAACGTCCGTCGAACCAGTCGAACCGTCGAACCAGTACGCCGAATCCGATCGCGGACCCGTAACCAGCAAGTTGCTGCCTTCGCAAATCTGCTGACAGTGGAGAGGGGGGAGAGAGAGAGAGAGGGAGGGGGAAAGGGAGAGAGGGGGAAAGGGAGAGAGGGGGAAAGAGAGGGAGAGAGAAGTGTGCCTACCTTTCGCTGGTGTTGTTTCGCCGTCGGCGTCTACTTTACAGAGACTGACCAGTCACGTCAAAGAGAACACAGGGGAAGGGAGAGACCAAGGGAGAGAGATGGAGCAACGTACTTACCTGTCGCCGGCGTCTGCTTCGACGGCGACGGCACGGTCAAGTTAAAGAAGGCGTTGAAAGATAAGTTAGTTAGAGAGGAGCGAAAGAGAGAGAAAGTTCAATCTGTTTCCGACGGAGAGAGAAGATGTATCAGAAAAAGGAAATCGCCAGCCGATCTGGTTCCTCTCTCCTCTCTCCGACCAAATTTATGAATAACTAGTGTCATAATTATTAAAGAACGAAGAAATAAAGTAAAAACCTTACAAGACTTGTTCTTCCTCTCTTTTATGAGTTTCTAAACTTGAATCATGATTCTAAACGACCTAAGGGAGGTATAGAGTCCCAAAAGGCCCCTGCCGAAACTATCCTTTAAATATTGGACCAAGAGAACTTGGCTCGAAATTTGACATGAGGGGATGCAAGGGGCGGCACCCCAGGGTATTTTTCTGGTGGGTTGAGCCGTGGAGTGTTTGGGCAGCCTCCAATGCACTAGGGTGACGCCTTAGACATTGCTTAAATGCAAAATCGATGTCTTTGCCTTGTTTTGGTCTTGTTAAGCTCCTATCTTGGTCCTACACCTTTGGACTTGTTCTGGACCAATTTCTTGAGCCTTTACTCAGACTTCAAAGCTCAAATAAAGCAGATGTGATTATTGGCAAGAACTTATTGAATCCATCGTTTGGGCTCATAATAAATTAAAAGTTGCTCCTGCTACTAAGCCGAGAGCCTTGAGCATTATACTAGGTTCCAATTACACTCGAACTCCATCAAGCTCCATCCTACACATCAAAATAGCTAATATAAGTGTAATTCATATCAAATAAGCTCAAAGTTAAATAAAAAAGAGAACAAATGTAAGGCAAATGATCGTAGAAAAGCATGACTTTCAACGTCACATCATATATGGATATTCTTTTGAAACGGTCATATATCAATATTTGTAGCTTGTACCTCACGATTTCACCACGTGGCAGGTGTATTTTTGTTGGTGAATCGTTAAAAACTTGTATTTGAAGCTTATTTTTGTGTTCCTTTTTTCCTCTTTGTTTCCCTTCTCAGATTTTCATGTTGCTGGAGAGGAAAAGAATTTCCTCTAATAAGATGTTAATCCTATGACTGATAATTAAGTTTGGTACTTCTATTTCAGCCTGCAAAATGGTCCTTTAACTCACATACAGTCCTAAAACCTACTGAGCAGGCACCCAGGCAAGTCATGTAATTTTTTATTTTTCTCTTCTTTGCCAGTGTATTTTCCTTTTGCATAAAGCAAGTTACAGGTGGTAACAAATCAACTTACGTAAATGGATTATATCATGATGCGATGCATAATTATCAGGGAGTTCATTTATGCTAGTAATCTCCTTGAGAGAAGCTTCAAGTTTCTGGCTGTGTGTCACTCGAACTTGTCCTATCATATGAGACTATTTTTTTCTGAAATTCTCTAGTGAATTGTGTAGTTTTACACCATGTGGCCTGAAAAGATTGTTATTTCTCTTCCAGAAAGGCAACCTTTTTAAACTTTGAAGGAGATTTCACAGGAGCATTATAATTTAAACATTTTCATCTTAAAATATATCCAACGAGTTGCAATCTTTCTTGTAGTTTCCAAATACTTGTATCTTATATTGAAAAGACAAAATATATCTAGTTCACTTTAACAGTGATTGATTTGTCTATTGGAGAGCAAAATATGTCAATTTGGTCGGGAGGGGTGGAGGATTATAGGAATCTTCTGGTAAACTCAAAGAGATGTCTAGGGAATGGTATGTCAGATGATTGTGCCCCTACTTTTTGCACAAGCATTACAGATTTATTTCTTTTGAGTTTCTCCGGAGCAGAAAAGGAAGATAAAGCAAAGCCGAAGACATTCATGCAATTTTGCCTGGAGCCGTGATGCCTTAGTTGCTTATTTCCATGAATTTCTCCCAGTATTTTCCATGAAGTAGCTAGAATTTAGTTTGAATGTTAAAGCTAGTCAGTAATAAAGACGTTTTTGGAACAGAACACCAATATTTTCAGAAGCTGTTGTTGAAGAGAATGCAGAGGGCGAAGAAGTGCAGCCTCCAGAGAGATCTTTCTGGGCTAAATATGTGAGTCTGATTGAAATAGTTTCTTGTAAATATTTCCCCATACTCGTTTACTACCCTCGTACTCATCTGCTACCCTTTTCTTGTGATTTTTATTTCAGTGGATGTATTTGATCCCTCTCGGACTCATTGTTATGAACGCTATGACCCAAGCTATGAACATGGCTGAAGAACAAACTAGTGGGCAAGCAGGGGTTCAAGGACAACAGGCAATTGGTGCTCAACGTGCACAAAGTACTGTGGTACGAAGAAGATGATAGGTGAGTAAGTTGAAGTTTGTTCGAGTACGTCTGTGGTTTATCTTCATTATCGATTTATACTTTCGTAGAATCTGAACCCAGGTCTCGAAAACTTCCCAGTTGCCTTCTTCCAGAGGATGCGGCCTCCTCATCAATATAAATTGTATTAACCCTTCTTAGGTGTCTACACATAATGTACAAGTAGTTTTGAGTATATTATATTACACCAAAATTTTAATCATGAAGTATTTTTTTCAATGTTGTTCATTGTTTGAGATTCTTGTTAGTGTCTGTTCTTAATTTTTTTTCTTTAAATTTTTTTATGTAATGACTAGTTGTCTAAACAAGTTTCGAGTTCCCAAAAATGAATTTTTCTTTGAAAGGGACACCTATGCAAAAAGAAGAGTGTGTGCGCTCATCCGAAATGTTCATCAGCTCTTTTTTTTTTTTTTTTTTTTTTTTTTTTTTATAATTTAATGTAATCCCCAGCTTTTATGCGAAAATGCACTTCTACCTGTACGAGACAGAACAGATTATCTTATTTGTGTGTGATGTTTCAATTTCTGTTTCTTTGATCTCTCTGGAAAGACAGACGGCATATTTATATAGGTTGCTTCTACTATGTAACTCCACTTTCTTTTTGCAACGATGTAATCATGTTAGTAATTATTTTTTGAAATTATGTAAAGAGAAAAACATAATTTGCTAAAGCTAAAAAGTCAGATCACGTGGAATTTACATTTTAAGTCAGTTTGACCTTCCAGGTTTTTATGCAATAAAAAGTCCATCAGCAGGCAGTAATAAAAGGAAAACTATTAGATATGAAGACAAAGTCAGGGAAACGTTTTTGTGTGAAAAGAGAATGCATGTGTTGGCTGCCACGGATTCAAAATCATTGAGCGCTTACACACTAAATGTAGAAACAAAAGATATGTACACAGATAACTAATCGAGCAAAGATCAGAAAGTGTAGCTTAAACTAATATATGTCCCAAGACATCTGGCTAGCTATTTGAAGAATTGAAAAGTTTGTGGCACCTCCAAACAATGTAGCACTCCGAGAAACAACATGATCAACAGTAGTAGACACTTGCATTGACACTACATCTGAGAAGGGTAGAATGACACATAACGTATCAGTATTTCTTGGAGATTATTTGCATCGCAAATGTTTCACGAAATATTTGGAAAGACATATTTTATGTTAAGCGAGTGAACGTAATTGTCAGAATCCCTCAATTTCTATACATAAATTATGTTCACCCAAAACGGGAATATCTCTGTACAAAAAGTTGAACATTATCTAATGCATACAGATTCCCTTCGCCAGAATCCTCCACTATACCATCTGGCACATGTTTAGTTAAACACTAACCAGCAAATAACAACAAAAAATAGTAACTCTCGACCATCTTCTAGTTTTTAAATAAATAAATTGGGCATGTTTTCAAGAGAGGAGATTATTGTATCTGTTTGTTCAACCAAGTGTGTCGTTACAGTATAGTCGGTAGAATTTTCTTCTATCTTCTACGTCGATTGATATTTATTTCAATATTTGTGCTCGACGGACATGAACGTTTGTTATTTTGGCCTAAATATGTTGGCGGGGCCCTTTTTTTTTTTTTTTTTTTTTTTATCCTTGGACATTTGCAGCCATAGTGTTAATCAAAATAAAGTGACGAAATGGTCTAGTGAACCCTTCCTTGTACTTGTCCTATTTGTAAAGTAGACCTATTTACCCTTTTGTCATCTGAACCCTTTAATCCATTAAAAATAAATTTTTAAAACCTAATTTTTTGACATGGCATCCTATGTGGCATAGAACACATAGGAGCATGTGATACAAACGCCAAAGGTACGTCCCACCACATGAAATATGGCCCCAATGGTCAAATAAGGCATAACCCCATGAAATAGGGCCCAACGATAGGGCATTTATAAGCCCTTCTTCGTCATTTGCTTCCAACACCATTGTTGGACCAATTTGAGCTTTTTTCTCCCTTTCTTCTCGATCTTTTCTCTCTTAATTTCTTGTCCTTTATTTTTTCTGGTTCACTCCTTTTATTTTTCATGCATTTTCAGTCCAGTTTTCTCTCTAATTTTTTCATATATTTTGTCCAACACCATGACAATTTGGGTTTGTTATTCTGGGCTTTGTGCTGAACTTAAGATGTCAAGAACACCAACTAATCATGAAAGAATGTTTTGGTCTGTCAAAAATATGGAACTGGTAATATCCATCAACAAATTCAAAGAAAGGAAATAAAGGTAGACACAAAAGGCAACGAAGAAAAGAAAGGTTGGGAAGAAATAAAAGGCATAGAAGACATGAGAGATCAAGCACTAGCATTGATATCATTGTTATCATCATTTTTTTCATTTGGTTTCTGTTGAAACCTTGGGGGTTGCACCACACAGTGAGAGAACTGATCCCTCAAAATCAATCACAGGCAAAAACACAGTAAATCAATCAGGAGCAAAGGACAACGCAGGAAATGTAAACAACACCATATATAACATGGAAATCTCCTTGCTCAAGAGAGAAAAACCATGGCTTACCCTCACAAGATCCTCAAAAGTTTACTATAATCAACCTCTTGATTACAAGCTTAAACTTGAATCGAACTCTAGGTTCCTCTTGCTTGTAATAACTCTACTACAAGCCCAACTTGACAACTCTACCAAGACTACTCAATACTGGTTAACTCTAAACAGTTTCAACCTTAGGCAAAGCACTTGGTCCGACTCAAGATGAACTCAAGAACTCTCTCTATTTCAGTACACCCAAAAGATTGGGTTTTTGGGTTTTTTCCTCTTTCACTCTTCAGCTTTCTAGATTTGCAAAAACTCATTGATAGAGAAATATTCTTTTCCTTTTATAGCTGAGTGATGATTAAGGTTGAAATGCAATTGAAATAGGTATCCTAAATAGTATGGGAAACACCTGCACAGTTTGTTACATAAGAGGACAAAACTGTGCAGATACGTGCCAACTGTACTGTAGCCTTGAACATCCAGGGACTGGGTCCCTTGTAGTCATTTGCTCATCATCAAAACAAAATACAGTAATTTCCCCCCTTTTTGATGATGACAAATTGACTACAGAGTTTTGAGCATCAATACACATTCATCACATTTAATCAGTATCATTACCACTACTAAAGATGAATGTTCAACCTATCATGCAATACCAACCATACTTCTATCATCATGCAACTTAGGGACCTGGTCCCTTGTTGTTAATTGATATCAAGACAGTTATTTTCATACTCAGTCATTCATTCACTTCCCGTTGTCACTATGCCTTCATTTCTTCCCCCTATCAATATTCCAAATGGCATTATAAATCACCACACATGTGCACTTTGGTCCCTGGTACAACACACTTACTTGATCATGCAATACACACACCTAGTCCTTAACACATGAAGTCAAATATTCCCCCTTTTGGTATTATTAAAAAGTGAAAACAGTAAACCAAGAGTAAAGATAAGCATAGGTTAGTTAACTCATGGCCACTGGGGCAACACTAATATAAATAAAAACTTTAAAATAAAGAGGAAATAAATTAAGCACACAAACAAAAATTCATTCATTATTAAGTAGGACAGTACCATTACAATATACCAAAAAAATTATAAAATGACTGTCTGTAAAGGCATAAAAGAAACATGAACTGGAAACTGACACAGAATAGACAAACTGATACAAGAAGGATAGTACTCAGGTAGAGGGTGGCTTCGGGGAAAGGGATGTAAGCAATATCTCTATTCTTGCATACTCTGCATCATGGGCATCCAGTACCTGCTTGGTAAGTTTTTTTTCTTCTGCATTTAGTCCTTGAACTTCACTAGTAAGTTCTGCAACCTTAATCTTGAGCTGAGCATTTTTTGCTGTAGGTTCTTTAGAAGCACTTGCTCCCGCAGAAGATAGCTGCTGAATTTTCAATTTCAATTGCACTATACCACTATCCTTAGAGTCTAATTTTATTCTCAACCCTTCTCTTTTCTTGCTTAGATTTTCTTGAACAGTCAGTAGCTCAAACACCTGGGACATAGTTCCCACTTTCCCTTCAATGTATTTATTTTCCACTAGTGGAGTCAGACTGATCTTTTGTTTGACTATTCCTGGTGTTCCTCTAGTACGAACCACTCTAAATAATGAAATACCTTGTTCAATAAGTACCCAAAGGAATTTCATGTTTCTCTTTCTTTTTATGGATTACATTCTTCATGTTATCTATCATTAGAGCAGACAGACTCATCAACTCAAACTTACTCAAACATTCTATTAAAAATAAATCAACACCAGAGTTGGTCGTTTTCTTTAATCTTGGCAACAGGACCTTGTTAATAAATTCAAAAACCAGTTGAAACTCACTTTTTAGAAACTTCTTATTTACTGTAGCTGTTGAAGTCCCACTCACTTTTGAGGCCTCAATCATAAACTCAGTTGTGGGATGTTGCTTCACAAATATTATCACATGTATAATAGGTATTTCCAAAATTCCTCCCAAGGTTTCTTCATCCAGTCTTATTTTTTTCCTTGTACTTGTGCAGATAGACTCAATCCACCTTCTGAGAAATCTATTGAATAATAAAATTCTTAAACTTTATTTTCCAAAACCATTGGTGTTGCTTTCTCAAATAGATGTAGCCATCCTTAGTGCTTGACATACTCTACCAACTTCACCATCCCAGGTTTATCATAGATCTTGGGATTAAACACTCTTTCTGACAAAACCTTTTATGTTTTCAGACTTTTAGTCCTTCTTTCTTTAGACATGCCTTTCTTTTCTTCCTCCTTTTCATTCTTTTGGGCTCATTACTTGGCTTTTTTTATCAATTTTTATTTTCTTGGGGCCATGTCCCTTAAAGACTTTTTTTTTCTTAACAACAATATATTTCTATCTCGTTTCTGCAAGGCTTCCAGACTTTGAATCGGAGGACCTGGTCCTCTCAACAATATGAACTTCCTCTTTTCTTTCCTCAGCTACAGCAGCAACATCAGAATCAATATCCTCATCATCTTTAACCTCCACAACTTTAATATGTTTCTCTTTCTCAATAATAGATTTCTTGAGTCTTCTTCTTTTAGTGGTAGAAGACTTACTCCCCTTGTATCATCTACTAGCAATTTCTTTTCAGACTCTCTAGTGGAATAAGATCTTGTAACCAGTGCACCAGAGTCAATTATTTTCTCCTTTTCTTTACTATCCTTCAGTATCTTTATTTTACAAGTTAGAGGTTGTTCATCCTCATTCTCTTTATCTTCCTCATTTGGAAGTAGTATAAATTCCCAATCCTTTGTCAAATTATCCTTTTCTTCTGCCGTTTGCTCCTCTGCACATACTAAACTTTCCTTAGAATCATTTATAAGCAAGAGTAAATTCTTAGCTACCCAATTTACACAGTTAAATGGATCAGATTTCTTTACAGGAATCTCTTCGTTAACCAGTTGGGCAAATATGGGGTTTGACTCAGAGTGAGTATGGGAACCAGGTACTTGTAAGTTTTCTAAAATTTTAGCACCTTTTAATTCTTCAGAGGGGACATGGATTTAAGACACATTAGAGGACTCTGGTTTTGTTGAGGAAAGAGGTCCTTTAGATTGAGGAACCTCTTGTTCAATTAGGGAACCAACACCTTTATTTAAGACATCTTCTAAGACTAACTCAGCAGGATGTTTACTGGAGCGTAGAGTTTTGAATGGAATAGTTTAAATTAGGGTTTTAGGAATTTCATGAGAAAGATTGATGACTAAAGAACTTAGTGACTCTTGAGGATGACCCGAATATAATTATTTTAGGGGTTTTGAAAAAGATGGGATTTCAACCATTTTGAACTTTCCATGAGAGGAAAAGAAAGGACCAGTTTAGATTAAGGAAGGAAATGATTTAGATGGATGATCTAAATAAATTGAGAGGAGAATGAAATAAAAGGATTTAATTTTATAATTAAGGAGGTGACCGTTTGACATTTAAGGGGTACGTTTTTAAATTGACACATCTGATTATAAAACTGCAACTCTTTGTATTTGAATTGAATTGACGACTTTTGTTCATATAGGAGAAGGCATGTGGTCTTCTAAAATAAAAATTTTATGAATTTTTAAGGCATATTATTTTGGTACTAACCTGAGAGATGGGACCAGGTCCCTCTTTTTCTTAAGTGAATTCTCTCAACTTATGTTTGCTTCAACTATTTTTCTCCAAAGCTGTTCCCATGGGTGTATACCTGCAAAGGTAAGATACTGAATTAGACTAATATACACCTACCTTATTAAGGATACCGTCTCCTTATCATAACCAATTTTGTGAAGAGACATTGATTCACATATTAGGTTAGGTTAGTATCATGATTTAGCCTCTGCACATCTTTTTTATCTCAGAACTTGTTCCCAAATCATGTCTGAGGACTAGGTCCCAAACTTGACTTTATTCAAACTACTAAAGCTTCTCATTCTGAGATGAGTTTCCTAGGGACCAGGTCCCTGAGAATCATAACCCATTCTTATTGATCTTTTACTTTAGATGGGGTCAATTACTGGAGTTCTGAACTAACACAATTCTCATATACATCTTTTAGCCTTTTGCCCATCATCTTCAATATCACCAACCCTTTATCTTCATTCCAAAGAGTTCTTATCTTGGAAATTTCAGTTATGTTCATCCAGGGACCAGGTCCTTTGAAATCATCTATTTCAAAATGAGACACTTCCACCTTGAGGTTTCTTAAGAAAGAGAGAGAGAACTAGTCAGACCTTTCAATATTAATCTCTAAACACATATTATCAATGAAATCTTTATGACTGCTATCCCCTTTCTCATACCTGGTACCATGATCACTAGTTGAATTTGGGAACCCACTTGAGTTTTAGTTCCCAGTAGGAGGACAATGGTGTGGTCAAATCCTTTTTGGCCCATCTAGGTAGAGAAATCCTTTTTATAATTTCCAGAGACTTGCATCCCTTAGGATGTGAATTCCCTTGCTGAACATATCTAAAACCATTCATTTTAGATCTAGTCCATCTCTGACAACTTTTCTTTATATGCCAATATCTTACACAATGAGTACATAGAGGCTTATGGACTATGTTTATTGATGATAGGCGAATTTACACGCCTATATCAATATATTTTGCCCATATTTTAGCCTAGTTTTGAGAACAAATTATATATTTCATGCACTTTTAGTCCTTTTTCCTATAAATGAGCTAACGAACATGATTAGTAAAGTTTCAGGTATAAATGATGCAAAATACAGCATTTTATGGCTTACTTGACGCAAAAGAAAGCTCACAAAGGAAGGGAAGAAAGTCTACACGCCTAAGGACCAAAACTGCTGCATGGAAAATCTGTCCCGGGCTAAAACAGCATTTCTGAAGACTTTGGGGACTTACAGACACAAAGCTGGATTTGGACAATGATACATTAACCTAGTACAATTGGGTTATGTATTTCATTAGTTTATTTGGATTATGATAATGTTACATTAACCTAGTACATTTGGGTTAAGTATTACATTAGCCTAGTAGGATTTGGTTATTTATTTCATTAGCTTAGTAGGAGTAGGATATGGGTATTATAAATACCCTATCATGCTAGAGATTTTTAATGAACTCCTCCCTTAGTGGAGAGATACATTCAATAATTAATCTTCTTCCATCCCTCTCTTCTTCCACCACAACAATTCTACAACTCTTCTAATCTTTCCATTAATTCTATTCTTCTTCTATTCTTAAATTCCACAACAAGAGAATCGTTACCAAGCCAAGGAAACACGCCACACGCCTATCACTTGATCTACATGCCATTACTCAATATCGTGATATAATAACAATGTCAATCGTGATCTCCTTCACATTCATGGGTAACTAAACTTCTCTGTTGGGGTTATGGAAGCCGAATGAGATACTATCTATTGCTGTGAGTTTGTGAGTTCATGACATGTATATTGCTTATATCACTATTCTCTTCATCTTAATCTACATTCTTTGCGGTTGCAAACGCAAGAATACGCTAGTCTAACATTTAACTTGTTCGAGAGAAAGGTTATTTGTCTGGAAAAGAGATAATGTCAAGGTAGTAGGACACCCTTTCCTATTAAAAAGCTAGTGCCGTAACTGGACTAACCTCTTGGAGAATTCGTACCGTTAGACACGCTTTAAGCTCGAGAGAGTTAAAGTGAAATAGTCCTTGTTTAGGTCGAGAGACGCTTGGATTTACCATCGACTACAATTCTCTATAAGCAATTGCATGTCAGAATTCTACACACTCATAGCCAATAGAGACGTATACCTCAGAAGGTGGACATAACCCCAACGCTTCAATTCTCATTGTTTACAACCAACGTAACAATCTCTCTCTCTTTACTTTATTATTTTCAGCTTTTGTCTACATTACTTGCACGACAAGAATCCCCCTCTTCTTACGAGACTTGCACCAAAAGTTTAGTAATTTTACTTACTTGTTGGCCAAGCTATTCCCTGTGGGATCGACACCCAACCCAGGTTGGGTTCTATATTTGCTAACGACTGCTTTACACTCACGAGAGCTGTAGATTGAGCGTTATCATTTATAGCATTAGAAACAGCCTTTCCATGAGACTCAACAGGTTGAGTTTTTCCTTGATAACCAAGACCTTTTCCATTATTAGCACCTTGACTGGTTATGTTATAAATAATTTGTATAAATGTAGTCAATTTAATAGATTTATTAAGATCTTCTCTTAAAATGACCAGAACCCTTTCTCACTTTTCATTCTTATGGAGTGCAGACATAAGATACTTATAAAAGTCTTTTAGTTTCTCTTAAAGTTCAATCTGAAGCCTTGAAGCTTCCTTATTCCCCTTACCATCTAAATGATTTACTTCTTTTGTTGACTCATACAATTTAGATGTTTAGATTTTAATTTAGAGACCATTTCTTTATTCTCAGATATATGAAGGGTTAAAGCAATCAATTCAAGCTCTTAATTCTCTACTTTCTCCTCTAAGGCATTTTTCTCAGTAGTCAGTTCACATACAGAATCAATTAATACACTTACAAGCCTTTTTAACTTACTAGAAGAGTAGTTATCTAAATTTTCCTTATTGTCAGAAAGAGTTACCTTTTTTTTCTTTATCTACTGTGTTTGACATTAATGCAAATAGGGAATCATAGATAACTGGACATTCTTCCACTGCTAGCATAGACACATCTCCAAACTTTTTATCTTTACCAGATTCACTAGACGAATCTCCCCATACTGCTAGAGCTTATTTTACTGTATAATTAGCTACAACCTTTCTTCTTGAACTTTTAGGACCTAGTTCCTGTTCTCTTCCTTGTTACCTCCGGTCTTGAGATACCCTTGATAATCCAATTTATGCCTTGGACAGTCTATAATAAAATGCTCATGACTTCCACATTTGTGAC
This sequence comes from Capsicum baccatum var. pendulum, assembly GCA_030864225.1. Classification (NCBI taxonomy): domain Eukaryota; kingdom Viridiplantae; phylum Streptophyta; class Magnoliopsida; order Solanales; family Solanaceae; genus Capsicum; species Capsicum baccatum. Next base: position 124,430,402 of record CM061554.1, read on the forward strand.
AGACTTCAACATTGCTTCCTCCTTTACTGCTGCTTCATCTTCTTTGAAACTGACCATTTTTCCTCATAGCTTTGACAATCTTTTTTTTCAAATAGCCAACATCAATGTCCTCTTCTGTTGAATCATGTTTTGAAGCCTTCAATGCCAAGGATTTTTCTCTTTTTGATTTATTCTTCTCCATCCCTTGCTGCTTCTTGAGGTAATGAATTTTTAGATTTCCAATTAGTTCAACCATAGTGAGGGTATTTAAGTTTCTTGCCTCAGTTATAACATTCACTTTTCTTTCCCAGGACTTAGGAAGAACACCAAGAATCTTTCTCACTTGTTTATATAATGGAATCACTTCTCCCAAGTAGTGAAGATTATTTGTGATAGAAGTTAATATTGTATGCATTTATTTGATAGTTTCTCCTTCTTTCATGGTGAAGGTTTCATACTGAGTAGTGAACATGTCTACTTTGGATCCTTCACATCATGGTACCTTCATGAGCAGTCCTTAAGCAATCCCAGATTCCCCTTGGAATTTTCACATACTGATATCCTATTATATTCATCAGGTCCAATACCACTTATTAGCAGTTTCTTTGCCTTGTAATTCTTTTTAACTTTCTTTCTATCTTCATCATTGAGCTCCCTCCTTCTTTTGAAAACCATTTTTGTAACTTTTCCTTCTTTGAATTCTCTAACAAGAACATGAGGACCATCAAGAATTATATCCATCAGCTCACTATTCTTAGCCATAATGAAGTCAAACATCACGATTTTCCACCAGCCATAGTACTTCCCATTTAATCTCGGTGTTGTAGTGGTAGATTGCACTTCTTCCAAATTAGGTGTAGTAGCCATTCTAACCAAGTTACTCTATGTGTGAACCTTTTAGAGTGCTATGGCTCTGATACTAATTGTTGAAACCTTGGGGGTCGCACCACAAGTGAGGGACCTGGTCCCTCAAAATCAGTCACAGGCAAAAACACAGTAAATCAACCAGGAATAAAGAGAAGAGTAGGAAATATAAAGAACACCAAATATAAAGTGGAAACCTCCTTTCTCAAGGGAGGAAAAACCACGGTTTGCCGCCACAAGCTCCTCAAAAGTTTAATATAATCAACCTCTTGATTACAGACTCAAAGTTGAACCTAACTCTAGGTTTCTCTTGCTTGTAATAATTTTACTACAAGCCCAACTTGACAAATCTGCCAAGACTCCTCAACACTGGTTAACTCTAACCAGTTTCAACCTTAGGTAACTCTACCCTAAGCACTCTCAAAATAAGAAAGAAAGATCATTACTCTTATAAAATAAGTAATTCATTTACAGACTCAAAATGAACCCAAGAACTCTCTCTATTTCATCAAACATAGAACATAAGAACTTGATCAATATTGAATATTAGGTTTTTACCTCTTTCACTCTTCAATTTTCCAAATTTGCAAAAACTCATTGATAGAGAAATATTCTTTTCCTTTTATAGTTGAGTGATAATTAGGGTTGAAATGAAATTGGACTAGGTGTACTAAATAGTTCAAGCAACACCTAGGCAGTTTGTTACACAAGAGGATAAAAATATCCCGATCCGTACCAGCTGTATTGTAGCCTTGAACATCCAGGGACCTGGTCCCCTACAGCCATCTGTTCATTATCAAAACAAGATACAACAGTTTCTATCTGTTATATTTAAGATATCTTGATATTTGTAGTTGCAATGTGAAATGATAATAAAATTGAAATTTAATGACAAACACTATTTTTCCAACGAACAAATCTTCTATATAAACACATATCTTAAAAATAGTTGAGATCAAATGCTTGTATTAACAACACCATTAATGATAAATGCTCTATAAGTTCATAAAACACCTGTCTTAACAACATTTGGGATCAATTGAATTAAAAAACTAGCAACAAAGCTACACAAATAAAATTTTACTACTGTGTGTCTTGACTGCTTAGTGTGGACTGATTCTTGTTGGGTTGAGTGGTTGTAGAAGATTTTGATCTTCTATAATTTTATTCTTGTAGATTCCTTTGAGTTACTGTAGCTCTACCTTTCCGCCGTAGTCCTTTTAGTTTGTAACCCTAATTAATATTGATTAGAACTGAGCTAATCAGTTTTAGACTGTGTAACATTCTATAAGTTTTTGCAAATTTAATAGTAATAAAATTAGTTAAAAATGCACTAATTAATACCAGTTAAATGTATTTGGATGATATAAAACTTACCCTCTCCACTATACTACCACTTGGTCCAAAACAACACACCAAAACCAACTATTTTTGCCCTCTTTTGTTTTGGTCTTTTATATGCAAGATTTGCACCACCTCTTAAAGTTGTACTAGTGTTTATCTTTTAGGAACCAACATTAGTAGTAAATTGTTTGAGTTGTAGGTTGAGTAGCATTTTCAGATATTGCAAAAGTGGTTGTAGGCATCACATTATCTGCAGGTCTCAGATTAGTTTTTGAGGCAGTTTCTGGTCTCACACCAACTGATGTAGCATTTACATATATTCTTCCAGTTGTTGTTTCACTATGAGTCCTTCTTATGGTTGATGTAGTATTTGTAGGCGTCTCAACACCTGCTGAAGCATTTACAGGTCTCTCTGCAGAAGCTGAGGTACCAGTAGTAGGTTGCACACTTGGTTGACTGCCACTTGCTGATGCTGTAGCATTTCTAGAGCTACTAGTGAAACTTTTTTTCTACAAAAAACATGTTAAGGTAAAAAACACATCTAAAAGAAAAGAAATTTCATCAATAAGAAGATATCAAAGAATAGCTTACCAAAGTTGGACATCCTTTCTTGTTGTGTCCAATAGTCCTGCACACAAAACATGTCATTTTTATTTCCTTTCTTGTAGCCTTTTCAAGCTTCTTCTTAACAGGCTCATCACTATCTTTATTTTTATTTTTACTTGGTTTTTCTGTCATGGCATTAATCTCAGGTGGCTCAATTAATGGCCTTGTGCTTTTTCACCGCATCTTCATATTTGTCATAGGTTGACTATACTTATTATATGCCTTTAAGTATGTTTCCTTCTTATACCAATGATCAAAAAATGACTCTACATCCCATTCCTTATAATTCATTGCAACAGTTGCATGTTTAAAAGGAATTCCTTTGTGTTTCCATGGCTTATAAGTACATAGTTTTCTCTTCACATTAACAAAACATAAATATGGTGGATCACCAATCTAAAAGCCAATATCACCATTAAACCTCACCTCACACTTGTCTGCATGCTCACTATTCTCTGCAAGAACCTCCATAGCCATTGGTAATACATCACTGATCTATTTTTCTAAAAACCCTCTAATTGATTCATCCTTTTCATGACTTTGACTTATTTCCTCCAACATAGAGATAATTTATTTAAACCTAGCACCTAGAATCCAACTATTTAAAGTCACACACTTATTGTTCCCAACTACTTCACACCTGCTATGTTCTTTAAAAAAAGCCCTAAACTATGCATCCTTGTTATACTTGAGAAAATCTTCCACAATATCATCACCCACTTACTTATTTCGTCAGGTTTTAGTTGCAAATATACTTCAAATGATACCTTTGCAAATTGCCAAAAATTTTTCCTCCTTTCTTCACCTCTCTAATCCTTTTTTCAGTTAGACCATATCTGTCTAACATACCATCTATGCTCAATATTTGGCAATACATATGTAAGTGCCAAATTAAGACTCTATCAAACCATATAAGTTACACATTAATTACTATGGAAAATTGAAAAAATATAACTAAAAAATATGATACATCATACCTTCTACATATCAGACATCACTATCAATCCTTCACCTTTTTTTCTGTAAGTTCCAAATCATGTTTAATGGACCTAAGAAACCAAGATCATGTCCTTGATTTTTTTATCAACTTCCGCTCATGCTACATGGTATATCTGATCACTTCCATATTTAGAAATGCTAGATAGCAAGATACCTTTACATACAACCTTGAAATATGAACCATCTAAACCCATTATTCTTCTACACTCTTATTTCCATCAATTTCTAAATCCCCAAGACAAATATAAATGCCCATAAACACCTCTTTTCTAGGAATTGCATTCTTGGTTGTCCTAATAGATACAGTGGTATCAGGATTGGTAGTCTTTAACTCTTCAACTTAATTATACAACCTAGAAAACTCTTCCATGAAATCACCCAAGTGTTCATTCATAACTCTGATTTTTTCCTTTCTATAGGTTGTTTTACTAACATACAACCCATAGCCCTTTCTTATAAGAGCTTGAATCTAATGCAATTTTATTGAAGTCTCACTCATAATTCTGTCCTTGTACTACTTACTAATCCATCAAGGGTTGCACAACTTATTTCTTGTCCTTTTAGAACACTTATGGATAGGAAAGTAAGTCTTTACACTAAAATTTCCTGTGTTATCAAGACTGCCAAGAATAACCCAAGGAAAATCCTTATTCTTACACTTTACCCTTAAGATTCACACCTTTCTGAATAGAGTAAGTCTGTAGTTCCTCTCTAAACTTGACATAATTCAAAAAGACCATATACAACAGAAAAAATGCCTTTTTTGCAGTTTTATCTAAGTACATCTTGGTAGATAAAGTTCTAGGTATTGGATCTACCACTTCATCATCATTAATATAGTTTCCTTTCTCTTTTTGAATGTCACTATTGGGATTTGAGATATCAAAATAAGGGTCATCCCCACCCAATTTACCTTTATATATAGCCCACTTGTTGTTATAAATTTTCTTAAAACCAACATCTATACCTAAAGGTCTAGATGGTATCTCATCTAGATTCACCCTATCAACTTTTGCTTAACATGTTTTTCAATGTTAGACTACCTAGTTTGAAATAACTCTTTATCTAAATCACTCAAATTATCAATGTTTTCACCGATATCATAAAGTGAATCACCATTACTGTCTAAATCTAAAACATCCTGGGTTTTGACCCTTTGAAAATTTCCTGGAATTTTGTTCTTTAAACCCAATATAACTCATGGGTATGAGCCATATACTGGGGTAGGAGTGGTATTGTATTGTATTGTATTGTATTGTATTATTGTATGCTAACTAGTGTTAGTTGGTGGGATGGTTTTGGTTACTAGAATGGGTACGACTTAGGAGTATGAGTCATAGGGCTTGGTACGAGTCGTATCAAGGACTCATATAGTAGGCAGTGTTTGATCCTCCTGGTATTTTATTCTTTCAGGGATATAGGGTATGGGTATGGATCGAATACTGTGGTTAAGACTTGGTTGGATGAATCGTTACTAGATAGTGTTTGATACAAAGTTGAGGCTTGGATACGAGTGGTTGATATCGATTGTATAAGAGGGTACGACTCTTATGGGTAAGTTATATCCTTGTGATGGGGTTTTAAGAAATTTAAGTGGGGGTATTCTGGATATTTCCCAACTTACCCTAAATTAGACCCACAACTTCTAATATACTTAGAAGGTTATTTACCTTATTATTCTATTCATTAACACTTAGAAACTATTCTAAAACATCTCATAATTCTCTCAAGATCTTTTGGGGTAGGAAGGCTAGGGTTTCATTTTATGGATTGCTTTGGGCTTTTCTTGGTGATTTTCTTTTGTCAATTCATTGGTATAAGGCATGATATTCTTCCCTCATTGTAATTTCAACTAAAGGCATGGTTTATACAATTGATTTCATGGTTTTACTATTTCATGATTATGGTTTTCAATTGTTATTTAGGGGTTTCGATTTTGAATTCTTGATTATGATTTTCTATGGTTTTACTTATGATTTTATATGCATCAATGGTGGATTTGGACAATTGTATTCCATGGTAATGGTTCAATGGTCTTTGGAGTTAGTTTTGGTTATATTGTGCCTCCAAGGTATTTAATAAAATGCTTATAAAGATATGTTCATTGCATTGACTTCTTTTAATGAAACTCTTGCTTGTTTTAAATTGGATAAAGGATTTATGCATGGTTTAAATGGTTTGAAAAGGATAAAGGCTAAATGTTTATGCTTGTGGAGAACATGAAAGTTTCCTGAGTAGATTTAATATGATAATTGGAAGGGCACCTAAGGTCCCCTTAACGTAAATTGTTTGGCTATGGATCTTACTTGTATGTAACGGGTGGTATGACGATACCACTAATATTGGCCTTGGTTAATAAATGAATGATGGATTGTTTGGACATGGTTTTAATTGGGCATTAATGGAAGGGTATGTAGCTAAGTCGTGGAAGGTGGCGGTGTTAGAGGGACCAAAATCACAAACTTATATTTGTCGATATGAGGGGTCTTGATGACCAATGTGTGTGTCACATTTTATATTGATTCCTTAGTTGTGCGGCTACATGCACTAGGGCCCTTTCAGCAGGGGGAGCTGAACCCATATGGCCCGTGGACGGTTAGGACGACAAAGCTAAACAACCTAGGTATAAAGGTTTTAAATGCATGCTTAAACCAAATCCCTTTCTCCGCACTTATATATGTATGGTTGTATGCATTATGGATGGTTTTACTTAGTTTTTCAACTGGCATTATTTTATCCTTATCCTGATATATATGCTAGCGGTCATTCGTTAACCCCATTTACTGGAAACTGTATGCCTATGCTATGTAGGAATCGACCATTCTACTCCTCCCATTTTGCATACGGATTCGGTATCAGCATTTGAACTAAAGTTGTGGGCTTCTATTCTTGTGAAAGGTATTATTTCATGTTATAGATTTATTTAGATACTTTTCTTTTATTTTGGATATTAGTTTTGGCCATGGTTGGGGGCATATCCCATCCAAAATTATTTACTCTTTTAGATAGAGGCTTTGGGGTACTTCTGGGGGTTGGTATGGGTGGGATCGGTATTAGTTATGACCTTGTCATTATGATAAGCCGATGGGCTAACATCATTAGACGATATTATTGGTTGTTCTATCCTACTACATTTTAGGAATGATTTTCATATTATGTTTTGGTATTCGTTTTGATTTATGGTCTATGGTTTGGTTTGGTATGGTTAGGCGGTTGGTGTGGTATGGTTGGACTCAGTTGGGTCGGTCCCAGTTGTGACCCCATCCTAGAGTCCTAATGAGAACAATAATTCTATCTTGTTATATGTTTGAAATTCAGTCCATTTAAGGCTGGATATAGGTGGTTGGGTTAGGTAACATGGGGCGGTACCCAATCCTGGTTGGACTTGGGATGCCCATTATGACAAGGCCTGAGGTTGGGTCGTGTTAAGTTGGTATCAGAGCCAGGTTCATGGTTAACTGGGAAGTGCGCAAAGCCATGTTGAGTAGTCTCTTTTAGGGGTGTGAAGTGCACCACACTCATAAGAGAAAGGTCGCAAGACATTTTTGAATGTTTTACTTTCTTGTTATTCTATCTTAAAGCTTGAGTTCTCAATCCTAGAATCTCTTCTAATCCTTGTTTGTTCATCTTTCAGATCATGTCTCTTAGATTTGGAACATAATATAATTATTCCATATCATCAGGGGATAATATTGAAGGGGTATGTCCTACATATGGAGTACATCTTTGATCTCATGGTCCTATTTTTGATGGTGCTGGAGTTCCTCCTATTCAGTCTCGTTCTCCTCAGGTCCCTTAGGGCAGCGTGACGAACATAAAATTTTGTTAGTCTATCTATATTATTTCCTAATTGGTTGCTGCTCAGGCCGAGGAAGGTGTGACTGAGGTGAAAGTGGAGGATGATTCATAGGGTTTCTTAGATGAGATGTAAAAAATCTTTTAGGAGATACAGGATAATAATGTAGAGGGGGTTAAGTTTGCAGCTTAGCAGCTCAAAGATGTTTCTTATCAATTGTATGAGGAGTGGGATAAAGATAGAGGTGATATGGAATAGGAAGGGCTATGAAAGGCCTTTTATAATTCCTTCTTAGATCGGTTCTTTCCTCAAGAGTTTAGGGAATCTAAGATGGAAGAGTTTATAAACCTCAGGCATGGGATGTCAGTAAAGGAATATACTTTGAAGTTCCATCAGCTATCATGGTATTTTCTTGATTTAGTGACTGATATGAGGTCGAGAATGAGAAATTTTTCTTCTGGGTTAAAATAGAGATTTGATTCTAGTGAGAAGGACTGCTTTTTTGATTAAAGATATGGATATCTCGATGTTAACTATTTATATGCAGTAGTTTGAGTATGGAAAAAGAAAGCAGACAGAGTTTAGGAATAGGTAGGGATAGAGGAGTAGGTTTTCTAATCAGGGAGGTATTTAGTCTTAGGATGGTAGGGATGGTGGAAAGTGGAAGAAAAAAAGTGGGGGAGTTCTAGCTCCTTTTCTGCTAGTGCTCCTTATCAATCGAGAGACAGGCATTATCAAGGTGGTGACAATTCTAGAGCACAGGTTGCCTAACATCAGGCAAGCGAAGGTTAGTCAATTTTTTTGTGTCCTTCTTGTTAATTCTGTGGTTGTTCTCATTGGGTCTATCATGAAGAAGGAATGGAAAAATGTTTCAAGTATGGCTATGTAGGCCATCGGCTTAGGGATTGTTCGATCAATAAGGTTGCTATATGGGAAAATAAGATTCCTGTGGCTTCATCTTCTACTCCTAAACTTGGTGGAATGGCATCTGCTTTTGTTACTACTCTTGGTTCTAGTGTTGGTCAGAATAGGTTGTATTCTTTGGAGTCCCAACAGGAATTCGAGGCATCACCTGTTGTCATTTTTGGTACGTTATAACTTTTCTTTTATGACGTATATTGTTTGCTTGATTTGGGGTCCACTCTTTCTTATATGACTCCATATATGGCTGTGTCTTTTGGTTTTGATCCAAAGGTTATATCAGATTCTTTTTCTATTTCTACCTAGTAGGTAACTCGGTTATTGCTAAGAGAGTCTATAGGGGGTGTGTGGTATCTGTTTGTAGCAAGCAGACCTTGGCAGATCTGTTTGAGTTGGATATGGTAGATTTTGATGTAATTCTAGGTATGGATTGGTTGCATTCTTGTTATACGTTTGTGGATTATTGGACCCGTAGGGTTATCTTTAAATTTCCTGGTGAAGAGGCTATAGAATGGAAAGCTAGTTCCTTAGCTCCTAGGGGTAGGTTTATTTCTTATTTTAGAGCTCAGAGGTTGATTTCTAAGGGTTGTCTTTATCACTTAGTCTGGGTTAAAGATTCTAACTCAGATGGTCCTTCTTTGTCTTTGGAACTTGTGGTTAATGAGTTTCTAGAGGTTTTTCCAAATGATCTTCTTGGTGTTTCTCCGGATAAAGAAATAGATTTTGGTATCGATTTGCTTTTGGACACTCGTCCAATATCTATTCCTCTGTATTGAATGGCTCTGGCAGAGTTGAGGGAACTCAAGGAGAAACTTACAAATCTTTTGGATAAAGGATTTATTCGTTCTAGTGTTTCTCCATGGGGTGCATCGGTGTTGTTTATATGCAAGAAGGATAGTTCCCTTCAGATCTGCATTGACTACAAGTAGTTAAACAAGGTGATGGTCAAGAACAAGTATCCTCTTCTGCAGATTGATGACTTGTTTGACCAGTTATAGGGTGCCCAGTTCTTCTCTAAGATAGATCTTTGGTTTGGGTACTATCATCTTAAGATTATAGAGGTGGATATCCCTAAGATGGCTTTTTGTACTTGGTATAGGCATTTTGAGTTCTTGATGATGTCTTTTAGGTTGACTAATCCTCCAACAACACTTATGGACTTGATGAATATGGTGTTCAGGCAGTATTTGGATCTCTTCATCATTGTATTTATTGATGACATTCTATTTTATTCAAAGAGTGAGGTGGATCATGCTAATCACCTCCGTGTGGTATTGTAGACCTTATAGTAACAATAGTTGTATGCTAAGTTCTTTAAGTGTGAGTTCTGATTAAACGCTGTGACTTTCTTGGGCCATATTATTTCTAGTGAAGGGATCATAGTTGATCCACAAAAGGTTGCTGTGGTAAAGAGGTGGCCTAGGCCCACGACTCCATCCGATATTCAGAGCTTTTTGGGTTTAGACGAGTATTATAGGCAGTTTTTGGAAAGCTTTTCTTTGATAGCTACTTCTTTGACTAAGTTGACTCAGAAGAAGGTTAAGTTTTCTTGGTCGGATGCTTGTGAAGGGAGTTTTCAGAAGTTAAAGGATAAGTTAACTTTGACTCCAATCCTGACTTTGCTGGAAGGCAATGATGGGTTTGTGATTGTGATGCATCTCGGGTAGGGCTTGGTTGTGTTTTGATGTATCATGGGAAGGTGATCGCCTATGCTTCTAGGCAATTAAAGGTACATGAGAGGAATTATCCTACTCATGATTTGGAGTTATTTGCGGTTGTATTTGCTTTAAAAATATAGTGACATTATTTGTATAGTATTTATGTGGATATCTTTTTTGATCACAAGAGCCTTTAGTATGTGTTCACTCACAAAGAGCTTAATATTAGGCAGAGAAGGTGGCTTGTGCTTCTCAAGGATTATGATATGAGTCTTCACTACCACCCAGGTAAGGCTAATGTGGTTGCTGATGCTCTTAGCAGGTTTTCCATGGGTAGTTTGGCTCATGTAGAGGAAGGCAAACGGGAATTAGTGAAGGATATTCACCGCTTGGCTAATCTTGGAGTTTGTCTGTTAGACTCTGAGGATGGTGGTGTGATAGTGCAAGAAGTAGTTCGATCGTCTCTTGGTTCAGATATTAAAGAAAACCAAGTGCAGGATCTTGTCTTGATTAGAATCAAGGGTGATGTTGGTGGGCAAAAGGTAGTGGTATTTGAGATTAGTGGTGATGGTACTTTATGATACCAAGGAAGGTTGTGTGTTCCTGATATCGATGGGCTATGACAAAGGGTTTTGGCTGAGTTATATTAGTCACGCTATGTTGTTTATCCTAGGTTGACTAAGATGTTTCATGATCTCAAGAAGATATACTAGTGGAATGGCATGAAGAGGGATGTAGATGATTTCGTAGCCAAATGTATGGTGTGTCAATAGGTTAAGTGAGCATATAAGGCTAGGAGGGTTGTATTAAGAAATTTATTTGCCCAAATGAAAGTGGGAAATGATCAGTATGGACTTCATTATCGGTATTCTTCGGTCTTGGAATCAGTATGATTCAATTTGGGTTATCATAGATAGTATGACCAAGTCTACACATTTCTTGCCAGTATGGATACGTTTTCGTTGGAGGATTATGCGCGGTTATATATTTAGGAAATTGTGAAGCTGCATGGGGTACCTGTTTTGATTATCTGTTATCGTAGTACTGAGTTTATGTCTTATTTCCAGCGGTGTTTCTAGAAAGGGTTGGGGACTAAGGTTAGTCTGAGTACTACTTTTCATCTATAGTTGAATGGGCAAATGGAGAGAACTATTCAGACATTTGAAAGTATGCTTCGAGCCTGTGTGATTGACTATGGTGGCAATTGGGTGGAGCATCTATCTTTGATGACCATGTGCGTGTGTCACATTTTATATTAGGGGATGTACTAGTCATCCCATGGGATATTTCCAAGTCGTGCGGATACACACACTGGGGCCCTTTCAGCAGAGGGAGCTAACCCATATAGCCTGTGGGTGGTTAGGACGACAAGGCTACACAACCCAGGTATAAAGGTTTCAAATGCATGATGAACCCGATTCCCTTTCCCAGCACTTATATATGTATCGTTTTATGCAATATGGATGGTTTCACTTAGTTTTATAACTTCATTATTTTATCCTTATCCTGAGATTTATGCTAGCAGTCATTCGCTAACTCTGTCTATAGGTAGTTGTTTACCCATGCTATGCTGGAACCAACCATTCTACTCTTCCTGTTTAGCATGTAGATTTGGTATCAATATTTCAATAGAAGTGGTATGCTTCTATCTTTTTGGAAGGCATCATTTCATGTTATAGATTTATTTAGACACTTTTCTTTTATTTTGGATATTGGTTTTGGCCATGTTCGGGGCTCGGCCTAACCAGAATTGTTTACTCTTTTAGATAGAGGTTTGTGGTACTTCTGGGGGTTGGTATAGGTGGGATCAGTATTGATGACGACTTTGGCATTGGAATAAGCCAGTGGGCAGACATCATTAGATGATATTGTTAGTTATTCCATCCTACTACATTTTGGGATTGATTTTTATATTATATTTTGGTATTCCCTTTAGTTTATGGTCTATGGTTTGGTTTGGTATGGTTGGGCGGTTGGTGTGGTACGGTTGGACTCGGTTGTGTTGGTCCCGGTTGTGACCCTATCCCAGAGTCCTAATGAGATTAATAACGCTATCTTGTTATATGTTTGTAATTCAACCCATATATGGCTAGGTATAGGTGGTTGGTTTGGGTAACAGGGGGCGGTCACGGGTCCTGGTTGGACTTGGGATGCCCATTACGACATGGCTTGGGGTCGGGTAGTGTCAAAATCTACTTCAGAATTAGAAGTTTGAACATGGTATGTGGAGAAGTCATTAACTTGACCTTCTTATAAGTCTTCTAAAGAAACCTTCTCTTTTCCATTGTTTGCCCTAGGAGACTGATTTTATTTAAATACTCATTGTCATTTTCATCCAACGGTTGAGGTGAAGACACATCAGCCCTATCAGTTTCAATTAAAGGTGAATGGGCTACCACAATACCATTACAAAGGAACAATAATGGTGGAGTGGCTGCCATATCATCCCTACACACACTAGATTCTTCTATTTTCGAGGTTAATTTTTTGGCAATTTCAACTTCATTTACATCATCAAAAACTAAAGGTTCACTATTTTGGTAAACTACATATACATCAACAAAATCTCCAGCTTTTAAACTTCTAATAAAACTTAAAACATCACCATCAGAATTTAACGTGTAATAACCACCCTTTTTGTTAACTCTACACCCATAGGTTTCAACTATTTAACACCTAATTTTAGTTCTAACTAATGAAACAACTTTATATGAAGCTCATCTACATCTACTCTAATTTTTTCAGGATCACAAATTCCATTAGCATACCTTTGATCAGGGTCTGACAAAAAACACCCCCCCATAGGTGGATAGAGGTGTTACTATTGTATTCTTTTAGTTATAATGCCTGTACAATGACAAGAAAACACATACATTAGTCAATTGTACAGAAAACCCTAATTTTTAAGAAAAATAAATGGAAAAAATCTCAATTCTGAATTTACCAAAAAAACCCTAGAATCTAATCAAAATAACAAAATTTTCCAATAAAGGCACAAAACTGCTACATATACGTCTAACAGCAACATTAGACACAAAATAAAGCAAAAGCCCTAAAATTTCCAGCCCCATTTGTGATTTTACCAAAAACAAATCCTAGAATCTAATCAAAATCACAAAATATGTCTTTGAAGGCATAAAACTACTGCATATACACCTAACAACAACATTAGACATGAAATAAGGAAAAGCCCCAAAATTATGAACCCCAATTGTGATTTTATAGAAAAAACCTTAAAATCTAATTAAAGTCGAAAAAATATGCCATTGAAGGTATATCACTACTACATATATTTCCTACAATAGTATTAGACAAAAAAGAGCAAAACCCTAAAAAAATTTGAACAAAAACTTATGAATCGATTGAAACCCTAAAAACTCAAAACCGACTCCATTAACTCACAAAAAACCTTGAAACAAACTCAAAAATCCAAGAACTAGCACAAAAATTAGAAAACTTACACCAATTGCAACAATTGTCATCAACAATTGACCAAAATTAGTGAACTTGGTGTAAGATGAAAATGGGAACGAAAGGTGGGTTGACAAGTAGAAGGCTCTGAAATGAAAAAAAAAGGGCGCCTCTGAGTTTTTATTTCTCGTACACGTAACTTCCTACGTGTCAATTAGTATTTAAACTTTTAATGCTGTGTTCGTATTTGTACAACATGTTTAGATTAATAGACCAAAAAAGGATTGAAGTTTTTTTAATGGATTGAAGTGTTCAGATAACAAAATAGTAAGTAGAAGTGTTTACGTTACTAACTAGGATAAGTACATTGTCAACATGACCATTTCACCAAATAAAGTATTAAATTTCTAGAACCATAAATTTTCATATTAATGGTAGGGTTCTAATCATTTTAATTTCAGCGATCCCCAATTCTTTTCTAGGCATATTTGATTTCAAGACGAACAAGAGGTATACCATAAGATTAACTTTTGACCACGAAATTCATTTAATTTTTGTATTAACTAAGTTAAAGCTTGCTTAGCACTTTTATCAAACACTTCACCATCAACTTCAATTCATTTCTATCATTCACCTATTAACCCCCACGATCTAAATATGTAGAATTAAATTGACAAAAAATGAAAATCAACCAAACTATCACCATTAAAGCTATACCAGACCATAAATTTGTGGCTTAAGTGTAGTCAGATAAGCCATAGTACAAAAAGTATAAATTGAAAACTAACCACTGTGAAGTGCAGAAGAGTGTGACAAAAATAATATACCCAACTCTCACCAATACAAAGTGAGTAACAAAATAATTAATTTTGCAATTAGATTATGAATAGTGATAGGTATGGCGATGTATGAAATTGGCAGAAGTTAGAGAAGGATTCGATGAAATCTGAGTATATACACTTATACTCGACATGTCATATGTAAAAATTGACTTAACTTAGATAAATAAGAAATGGCAAAAATAAACCTTACTTGATGAAATAGGTATGTTGATGGGAAGGAGCCTGCTTAATCCCTCAACTCCCTCTTATATAATAAGGGAATGTTTAATATTTTTCAACTACATAAATAATTTAATGTTATTCAGGCTAATCATATCTTGTCAATAAATTTTCATAACTACTAAAGTTTTGTATTTCGGTGGCCAAGACTTAGATAGACTTTTTGCTTCTTAGGAAGGGTGATAGAACGTTATGTAAAGACTGTAAAGTCATACCTAGAGAAAATATTTTGACTCAGCATAGGTTGTCGGTGATAGACTTGGTTATCAATAAGGGCAAAAAGAAGAAGAGTGTGGAGGCTCGACCCAAGATTAATTGGGGTAGCTTGGCTTTTGATAGTGCTTTGGATATGGGAGAAAAGTTAAAGAGTATAGGGGATTGAGAGAGTAGAGGGGATATGGATAGTATGTGGGAAATGAGTACCAGTTGTAATAGGGAGATCACTAGAGAGGTGTTGGGTGTCTTGAGAGTTTGATATATCAAGCATCGAGGAGATTGGTGGTGGAACGAAGAGGTTAAAAGAAAAGTAGAGTCTAAGAAGGTGGCTTATGCTAAGTTGGTTGAGAGAAAAGATGATGAGAAAAAGCATATGAATAAAGAGGAGCATAAGGTAGCTAAAAAAGAGTCTAAGTTAGCACTTACGACGTCAAAGATAATAACTTTTAAGAGCTTGTATGCGGCTTTAGAGGAGAAAGATGGGGATAAAAAGTTGTATAGGATTCCCAAGGCTCGGGGGTAAAGGGCTTATGACCTTAACCAAGTGAAGTGCACCAAGAGAGAGGATGGTACAATGTTTGTTAAGGATGCCCTTATTAGAGATAGGTAGCAGTCCAATTTTCATAATCTTTTGAACAACGAGGGGGACAAAGTTTTTGTGTTGGGGGACTTGAAGAAATTTGAGGAGTGTCATAATTATAGTTATTGTAGGTGTATCAAGGTTGAGGAGGTCAAGTGTAACACCCCGATTTGCTGAACCGGAATGCTACACGGTGCTCATGACCCCGAGGGGCCACAAGCTAACCCATAACTGATATCTGTACCTGTATACTGCAAATAATGATATAATAATGCGGAATGCATAGAACTATAAGGCCATAAGATTCAACTGAATAAAACCATGTGGGTGAAAATACCCAAAACAACTCAATCTGAACGTAAATCTAAACATAAATCTGAAAACCACTAAACTATCTTAATAAGGAGTTGAAGGAACATGTCTCCAACTAACTCCATAAAACTGAACTGAAGAAATAAATAAATGAAATAAAATCATATTGTCCTTGAATCAATGAGGACTCACTGTGTCTCTGCGACTGGAATGCTACCACTACTGTTGGGCTGGAGCTTGTGTCTCGGAACCTATGGTGTAAAATGAAAAGAAAGCACCATAGCGCGAATGCGTCAGTAAAATTGGAGTACTGAGTATACGAGGAAGGTAGGATGAACATAAAGGGTTTCATGCATGAATAACACTGACTGACTAGTATGAACGTGGGAGTGCAAACACATATATATAGAAAATGGGATCGTGAATACGTAATAGCATGAACTGTAAGCTAATACATAGTTTACTGATAACTGTCATGACTGATATTGAAACTAATAACATGGACGACTGTATCTGACAGTTCTGTATATACTGAAATCTGAAGAATGCCCTGAGTTCTTTTACTGAGACTGATACTAAAACTGTGGGAAGTAGTGTTTAACCAACATGCCCCATGTATTCCATTATGGCTAAGCTGGGGTCTAATCTCTACCTCAACTGGAGGGGTGTCAATACCGTGCCACGGGTAAGGACAGCCTGTGAGTGACCCTTATTTGGCGGGTACTCAATGAGAATGGTAGGAACCCTAAACTGATGGGTTAAGCCACCTCATCAACCCTAATCTGGCGGGTTAAGATGTCTCAACCTACGCTGGCTACGTAGTTCTGGAACACAAGGATGACTACTAGGAATCACACCCTAAACTGGCTGGTGAGTTCCCATCCTTGGGTTCACTCGGTGCTAACCTCTACTCCCATCTGGAGGGACTGGACATGAATAATTGACTGTACATGACTTAATCTTACTGAATTCCATTGACTGGCGGAATGTTACTGATATCTAACAACTGACTAAGATCATAAGGTTTTCCTGAGTCACATGACTGACTGAAGTCTATGGAATCATAGCTTGAGTTTGGATATCGTGAAACATGACATGGATCTAGGCACACAGCTATAGTTTTTGGGTACAAGTACCCCCAGGACTCGATGAAAGAAAACTGACACACATGATTAACTTGATCATAAGAGTAGAGTCCATAATTTATTCATAAGTAGTGATCTCATACTAAGCATGGTTATCAACAATGTATTGCATGGAAAGGATTTCATATCATATAGAAGTACTTGCACAATCTTAATATCATGTTCATTGCATAATCATATTGGCAACACATACCAATAACATGGAAGTTTATGTGGATTGCATGCTTATCATACATCTTGTTCATAAGTAGGATTTGTAAGTAAACATAGCATCATTTCATAAGAATATTTCATGAGTATTCCAACAACATTTACAAGTCACATTATCAACATAGAAGTCATTGGAACGTCAGGGCATATCATGAATCCTTCACTTAGTCACAATTTAGCTATATTGCATGATTTCTAGTTTCTTAGGCATTTTTTCAGACACCTTACATGCACATCTTAAGAATAGGTGAAATCATCAAATTATACATCATGAAAAACTAAATTTACATGTTTTCAACTCATATGATATCATGAATTCACAAAAATATATAAAGATTCCATCTTGGGAATCACCCAATATCAACAACATGATCTTCAACACCCAACCATATAAAAATCATACTTTATAATGAAAAAGAGGGGTTTTGAGCTTTATGGATGAAAGGGATCCATAAATCAACTCACGCATACCTTAGAAGGAAAGATTCTCGATGATTGACGGAGGAATTTCCTTGAATTCGGATCTTCAAGGTTAATTATGCAACCCTAGTTGTTTTTCTCTTTTAGTGCTCTTTGATGATGATCTTTGAGATGATAATAGGGTTTTAATATTCTTAGAAGCTATATATTTTGTAGGGTTAAGTTTAGGGACGTGTAAGGAGTGTTAAAAGAATTAATTACCTTTAAAATAACTCAAGACAGAGTGTTTTTGGCACCTGGAATTAACTTAGACGGCGCCCAAGTGATCGCCTATACTTGGGATAGGCGGCGCCTAACCAATCACCTATGCTTGGGTTGGGCGGCGCCTAACTAATCGCCTATGCTTGGGTTGGGCGGCGCCTAACCAATCGCCTATGCTTACTATCTCTCACGAAAATGGGCATAATTTTTTGCTCGAGTATTGGATTAAGGTGAAATAGGTATCGTTGGGAAGCTAATTTGATTCTCTACAATTTTGTGGGTCTAAATCAGCCAAAATACCACATAAACATCGAGTTATACTCGTTCAAATATGAACCTTGCAAAATCAAACACTAAAACTTGATGGATTCAAAAATTCTTAGCTTGTATTACCTTAAGTGACTCATATGAACATGGTTAATGCATCATAAGCTATCCTATCACTAGGATATTCATTGTAAGTCATGTACTCAAGTATGAATCACAGGATAGGAGATTTCATACGTAGGAATACTTATTCACTTCCTAGCTTAGAAACATGTGGGGTATTACATCAAGGGATCTATTCGCAGGATGCCGGCGGGGTTGGGCAACAGGGTCAGATGAGATTTTAGTGGACTTTTAGAAGAGCACTAGCGGGTTAGGTTTGAAGTGGTTGACAATGTTGTTTAACCTAATTTTTAGAGAAGTGAAGATGCCTGAAGTGTAGAGGTAGAGTATGATGGTTCCATTATATAAGAACAAGGGGACATTCAGAGTTGCAAAAACTATAGGGGTATTAAGTTGTTCAGTCATACTATGAAGGTTTGGGAAAAGGTGGTAGAGTTGGCGCTAATAAGGATCGTGACTATCTCTATGAATCAGTTTAGTTTCATGCTAGGTCGCTCGACCACTAAGGATATTCACCTTGTGAGGAGATTAGTGGAATAGTTTTGGGAGAGAAAGAAAGGCTTAGACATGGTGTTTATTGATCTTGAGAAGTCATATAACAGAGTTCCTAATGAGATTCTGTAAAGGTTCTTGGAGGATAGAGGGGTGCCCATATAGTACTCTAGGTCAATTCAGTACATGTATAATGGTGTGAAGACTCGTGTGAGGATGGTAGGTGGAGATTCAGAGAATTTTCCTATTTTGATAGGGTTGCACCAGGGATCGACTCTTAGCTCCTTTTTATTTGCTTTGGTGATGGATATTTTGACATAATATATTCAAGGGGAGATGCCTTGGTGTATGTTATTTTGGATAATATGGTACTGATTGACGAGACTCGAGGAGGAGTTAATGATAAATTAGAGATTTAGAGACAAATGCTTGAGTCTAAAGGATTTTTGTTAAGCAGAACCAAGATAGAGTAATTGGTGTGTAAGTTTAGTGATGTATCGCAGGAGGCTGGAGTGGTTGTGAAGATGGACTCTCAGACATTCAGAAGAGAGAGTTTTAAGTATCTGGAGTTTATGATTTAGGGCAATGGTGAGATTAATGAGGATGTCATGCATCATATTGGGGAAGGTTGGTTGAAATGGAGGCTTACTTTAGGAGTTTTATGTGATAAGAAGGTGCCCCCAAAGCTTAAAGGTAAGTTCTATAGAGTGGCAGTTCGGCCGGCTATGTTTTATGCAATGGAGTGTTGGCCAGTTAAGAATTCTCAAATATAAAAGTTGAAGGTAGCAGAGATAAGAATATTGCGATGGATGTGTGGACATACCAGGAAAGATAGGGTAAGTAATGAGATTATTTTGGAGAAGGTGGGAGTTTCTTTAATGAGGACAAGATGTGAGAAGTGAGGTTATGTTGGTTCGAGAACGTGATGATAAGGAGCTATGATACTTCAGTGTAGAGGTGTGAGACACTGGATAAGGATGGTTTTAGGTGAGGTAGAGGCTGACCAAAGAAATATTGGAGGGAGGTGGTTAGGCATGATATATAGTTATTACAGCTTATAGAGGACATGACCCTTGATAGAATGGTGTGGAGGATGCGGATTAGGGTAGAGAGTTAGAGGGTTAGAGTGTATCGGTAACAGTAGGAGAGCGTTCCTTTGTGTTTGAAGTTTCTTGTTTGTGGTTTTGTGTGATGTCTATGGTTTTGGTTAAATTGTTCTTTGTATTATCTTGTGGATGTAGTATTATCTTTTGTCTATCGATGTTAGTTTATTTTTGCATAATGTACTAGTTTATATACACTTATCTTTTATGTTTTTTATACTATTATCGGTCCTAAGCTAGGGGTCTATCAGAAACAACCTCTGTACTTCACCTGAGGTAGTTGTATAGTCTAGGTACACTCAACCCTCCCTAGACCCCAATATGTGGGAATACACTGGGTATGTTGTTATTGTTGATTAAATTTTTGTATTTGACCATTCTTGTAATCTTGAATTCTAAACTAACATAAAAAGTTAAATTTGTAATTACTTTTTCTATCTTTTTGCTTTTTATGATATTAAGTTATTGAAAGAGTTGTTGGAGATTTCCTGCAAACTTCTAAAAATTAAATCATTGTATAAATGTATTTACAAGTTAAAGAATTTTTTTTGTATTTTAAAATCGATATGTAATATAAAAGTTGTCTTCATCGAATGTTTTTAGAATATATCATTCAATAAATCAAATTGAGTTAATCATATGTTAGATTAATTTCTTGAATAGTTACACTTCTATGTAAATCAATAAATGTTTTGAGACTATTTTTCTCTACAAAATTTATGAAAAAAATAAATACTTGAAACACATTTATATTTACCACGTAATAAGAGAGGGTGGGGGTGGGAGGGGGTTACAAATTGGATTTAGATGTTGCAAAATATTTTGAAAGATTTCTTATTTATTAAGCAAATCGAGGGATATTTTTGATCAAAAAAATAAATGAAGGATATTTTGAGACAAAAAATAAATAGAGGATATTTTTTCTCCATTTTAGATAGTTCAATAGTAGTTTTGGCCCTTTTCCATAAATGAGATGCTGATGTGGATTGGCCATATGGTAATTTATTTTTATGTGTTATGCTTGGTGGCCTCGCGTTAAGGTTAGGGGTACTTTTGAGCCAAAGAACAAACGAGGGGTATTTTGAGAAAAAATCAAATGAAGGATATTTTTGCTCCATTTCAGGTAGTTCAGGGGTAGTTTTTCCCTTTTTCTTTTATTAAATTATATGAAGACAACTGAATTGACATTTAACTAATTAAGGTGTAACATAAGAGAGTAATAAAGTAAAATTTTAAAGTTAGATAATAACATGTCACTTATTAAACACTTACTTCGTAAATTGACAACATAACCTTGTGTGTGCTACAAAAGCTCCTCATTCTCCCTTATATGTATATAGTAAAGTGAATTAGTAATTTTTGTACTCTCAATTTTTTTTAAATTAGTTAAACAATTGAAAACACAAGGAAAAACATGATAGTAATTTTCATATTATGACACACCACCAAGTGCAAAGGTCCATGTAGCGAGAAGTAAATAATATATATGTATATATATATATGTATGTATGTTTAATGCCCCAAAACTTGGTCCCGAGACATCACACGGTGCTCAAGACTACAAGTAATCTTAAGCTAACCCTCTCAGCCTTTTTTAAAGTCTAAATCTCATAATAGAGGAAATATGGATATAATGTCAAAAATTGAAATGTGAAAAATCTGTCTTAATAATCAATACTGAATAATCTAAAATGTATCTAGTAGTCTAACAAGCCTCCGCTGCTAATAACTAGAGAGTTACTAGGACAAACCCCCAGCTGACTCGAACCATTTAAAAATACTGAATCGTCTATACTGAAAGCTAAAAATAAATCGAATGACTAAGTTCCCAAACTACGCAGACTCACAAACTGTCGGGATGTAGTTGGAGATGCTCAAAATCACTCACGCTGTTGGAACTGAGCGCCTGAACCTATATTATAAGATAATGTAGCACATAGACATATATTCGGATCAATACTTTGAGGATGTACTGAGTATATGAGGATGAATGCATAAGTAAAACATAATATCAATCATCATCATAGTTTGTAAAATAATGCATTGCTAAATGTAAATGACTCACATAAGTTGGATATCTGAAAACTGAAATCTGTAATCATGAATAGCAAATCATACTTTGTAAATCTAGTGAGTCATAACATTTAGTTCTGAAAGCTGTACTAGTGTTCTGTTTGTAGATTATACTATCTAAGTGTAAAAAAGGCTCACTTCTATATCTGAAATCTGAAAGCTGTAGTCTGTAGCTAATATCTTTCTGAAAGAAAAACATAATCTGAATAAAGTTGTGAGCCTTTACACTTAGTTTTCTTAAAAGCTTTTCTGTTATTCTTTTCTTGTTAAGGAAGTTACTGAAAAACTGTTTATTTACTTTTACTAGCAGGGAGGTTCTCTTAACCGACATAAACCATGTGAACTAACATGGAGTCCAACGTCTTGTTCCCCTATTGGGAAAACCTTACGATAGGGAGAAGTGTCATACTCTTTCCAAAGAGTATAACCTAATCTAAGTGATCATACCTGTATCGGTGTTCCATATAGAAATAGGAATAATCTGAATCTGTACCTACGTTGGCTATGTAGTCCTGTGGAAGTTAGGGCATGCTAAGCCCACACTTCCCGCTCGGTGCTAAAAACTACTTCCTTTAATCTGTAAGCTCATTTTGTTGGAAATCCACTTTAAAAACTAGCATAAGGGTTATTACAAAACCAATTATGGATTTATCTGATTCAATCTGTGAATAAAACTATCCTGACTTCTAAAATCTGTAATAAATCTGTAAAGTGGATTGTGAATCTTAGCTTAAGATCAAAATATCAAATCTTTACTAAAAATCTGTAAATAAATTGATCATCTAATGCTTAAAGCATGCTCTTTCTTGAAATTATAATGTTTAATCTAGGGATAATAATCCATGCATTAATCTCATGTCAAAACATCATAATAACCATGCTTGGTGATGAAAACAATGATGGTTCATTTCAAAATCAGGAAATTTCAGCAATAGGCCTGAAAATATGAAACTAAACAGGTAATTCAACTTCTAAATCACTTGAAATCTTGTAATCTTGCAATTAGCAATAGTGGGTATGAACCCTAATTTAAAACTCATGTATAATCATTCAAAATCATATAAATTTGAAATAAAAACGCACAAGAATGAAAGAGAATCCTTGTTCATAAACCCCACATACTTTAGTTCATGAAATTTCTAAAAAACTTGAACTTGAATCTCTATTTGTGCCTTTGAAGATGAACTCTTGATTATCTTGATTTGGAAATCCTCAATTTATAGTTTTCTTGGAGAAACAATGGAGGAAATTGATTTCTTGGAGAGTAAGATTTTGAGCTCTAGGATTTTTCTTTGAGAAGAATGGATGAAAATAAGCATAAAGTGCTTAGGATATGCTTAATTCCTTGTTTTGGATGAATTGGGGGCATGAGAATTGACCAAAGTTCCTCTTTTAAAATTTAATCGGAACTGGAAACAAGATAAATTTTTCGAATTTGCATGCCACCGCGACGTGCCACTATCACAGTGGCTCACTGGAATTTGACAATTGGAAACTAGACATCTATGCGACGCAGAGCTATCATGGTGCACTACTGAAATGCTATTTTGGACATCACTGTGACGCACCACTATCGCGATGAGCCACTAGAAATTGACAATTGGGAAATAAAGCTTCACCGCGATGCATGCTTATCACGGAGGTCCACTGGAATCGGACAACTGCCATTTTTCAAGTCACCGCAGTGCTATGATTCTCTAGTTAGGATACTTCTTTACTAAAAATGCCATAACTTCTCAACCGAGTATCGAATTTGGGAGAAATTGGTATCGATGGAAAGCTTATTCAATTACACAATGGAGGGTCTAAATTTAGAAAATTCCATATGTAATGAAAGTTATTCATTTTTGAAGCTAACCTTTGACATTTTAGGAGCAAACTTAATCTAGTAAAAGTGTGGGGTATTACAGTAAGTATGTATGTATAACAAATAATGGGTTGCTTTGTTTGATAATTTTCAACCAAAAGAGGAGGGAGTACTGAGATTTAGATTTTTTTTTGATATTGCCAAAGCTTTGTTTGGTAAGTTGTGGTGGATTTTTTGAACTAAAAAATCCCTATGGACTAATTACATGTGGAACAAGTATTGCAAGAAAATGAGTCCTCAAATGATGGAATGGAAAAGAGGCTCTATGAAATGAAGACCTATGCTTGAAGCTAGAGAAATGTTTGATTAGAGTATATAGTGGGAGCCTAAATGTGAACATTCTAGTGTGTGGTATGAAAATTGAACCCAATTAGGTTCCTTTTACTGCTTTTACCTGTGAACTTTGTGATAGATTTTCAGTTGGAAAAAGTGAGGCAACTTTTTTCTATTGGTGTTTGGAATAATGCATTGTTTCAACAATACTTTTCAAAAGAAGTAAATAATTTCCAGAAGAAGTAAACAATCACATCATGAACAATATAAATTCTAAGGAGGATACAAAAATCTAGGATAATCCATGGGGGATATTGAATAATTCAAAAAAATTTTCTTTAGCCTCTGTCTGGGAGTGTATAAGGGAAAAGATCAACCCTAGAATAACTTTAAAAATGCTTGGATGAAGGGTGTTCCCTTTAAGGTTTCTTTTTTTTTGTTGGAGGCTATGGAAAAAGTGACAACTCATTGGGGAAGCTTTTGTTAGAAAGCGAATGAGTGACAATATTGTCTATTATTTTTGTGTATGGGGAGTTTAAGAAACTATTGAACATCTATTTATTCTTTCACTATTTCTAATCATACCTGGAATGTATTTTTTATCTATGAAGGGGTGAATAGTCCTTTTATTCTAGTGAAATGCAATGTATATAAATGGTGGGAAGATGATTATGGACGAAAATTGAAGCCTTTGTTCAAAGTTATATCTCTTTTTATTTTGTGGAAAATATAAAAGAGGATATTGCTATCTAAAATAGTGGAAGGATGTCACAAGGTAGAATGAGAATGGAGATTAATAGAAACTTACACTATATGGATAGAAGCATCTGCCCATGGTTATCTAATATTCCTGCAAATTGGCTTAACTTGGTAAGATTTTTAGAAGCTTATATCCCTAGAATTGGAAATCAAGTAGTTCATTGAAAGTTACCTAACTTGAATTTCTTTAAATGTAGTTCTGATGGTACTTTTAAAGGTAACTCAGGACCTTGTTCAGAAGTTCTTTGTGTAAGAGATGATTCTGAAAATTTTATTCATGTAGAAGTATCAAGACAAGGGGATAACTCAAATTTGATGGCAAAATTATTGCAATAAAGACGAGGCTTGAATTTTGTATTAAAAATAATCATCTTTCTTTGACTTTAGAGACTAACTCCTTGGCTGTCAAGGTGATGATAGATGAGAATTGAGAAGTTCTTTGGAATCTAATGATAGTAATGATTACCAAAATAAAATCACAAATAAACAAAGTGGAGTCAGTGGTGGTACATATGTACAGAGAATGCAACAAATTGGAGGTTATTTTAGCTAACTATTTTTTTTATAGTATTTAAGAAAATTATCTATTCATTAGCACAAAATTTACCTGGAGAAGCAAAAGATTTACCAAACATAAATAAACAACAAGTACCAAATATTAGAATCAAAAGGTTTCAAAATGAAACCTTTGAAATTAGAGAATTATAAATTTAGAAGCAAAGCTGAGAAAGATGCAATCAACAAAGGCAGAGAGTCACAATCATGGCACAACACACAAATTTGTGAAAAGCTTACAAAGGTAATGTCACCCAGACCAGGTCCTTTCCTTAATGGGTATCTCAAGTCTATCATGGATCGGCTAACCCCTCTTAACCCAACCTCAAGAGCACTATAATAATAATAACCAAAATAACAATACGAAGAACTCGATAAATAGTAATAAGAAGATGGATAAATGACTCAAAGAAACTAAGTGTCAAAACAATAACCAACCAACCTAAATCTGTCCACAATAGCCTCTAAAACTATAACACCAAATAGGTTAGGCATGTCTCTGACCATGACCAAAAGAATCCAAAAATACTGAGTCAAAATAAATGAATATAGAAATGATAAGGCTTTCCAAAGTATGGAGACTCCCACTTCATAGCTATTCGATGCACGTGCTAATCTACCTAACGCTACACAGGGGTAAAACAAGTGCATTCAGACCCTAAATTATGAAACAATGTAGCATCCAAGATGGCTAGTAAGGTGAGTGATAACATGTAACTCAGGGGATATGATAACATAATGCCATGTTAAAAAACATTCCAAACCATATGTGCACATTCATATATACATATCTATAAGATGCCGATATAGGGAAAAAGGTTCAAGAATGAGGTTTTAAATTTATTAACCTGGACTATGTAAGGTCCTACAAAGTTTCCTTGTAGTTTGAGCCATAGGGCATGTCGAGTGAGGCGTGATTACGATCCTAAAAGATTGAGAAGTGTCTTCCTAAGTGAGTATTGTGTTAACCATGTAGAATTTTCCTAATTTTGACTTTTTATCACATGGGAAATCTGAGAATCTTTCCATCGATATAAGATTTTCCCAAATCCGATATCCGGGTAAGAAGATATGGCTAATTTAAGACCTAGTCATAAAACTGCATCATTTTAGTGCTTGGCGCATCACGGAGAGGATCGATTTGACAATTGTCAAATTCTAGTGGAACTTCGTAATATTAGAGTACCGTGCTAAGATTCTAGGTCTCAACCAGTGGGAAAATATGATGGCTCCGCATCGTGGTGACTCCCATATTGCCAATTGTCAATTTCCAGTGAGCCATCGCGATAAGTGGCGCGTCGCGGTGACCCCTTAAATCGGGTTCCCAGTTCAATTTTTCCTGCTTCGTACAGATGTTAAAAGGGGCATTTTGGACTTTTTTCAAGCCTATAAAACTGTGCAAACACCAAATCAAAGTCATTTACAAGCATCCTATGAGGTTTTTCTCAAGTTTTCTCTCATAAAAAATCCTAAGTATCCAAAACCTCTTCCAAGAATCTCAAGAATCCATCATGGATTTTCTAAATTGAGTCAAGATTCAAGGTTCCTAAGTCAAGGGCCTCAATAACCCTTATTCAAGAGTACGAATAGAGTTCTAAAAGTGAGAGTTCATCCAAAGCTTCTAATTCAAGGTATGTGAGGTTTTGAACAAGGGTAACCCTTTCACCCTTGTGCCCAAAAAGCTTATTTACATCATGATTTTGCTGAAATCTATGGAGTTTTTACATGAATTTGAATTGGGATTTTTCACCCATTATTATGGAATACATTACCTTGATATTTCCCATAAATTGAGAGTTAAATGGCATGATTTCTACTTGTTTTCTTGAGTGTTTACAGCTGGGTATAAATCCCATGATTTTTTTCCTTGATAATATTTGCAATGTTTGAGGTGGTGAAGCATATAACTAAATTGATATTTTGAGATATATTTCTGAAATTCCCAGATTTCTACATCATTTATGAATCTATATGCTTTATATATTATGCTTTTGATAAGCTTTAACTTGAGATTGAACTATGGGTTAGTAAGCCATATTTGAGACTTGTAAAATTATGAACTGTTGTGCTATAAGCACCCATGTTTTGAGTATTTTGAGATGATTGAGAAATGAATTGACCTAATGATTCGAAAGCTTTGAAATTAACTTCATCATATGAGATTATCGATTTGATTATTGGGTTTGTGGTGAACCATGAGATTATTCTAAAAGTGGATTTTTATGAGATATGTGCAGATAATCAAAAGGGAGTAGTACTTAGCACCGAACGGGTAAGTCACTACGATTTCTTTCCCCAAAACTATGCGCCATCGTAGGTTGGGCCTACGATCGCGTTTATGATGATTATGATTGGGCCTGAGGCCGAGTTTCATTTAGTGATCACTAGACCTAGGTTATACTCCCTAGCAAGAGTATGAAGCTCCTCTCCAACATGGGGTCTCCTCCTTAGGAGGACAAAACGTTGGACTCCATGTAGCTCGCATGGTTTATGTCGGTTATGAGAACCTCCCTTGCCCTTTTAAACTTCGAAATTTGATACTTATTTTCCCTTTCTATGAGTTATTCTCCTAAATGGTGGAATTGCAAAGTTGTTCCCTAATTAAAGTGCTTCCTTGAGGTGGGTTATTTCCCTAAATGAAAGTATCTTCCCTTGATATAGGAATTTTCATAAAGCTTTGAGATAAGTTATTTCCTTGAGCTAGAATACTTTTCCATTTGAGATAGAATGATTTTCCTAAAGCTTGAAATGAGATATTTTCCTAAGGTGAGTGAAATTCCTTCAGATATGTTTCCAAGTCATATGATTCTGAATTCCAAGTATATGAGTTCTAAATAATTATGAAATTTTGAGCATTAAAGAGGTTTTACTCTCCATGAGGCATATGCATGAGTTGAAAGTTTTGTTCAAAGTCCCTTAGCCTTTGGGTATTGAGAATAAGAGAAGATTTCTGATTTTTAAGGTTAAAGAGCGATGACTCACGAGATTTGTGTTTCATGACTCATTCTACATAATTTATGAGCTTTATATTTTATACTTGTTCAAGCCATGTGAGTCATCTCATTTTGCATACATGATTTGATTGAAGAAGATTGGTACTATTTTTATACATATGCATTCACCCTCGCATACTCAGTATATTCCAAAGCAGTGATTCATATATATGTCTATGTGCTACATTGTCTTATAATGTAGGTTCATGTGCTTAGTCCCAGCCTCATCCGTGATTCTTCGAGTACCTTGCCTACATTTTCTGCCGTGGTGAGTACTCATGGTTCGAGCACTGATCTTCAGATATTTTTTGTATTTGATAGACTATGTTGTATCTTCAGTTTAATTTGAGTCAGTTGAGGACCTGTCCCAATGGCTCTCTAGTTTTCGATTCGTAGAGGTTTCATCAAACTTGTATCATACTTGTGATGTGTCCAGGGTTCGGTATTGTGGTTTTGTTGAGTTTTCTTTATATTCTGGTCATATGGACCGAGTATCTTTCTTGTATTTCCTTTTATGTGACATGACTATGCGAATCTTGAATTGAGTGTTATTGGTAGAAATCGGCTCTAAGGGTTAACGTGGGGCTACTTGTAGCCTTAAGCACTGTGTGACGCCTGGGAGACGATTTTAGGTCATTACAAACTATGTAGCTCTAACCGTCCTAAAAATACCCGCGGGTTATATAGGTCCGGCTCCCCCCATCGAAAGGTCCTAATGAGTGTTAGCTGTATGACCAGAGAAGTCTAAGGAAAGGCTAGGGAAACCACGACTCCATGCAAATCCAAGGTATATATATATCAAGTGTAAACTATGCAAACGATAATGAAAACCCCCCACGTTGGCAAATATGATTTCCAGTATTTGTCCCTCCGGGACCTCTGCCTCCTTCCATGGAGAGCTACACAATCCTTTTTATGTCTAACAAAACACTTACACATAAACCCATCCATTTAACCAATGAGTCATTTATAAAGGCATTAACAACTTTGTATCGTCAAACCAATTAGGCTTGCAAGATAATCCATGTAAGATGGAGGAATCCATGACCCCTATCCGCCCATCTAAGTTATGGGTATACATGACCCCCATTTGACTCCCAAGCTCCAACTTAAAATCAATCTATGGCCTCCGAGTCTTTTAAACTCATTTATGTTCCATTAACCTTTTATGCAATGCAAGGTTTAAAAAGTGAAGCAATTTATGTATATATCCATGTTTTAAATCAATTTCACTAGTTGGGTTGAGGTTAAAGACAATTC
This sequence comes from Capsicum baccatum var. pendulum, assembly GCA_030864225.1. Classification (NCBI taxonomy): domain Eukaryota; kingdom Viridiplantae; phylum Streptophyta; class Magnoliopsida; order Solanales; family Solanaceae; genus Capsicum; species Capsicum baccatum. The sequence goes on from CM061554.1 coordinate 124,459,950, forward strand.
CAAACCATTGAACCATAAAATTTGGGAAAAACCCATGTTCCCCTTTCCAATTCCCACACCCATGCATTCATTTAGTTCAAAATCATGAGAATAAAGCATAAACAATCAATTCAAAACCATGGGGATTCAATTCATGTAATAACCATTCCAAACCACTCTACCCATTTTCAAAATGCAATATTAAATCACGTGGATAACAATTAAACATGGTTTTGAATAAAATCAATTTAGGGAGGAGATACATGCTTGAAACATAAAAGAATTTGCTATCAATTTAAAGCTTGGAGCTCGGATGATGAATTCTCTATGAAACCTTTGAGTTTTTCTTGCATTTTGAGTTTAAGAGTGAAATGAAATAATTTGATCTTTAAAAACTGAAGGAAATTAGCTTATTTTATGTTTAAGGGTCGTACAGGGGTGAAAAGACCAAAAACCCCTCACCCCAAGTGAAAAAAAAAACTACATAAAAATCATGCCTTGGCGTGGCACACCAATCTCGTAGAGGTTATCCTCCATGACACGCTAATATCGCGGAGGGTAACTTCCATGACACGATAAAAATATAGAGGCTCACCGCCTCAATATTCAAAAATTGACCCAAACCCTTTTCGAAAATTCTAAAACCTTCCCCAAGTACTCTTTTAACATTCCTAAGAATTATTCAATTGAAAAATCAATAGTTTGAACACAAGAAGGTCAAATAGAAAATAATGGAAATTTTAAGGGTCTTACATTATCACCCCCTTAGGATCATTCGTCCCCGAGTGATGAGTTAGTACACTTTTAGCATGAGACTAGCAAGAATGAACCAAAGTTTAATGAAAAACTCAGAAAATGATAAGAGGAGAACGAATCTCATACCTTAAGCACTTTTATCCAATCCGAGGAACAAGAACGGGAATTCAACCTTTATATCTTCCTCAGATTCCCATGTAGCCTCTTCTAACTTTTGGTTCCTCCAAAGGACCTTCACCGAAGCTACATCCTTGGTCTTAAATCTATGAACTTTCCTATACAATATATCAATAGGGACTTTCTTGTAAGATAAGGAATCTATAACACTAACATCATCAACAGGCACTATCAAGGAAGGATTACCCATACACGTTTTCCGCATGGACACATGAAACCATGGGATGAATAGAACCTAAACTCACAGGCAAGTCTAACTCATAAGAAACATTCCCAATTCTCCTCAAAATCTTATATAGACCAACGTAATAAGGATAGAGTTTCTCCTTTTCCTCAATCTCATGGCTCCTTTCATAGGAGACACCTTCAAGAACACCCAATTATTCACTTTGAACTACAATTCTCTTTGACTCACATTCGCATAAGACTTTTAGTGAATTTGTGTAGTCTTCCCTAATTATTTTCACCTTCTCCATGGATTGGTGAACAAAGTCAGGACCAAACAACCAAGTTTTACTATTGTGCCCAAGTGCACACGCAAGTGTACATGGTCTCACCAAGTAATAAAGTGGCTTTTTACAAGCCAAGTATCGATCCCTCAGAGACTTGTATTGGAAAATATCCAATCTAGTTCACTATTATGATTAACTAAGTTCTATCTAATCGAAAGAGTTTGAAAGTTAGAACTCAGAGTAAACTAAAACAATAAGGAAAAGTAAAGTGCTTGGACAATCAATATGGAGAAACCCAGGGTTAAGTCCTTGCAAAAAATCAATACTATGCTATTGAACTTCATTTTTTAGGTTACTTATCTTGGTTATTGATTCATGGGATTGGTGTTATGACTATGTTCTTCCGAGCCTCTAGTAACTTATCTAACTTAGACCCACAACTACATTATTGAGCAGGGATATCAGAACTAAGTTAAATAAATTCATATTTTATCCCGTAAGTGTTAAAAATAGGTCGATTAGATATATTCCTATCCAAAATGCAAATTATAACTTCATTATGTTGAAGATTACAATCCTATTCTATTTATCCATACGTACTATCCTCTTGTTCTTCCTTCTTGGATCACAAGATGACTATGGGTGTATTATAAGAGTAGATAATCCTTAAAATAGTGATATAAAGGATAAATAAACAACCAAATATCCTAAATAATCAAATTCATGTCAATTCATAACAAGAGTAATCATGTTCTTGTCCTTAACCCCGAAATAGGGTGTTTATGGACATCACCGTGATCAGAATGATAGAATACATTTTAAAATATATAAAAAATCAATGTAATGGAATAAAAACCCTAATTAAATTTTTATAAATCCTACATAAAATTTTCAAGGTCTTACAAGGTGTGTAATATAATTTTTAAGGGTCCTATTTATAGGAGGACACAAGCAGCCGATTTGAACTTAGGTCCTTGTCACGCCCCTTATCGCGGTGCCTAGGGTCCGTGGCATGTATTTATCATGGTTATAAACTATAATTGGTAATTTAGGATGCCCACAAGGGCGTTTCACATACCCTAACACATTTCCTAAGATCCGTGGCACGCCAATGACTCCAAAACATCTGTTTTTGGTCAAATCTTGTCCTGTGCTTTTGTCCATCATTTCCAAGCCTTGCGGTATTGTTTACACTTTATTTAAAGCTTGTGTATCATACATATATCATACTAATAAACTCACAAAGAATCCTATATCATCAAACACCACGAATTAGAGCTCAAAACAACAGAAAATCCAAGATGGTGAACTAGTAACTTAAGCTAAAAACAAATTTTGTCCTTTTGATCTTTAACTTAGTGTTTTGTATCTTTGATTGCTTCAATTGAACCTTAAAAACTATAGAAAGGTTGTTACACACATAATTATACATTCATACCCTTATTAACTAATTACTCACACCAGAATACATCGAGATCAACTAGAACAACACATAGCTCTAGCTAGTGACACTAGTTATCTCGTCTAAACTCTAAGTGACCAAATCGATTCCAAACTTGTTTGAAACAAACCTTAAAAATTATAATAAAGTATTTTAACCCTTATATTCTCAATTATATCATTAAAAACACATTAAGAACACAAAAAGTCCACAAAAAAGGCTAAATAAGCCCGAATGACAACACCGAGGTGCATAAATCCACCTCAAATCATCAACCCATACTTAAAGCCTTGTTCATCCTCGAACAACTCTTTACTATAAGCATCATAATTATAGGGGATTCTGCACTTCTACAATAAGAAAGACACTCAATCTATCACTACAATGACTACACAGAATGCAAGTTTATACTCGAAGCAAGTTATACATAATTGAAAGCTCAAGAATACTACTCCAAACATCCTAGCCTCAAGAATTGACTCACCAAGTTGACACACTAGTATACATATTTCTCAATAAAAGAGATCATGCCAATCACCCAACTATAATAAAAAATGTGTCCTCACCATAAGAGAGTTACCCATGCCTACTCATATAGACATAGTTTATCACAAAATGGGTATAAGAATCAAATTACACTCACTCTCACAAAGAATTCACAAGTTACACAAGATGAACCATAGGATTTCCCTTAGTTTAATAATCCACTAATATTAGAATAATAAATCTTAGGATCAAATATGTCTTTAAAGGTTGTAATATAGGCTAAGGGGTGGGTAGGAACTATTTTGGCTAGTAATAGTGACTATCTTACCTAAGCACTTTAATTAATCACATGAACATTGAGATCTTTCCATTAATAACAATTTCCACCCCTTATATCTACCTATATTATTTTTTTTGCCCTATCTCATTAAGCTAATTCACATACAATATGGTGGGAGTGTTATCTCTACACACATTATTCAATATTGAACAATCTTCATTCTTTTCATTACTCAACTCCCAACCACCACATATATCAATTTTCAACACCAATTGCTATTTCTTGGGGCTTCACTTTCACCTTTTCTCCTTTTATTTTTCAAAATCCTTAACTTTCTTAAATTTTCACCAAAGCGTTTAGGAGCTTTGGATCAAATTAAGGTCTATCAATGAAGGGAATTAGGCTACATATGAGGCTACAAAAAAAGCTAAAGGCTCAATGGGGTTTACTAGGTTTATGCACAATGGTAGGTCAAAAGGGGTATGAAATAAGTCAATCAAAAAAATGCCTATATCATCTCCTAAACCCACACTCTTTATTTTTCTTTGCACACACTAGGCACGTTCTAGACATCACATGCAACAAGTAATACAAAAATACCTCACACACACATGACACGTGCTCAACTCAAGTATAATCCTCACAGACTCTCAACCAAACAATAGCATGAATTCAACATTAAGACAAGAAGTACAAGAGTCATAATCATGAGCTTAGGAGTCTTAAAGGTAGTCATTCATAATAACAACATGCTATCACATACAAATCCCACTTGTATCATGCAATCATAAATAGAACTAGCAAGGACATGTGACTTACCTAATCACAAAAATTTAAAAATTAGTCCTAAAAAAAAAAAAAGATACTAGGTTCAAGGGGCGCCCCCGTGAAAAACCCAAAAAGAACAGCCTTGGGGTGGGTGAAGTGTGAACCTACTGGATTGAACTAAACAACTAAAATCTAAAAAGAGAACATATTTTTGTAATTTTTTCAAATTTAGCCAAAAACTAGAAAAACACCTAAGACTCAAGAACTACCGCACCACTTCACCTAAAACAATGGGAATCCCCCCCCCCCCCCCCCCCCCCCCCCATAAAAATCTATGTTGTCCCAAAAGTAAAATTAAAAATAGGGATATAAATACTCCCTGAGGCCACTAGGCCTAGCTAGTAGCATCTTTATACATAACAAGGATCCGGAGACCCCACACTTAGTCTCTGCCATGCTACTTGCCTCAGGTTTTCGGTACTTAGACTTCCCATCAACCCATGACTCAATAAAAACAAAAACTAAAAGACGGAAAATAAAAACTAGCTTAACTTGGGTTGCCTCCCAAGCAATGCCTGATTTGGTGTCGCAACACGACCCGTATTAACTTTTTCCTCCATCTTGAAGATATGAATTTCATCCCCAACCTTGCATCCATATTTTTCTTCTCTCATGGGGTTGTGGTACAAACATTATAGAATTGAGTAATGGATGGTTCAAGTAAACCACTCAGCTTTGAAGTGAGGCATGTTTTTGTGTTGTTTGTATGGTGTAAATTTAAGAATATAGCATTCTTGTTCCTCATTTTCACACTCTTCTATTATTTCATATGAATTCAAAGGCATGTCATCATCTAAACATAATGCATAAAAGTGCTGTGAACTATACCCAACCAATTCCACTTTAAAATTTACACCATCCACAACATGCTCATTCTTATTCACATTCTTAATGTCAGTCTTAAGAAAAGGATGACAGTTTAGTGTTTGGAATTCTTGTGTCTACTCCATTTATTAACTAGTATCTACCTCATTTAGAGAGGATCCCAACCCCTCATTTCCATCAAAATATGGACAAAAAGCCTCTCGATGGGGTCCTCCACAAAATACAAGAATCATCATCTATCGAAAACCATCTATCCCAAGCTGATATATCAAGAAGTGTGACAAAAAAAAGTAAATAAACAAAAAAGAAAAAAATACTAAAAAAAGTAGAACTCAATACAGCTAAAATAAAATAAGACAGTTGCCTTATTTACAAGTCCTCGACAACAGCTCCAAAAACTTGTTGCACCCAAGCTCACATGTAAGTGTACTTGGTCTCACCAAGTAATATAGTGTCCTTTTACAAGACAAGTATCGATCCCTAAGCACTTGTGTTGAAAACTATCCAATTTTAGATCACTATTATAATTTACCAAGTGCTATCTAATCAAAAGAGTTTTAAAGTTAAAACTAAGAGAAAAATGAAACAATGAGGAAAAGTAAAGTTCTTGGAAAATCAATGGGGAAAAACCTAGGGTTAAGGCTTTGAGAACAATCATACTTTTATATTGAACTTCATTGGCTAGTTTACTCATCTTGGTTGTTGATTTACGGGGTTGATATTATGACTATAGTCTTTTGAGCCTCTAGTCACCTATCTGACTTAGACCTAAAACTATATCATTGAGTGTAGATATGATAACTAAGTTAAATTCTTTCATATTTCATCCTATAAGTAAACAATTAGGTCAATTTGGTATATTCCTATCCTAAATGCAAATTATAACTTCATTCTGTAGAAGAATACAATCCCGTTCTTCCTTCCGGGATCACAAGATAAATATTGATGTATTCTAAGGGAAGATAATCCTTAAAATAGTGATAAAAAGGATAAATAAACAACTAAATATAATAAATAATCAAAACCAAGTCAATTCATAACAAGAGCAATCATGTTCTTGGTCTTAACCCCCCCAAAAAGTGTTTAGCCGCTTATGAACGTAACCGTAATTGCAATGATAAAATACATCTTAAAATCAATAAACAAACCAAAGAAATGGAAGAAAACCCTAATTTAAGTATTATAAATCCTCCCTCAAATTTTAAAGTTCGTCCAAGGTGTGTAACATAATGTTTTAGGGTCCTATTTATAGGAGGACACAAGCTGCCGATTTGAACTTAGGCCTGTGACACACCCCTTATCACGGTGCTAAGGGTATGTGGAACATCACTATCTCAGTGAAACAATGGAATTGGTATATTAGTATGACTCAAGGGATTTGCATGGACCCTAATGCATTGCCTAAGTTCTGTGGCATGCCAATGACTCCAAAACATCTATTTTTGGTCAAATTTTGTCCCATGCTTTTGTCCAACCTTTCCAAGAATTTTGGTGTGACTTCCACTTGATATAAAGCTTATTTATCATACATATATCATCATAATAAACTGAAAAAGAATACTATATCACGAAACACCACGAATTAGAGCTCAAAACAACATAAAATTCAAGACGATGAACTAGTAAATTAAGCTATGAACTAGTTTTGTCCTTTAGATCTTTAACTTAGTGTTTTGTCTCTTGGATTACTTCAATTGAACCTTAAACACTATAAACAAGTTATTACACACATAATTAAACATTCATACCCTTATTAACTAATTACGCAGACTAGAATCCATCGAGATCAACTAGAACAACACTTAGCTCAAGCTAGTAACACTAGTTTTCTCATCTAAACTCTATAACCAAATTGATTCCAAACACGTTTGAAAAACACCTTAAACATTATAATAAAGTAGTTTAACATTTATATTCTCAATTATATTATTAAATACCCATTAAGAACAAAAAATGTCCTAAAAACAAGGCTAAATAAGCCTGGATAACAACACTGAGGTGCATAAATCCACCTCAGATCACTTACCAACCTCAAACCATCAAATAAGAGACCTATACCTCCTACCATAAAGATCCTCAAAAGGAGCCATTTGAATGCTCGAATGATAAATATTATTATACACAAACTATATAAGAGGCAAATGGTCAAGCCAACTTCCCTTAAAATCAATCACATAGGCCCTTAGCATATCCTCCAAAGCCTAAATAGTACGCTACGCTTGTCCCTCTATTTGAGGGTGGAAAATGGTGATAAGGTTTAACTGTGTACGCAAATATTTTTGGAATGAATGACAGAAGTGAGATGAAAAATGTATACCTCTATTTGAAATGATAGACACTGGCACACCATGTAACTTCACAATCTACTAAATGAACAGCTTGGTATAATTCTCTCCTGACTAGTTAGTTGTCATAGGTAAGAAGTAAGCGGACATAGTCATGTTATCCCCAATGACCCAATCAAATAATTTATTTTGAGACCACAGAAGATCCATAATAAAGTCCATATTGATCATCTCCCATTTTCACATGGGAAACTTAATCTCTTGAGACATGCCACCCTATCTCAAGTGCTCAACCTTTACTTGCTGACAAACCATACACTTAGCCATGAAGTTAGCCACATCTCTATTCATATTTCTTCACCAGTAGATCTCCTTCAAGTCATGGTATATCTTAGTAGAACCTAGATAAATTGTGTATCGGGACTCATGAACCTCAGTCAAAATCCTATCTCATAGACCATTAATATCAGGAACACACAACCTACCTTTGTACCTCAAGATACCATCTCCATCAATCTAAAAGTCCATAACCTTTTGTTGTCCCACCCCATCCTTAATCTGCATAATAATGGATAGAAAGCCTGCTTCTCCTTCAAATTTAGCACCAAGAGGTGATTTTACCACTTCTTGAATAATAACCTCCCCATCCTCAGAGTCTAAAAGGAGAAATCCCAAGTTAGACAACCTATGAATGTCCTTCACTAATACTCTTTTCTCCTCATCAATATGAGATAATCTCCCCATTGATATCCTGCTAAGAGCATCAACAACAATATTAGCTTTACCTGGTTAGTAGTGAGGACTCATATCATAATTATTTAGCAACTCAAGCCATCACCTTTACCAAAGATTCAACTTCTTATGATTAAATACATACTGCAAGATCTTAGGTTCGAAATAAATGTCCCCATGTACCCTATACAAATAACGGAGCCAAATAACCAAAGCAAAAACCACATCCGCCAACTCCAAATCATGAGTCAGATAGTTCCTTTCATAAACATTAAGTTACCTAGAAGAATAGGCCATAACCTTTGCTATGCCCAAAATTGGGCCATATTATGTGGGCATCTCAAGCTTAACTTGGACTGGAGATCGCCTTGTTAACCCAATAATCACACCCATCCACAAGGGTCAGACAAACTCCAACCATATACCAAGGTAGTGTAAAACATAATACAAATAATAACACTTAGACAATAATGAATATTTCATTAATGGCAATCTTCTAACCAATATACCCAAGTCTAAAGTTATCTGCCATGCCTCTATATAAATTAAAAATTTATATAAATATATGTTAGGCCATGCCCCCGACAATAGCCAAAATCAAATACAAGTCTATATCACAATCTAAGGACTATGAAATGCATGAATTCCAAAGTATGGAAGCTCACAACTTCAATGTCAATCACACAAACCACTTGAACACCTATCACTGCGCAGGAAGATAAGAAGATGCTACGACTCCTACGTTGCATGGGGACATAACGTCCAGAGAATATTAACAGTTAGAGTGCTAGCATGTAACTCAAGAATGAGGATAAAATAGCATCATTATTTAAAGCTAAGTCATTTCATCATGTTCAACCAAATTAACATATGTAATCATTTATGTAGATATATGTATATAGCATGTTCATAATGTACCACAAGGAAACAAGATTTAGCAACATTCTTTATATACTCATTCACATGTCATGTGTTGGAGGACCTCAACCTTTCGCACATATATTCAAACAATTCTTATTAGGCAAAGGACTTTAACCTCATCCATTCTAATTAGACTAGGGACTTTAAGCACACATATTCATTGGGCAACGGACTCTAACCTCATGCCCCTTTTTGATTGGCATGGGACTCTAACCTCATGCATTATTTTTTTCATTAGTCTAGGGACTCCAACCTTAAGCCTTATTAGATAGGGGACTCTAACCCCAAGTGAGCTCATTTGGCGTGGGACTCTAACCACACACAACCTTAGTTAGGGGACTCTAACCCCAAGTAGGCATATTTCAGCAAGGGACTCTAACCTCTTGAATTTTCATTAGGCAAGGGACTCAAACCACAAGCCATATTCATTAGGCAAGGAACTTTAACCACAAGCCATCACTGCTATCATTTGTCAAAATTGGAACTCTATCCCTTTGTCCATACATCAATATTCTTTCACTTCAACACTTAGGGACTCTAACCTATTTACCAAATTCCACACCACACATGACTCTTATGGTCACTTGTCATTCAAACATACCATTTGGTCAATGCCTTAATTAAATTATGATTCAATTGAATTTATGGTAATCAATACCCTTACAAGCCATTCATTTCTCATTAGCTATCTCACACCCTTTTAGTTCAACACAATTTAATTTCATGTTGGGGACTTTAACCCCTCATTAGCCCCTATACTAATAAGGTCATAAATTAACAAATTACATGGCCAACAATGTCATTACAATACCACTTATCAACCATTCATACTCATTAGGCCATTTCCCTAGTTCAAACATTGTCAACATGTGACTAGATATTTCACTCAGATATTTTCACAAACACCTTGTGTGCATATCATTATCAAGACCAACTTCATCAATATTAGTGTTAATCAATACCCATTTGCTAAAATCCAAACAACAAGCACCCACATATGAAAATCATCACCAATAACATGAATACACATAAGTCTAAGCAAGAACAAACATTATTCATCATTAAGCAACAAAACCCTTATCATTTGAATTCAAAATCACCATTCCATTATCATTTGAATTGAAAATCACCATTTTCAATTATTAATCCATGTGTAAAATACATGTTTTTTGAGTTAGTTAACAAGGGGTAGAGTTATATGCCTTAAACAAGATGATCCAACAAGAAGTTTGAAACCTTTTTGCCTCTAGATGACTATCCTTGAAACCCCAGCCTTTAAATCTTCAAAGATGTGTTTGAGAGAGGAATTTGGAATATTTTTGTCTTTTCAATAAGGGTTTATGAGGCTACAACATATTATATTGTAAGGGGACTTAAGGGTTTAGGGGTGTGAAATAATTATAGAGTCCTTGACTTAAAAGCTAAAAAGTGGCCTTCCAGGTGGGTATGACTCACTTGTATCAATAGTACCCTAGGTTATGAGTGGTACTCTAACTCATACCATAGGTTTCACCTAGGACTGATGCACTGCCCAAAGTATGATCACATATCCTAGACTCATATCCAAAGGGTACGACTTATGCCCTAAACCGTACCCTCAAGTTATACCACAAACACTCTACTCGAGTTAAAGACATCACTCTTTATGAATAGGTTAGGTATGACTCGTACCCTAATGTACGATTAAGGGAAGGCTAACTCGTACCTAGGACAGTGAGTAACTCTACTATACTAACTAGGGTACAAGAGGGGGTTACTAAGTCGTATCCATAGGGTATGACATACCCTAGTACCCTAAGTCATACAAAGACTAGAAACCTCAAACCAAGGTAATTCTCTAAAGGTCCAAAGCCTAGGTGTTTCAATTCTCCCACACTTGGATCATTCATCCATGAATGATGGGAAAGGCAAGCATAAACACAAATTATTACACATGAACCAACCTGTAACTAATTAGAAAGTAAGGTACACAACAAGGATACAACCCACTTCACAATCATTATCAATCAACAATTTATTCCTTCGACCATGGGACTCAAACCCATAAATTATCAAACACACTTGATCAATTCATAGCCAAGGTACTTTAAGCCATTGTCTAATAGAAATATAATTCAACGCAAAATATTAACACATACCTCAACTATGAGTTTCTAGAACGGAAAACAAATGCGGATACTTGGACTTTTTGTTCTCCTCCGTCTCCTAAGTAGCTTTCTTAGAATTTTGGTTCCTCCATAGAACCTTCACAAAAGCCACTTTTATTGTTCGTAATCGATGAACTTGAAGATCTAAGATCCTCACCGAGATCTCCTCATACGACAAAGAGTCCAAAATACCAACACCCTTCAAGGGAATAATAAATGAAGGATCACCCCCATATTTGTTCAAAATATAGAGACATGGAAAACTGGGTGAATGGAGTTCAAACTAGAAGGCAACTCCAACTCATAGGCAACATATCCAACCCTTTTCAAAATCAAGTAGGGACCAATATACCGGGGACTAAGCTTCCCCTTCTTACCAAATTGCATCACTCATAGGAGACATGTCAAGAATACCCAATTGCTAACATTAAACTCCAAGTCCCTATGCCTCACATACGCATTGGACTTTCGGTAACTTTGAGTGGTTCTCAACCTATCATGAATTACCTTTACCTTCTAAGGCTTGGTGAACTAAATTGGGGCCAAGGAATTTTCCCTCACCAACTTCACACCACCCAATAGGAGAATGACATCTCCTACCATACAATGCCTCAAAAGGGGCCATACCAATGCTAGAGTGGTAACTATTGTTATAGAAGAATTCAATCAAAGGCAAATGGTCATACCAATTACCACCATAATCAACCACATAAGCATGCAACATATCCTCTAATGTTTGGATGGTTCTCCCCGCTTTCCCATCTATTTGTGGGTGAAAAGCATACTAAGACACACCTTAGTCCCCAAACCTTTTTGGAACAACTTCCAAAATAAGATGAAATAGAGGAACATGATCTGAGATAATAGAAACCAGAGCACCATGCAATTTCACAATCTCTGCAAGATATAACTTAGCATAATCCTCTGCTGAAAAATTTGTCCTCACGGGCAAGAAGTGAGCCAACTTGGTCATCCTATCCACGATTACCCAAATAGAATCACATTGATTTCAAGATCGGGGAAGACTGGTAAAAAATCCATATTAATTACCTCCCACTTCCACTCGGGCAGGGGAATATCTTGCTATAAGCCTCCAGGCCTTATGTACTTAGCTTTCACTTGTTGGCACACCATACACTTAACCACATAACTAGCCACATCCCAATTCATAATACCCAACGAATAGAAATCTCTTAGATCATGATACATCTTCATAGAATCTAAATGGATAGCACTCCGAGATTTATAAGCCTCAGCCATGATCCTTTTCCTCAATCCATCAATGTTGGGAACACATAGCCTACCTTGGTACCTCAAGATACCATCACCTCTAATAAAAAGGTCAACCACCTTTTGTTGACCCTCATTACTCTTGATCATCATTAAGTCGGGATCCAGATCTTACTTTTTTTTATCTCAACAACAAGAGATGATTGAGATACCCGATGCACGAACATACCACCATCCTTGAAGTCCACAAGATGAACTTCAAGACTAAACAAATGGTGAATGTCCATTAGAAATTCCTACTTATTCTAAACTACATGGGATAAACTTTCCATGGAAAATCTACTAAGAGCATCAGCGACCACTTTAGCTTTACATGGATGGTAATGAGGACTCATATCATAGTCTTTCAATAACTTAGCCACCTCCTCTACCAGAAATTTAACTCCTTTTGAGTAAACACATAGTGAAGATTCTTATGACTAGAAAAGATGTCAACATGAATGCCATAGAGATAATGTCGCCAAATCTTCAAGGCAAAAAACACGGCTAATAATTCTATGTCATATGTAGGATAGTTCTTCTCATGAACTTTTAATTGCCTAGATGCATAGGCCACCACTCTACTATGTTGCATTAACACATAATTGAGTGCAATACGAGAAGCATCATAATACACTACGAAACCATCATTACCCTCAGGCAAGGCCAAAATTAAATTTGAAGTCAATTTATCTTTCAACTTTTTGAAACTACCCTCACACGCATCCGACCATAAGAACTTGACCTTTTTCTGGGTCAACTTAGTTAAAGGGGTAGCTATAATAGAAAACTCTCCACAAATCTCCTATAGTAACTAGCTAGACCCAAGAAGCCCTGAATATCAAATGGAGTCGTAGGTCTAGGACATTTCTTAACCACTGCAACCTTTTGAGGATTTACCATAATCCCTTCACTAGATATAGCATGACCAAGGAAGGTCACAACCTTCAACCAAAACTCACACTTGGTGAACTTAAAATATAAATGATGATCCTGCAAAGTTTATAGTAAAACACGGAGGTGATAAACATAATCCTCCTTACTCTTAGAATAGACCAAGATGTCATCGATGAAGACAATGACAAACAAGTACAAGAACGAATAGAAGACCCTATTCATAAAATCTATGAATGCTGCTGGGGCATTGGTCAACCCAAAGGACATAAATAGAAACTCAGAGTGACCATACCGGGTTCTAAAATTAGTTTTTGGGATATCTACTTCTCTAATTAAGTTGGTGCTAACCCAAACTAAGATCAATCTTAGAGAAATATTTTGCACCTTAAAGTTGATCAAACAAATCATCAATCCTAGGAAGAAGATATTTATTCTTTATGGTCACCTTGATCAATAGACAATAATTGATGCATATACATAGGGAACTATCCTTCTTGTGCACAAAAAACACGGGAGCACCCTTTAAAGAAATACTAGAATGGATGAAACCTTTATCTAAAAGGTCTTTCAATTGCTTCTTAAGCTTTTTTAGCTTCGACGGAGCCATTCTATATGGTGGGATAGAAATCAGATGAGTGTCCGAAATAAGATTAATCCTAAAATCAATTTCCCTATCAGGAGGAATACTGAGGAGGTCATCGGGGAAAACTTTGGGAAACTTATTAAGCATTGGAATGGATTCTAGAGAAGGGCCTTTCAAGTTAGGATCTGTAACTCAAACCAAATGATACAAACTCCCTTTTGAGATAAACTTTTGGCCTTTAAGGTATTAAATAAACTTCCCCTTAGGCAATAAAGAACCCCCTTCCCATATAATGACTGACACACTAGGGAATTTGAACATGACCTTACAGGTCCAACAATCTAAGGAAGCATAATATGAATAAAACCAATTTATCCTCAGAATAACATCAAAATCAACTATGTCCAACTCTATCAAGTCTACAAGAGTTTCTCAATCACTAAAAGATACCACACACCCCTATAGACCCTTTTAACAACCAATGAGTCTCTTATCGAGGTAGAAATAGAAAAAAGAACTAACAGACTCTCAGGACCAAATCCAAGATGCAAAACCATAAATGTGGTCACACAAGATAATGTAGACCCTAGATCAAACAAATAATACACATCATGGGAGAAAAGTCTCAACATACCCATGAAAACATCGGGAGATATCTTAGAATCCTGGTAAGTAGCAAGTGCATACAAGCAATTTCGGCTAACGCCAGTGCTAGAAATAAAAGCTGAAGTAGAGACAGGACCCTTCGATGTTAGATAGATAAAGTAACAATAGGATCCTTATTGGCCCAAGAAACTGGTAGACAAAAGCAATCTCATTGTATGTGCCCAATCTAACCACATCTAAAGTATTTGTTCTAGCTTTTCACACACTGACCACGATAAGGATAACCACAGAATCTATAAGGTGGGTAGGATGGAGCTGACTGAGCTCTACCAAACTGAGTTTAGGCACCCAGTGCTCAGAACCCACCACTAAACTGAGATCGAGGATCACTCGATGACTTTGGGTATGGAGCACTAGCCTTGGAGAAAGAACCCAAACTCCCCCACTTCCTCTTAGGAGACTTACCCCAATCTCTACCACTATGCTTAGAAGGTCTAAACTTCTTGACTTTTGCTAAGCTCAATTTTTTTCCTTTTCTCTTCTTCTACTTGTTACATATACATGATCAACCTAGAGATGCCCATATTTATTATCAACAAAGCCACCTTGCTCTTAAGCACCAACTCGCAAGATAATATCAAGATGAACTTACGCATCCTCACCCTCATAATAGAAACCATCTCGGGAGCGTACCTCGATAATTGATAGAATATCAAGGAATACTCTTGAAAAAACATCCTTCTTTACTTCAGGTTCACAAACTCCTCTGCTTTTGCTTCTCTCAACTCTTGAGAAAAAAAGCAGACTAAAAAAGCCTCAGATAAATCCTCTCATCTGGTGGGACTAGAATATACACCTTAAGACAACTTTCACTCTCCATCCCATTGGTATACTATATCCTTCAATTGGTAGGAAGCAAACTCGATGTACTCAATCTTTGAAACATGCATTACTTGGAAAATTTTCTCCATTTTATCAATGAAAACTTGAGGGTCCTCCTTAACCTTCGTACTCATAAACATAGGAGGGTTCAACCTTATGAATTGGTCAACTCTTGTGGTCTCATAAGAAATAATAGCTGGAGCACCACACTTTGATTGAGATGCTACCAATTGAGTTAAGAGTTTGATCGAGCGATGAAACTCTATATTAGTAGCATCCTCTTGAGATGACTGAGGAGGAGGGTTACTCTCATAGTTGGGGTTGGTTGGGACAGGTGGAACCCCATGAGGATGGTCAAATACTGCAGCTCTAGCCTGGGACTGGACCTCAGAAGTTGGATGAGCTCCGACTGTAAGGCCCTTAGTCAGGTCTGAGGTATTTGTCTGAGTATCAAATTTCCTTGAAGGCATGATCTAAAAGATTAGCAAATAGAAATTAGAGGAATCCATAACCTTAGAAAATATAGCTTGAGATTGAAACACAAGAAAAGAAAACATTCCTACATGTCTTGTATCCCCTTTCTTATAAATGTGGTGCGCTTCACACTCATAAAAGAGACTCTACTTAACACGACATTGTGGATACCCAACTGACCATGAACCTAGGCTCTGATACCAACTTTACTTACCTTAAAATTAGGCCATGTCGTATGGACATCTTAAGCCCAACTTGGATTAGAGATTGCCTGTTAACCAAACCCAATCATTACATCTATCAAGAAGGGTCAGACAATCTTCGACCATATACCATGGTAGTGTAAGAAAACAATACTAATAGTCATATTTAGACAATAATGAATATTTTATTAATGAAAACCTTCTAACCAATATACCCAAGTCCACAGTCATTAGCAATGCCTCTATATCAATCCAAAGTTTATATAAATGTATATTGAGACATGCCACCGCTAGTAGCCAAAACCAAATACAAGATAAGTCTATATAATAAGCTAAGGACTATGAAATACATGACTTTTAAATTATGGAAGCTCACCATTTTAATGTTAATCACACAAACTGCTTGAACACCTATTACTATGCAGGAAAGGAAGAAGATGCTCTGGCCCTTATGTCGCATGGGGACATAGAGTCTGAAGATGGTTAGCTATTAGAGTGCTAGCATGTAACTCAAGGATAAGGATAAATACCATCATCGCTAATAGCCAAGTCCTTTCATAATGTTCAACCACATTTACATACATAATCATTCATGTAGATATAGCATGTTTATGATGTACCATAAGGAAACAAGATTTAGCAATATTCCCTATATACTCATTAACATGTCTTGTGATAAAAGACCTCGACCTTCCACATGTATAGATTCAAACAATTCTTATTAGGCAAAGGAATTTAACCTTATGTATTCTCATTATACTAGGACTTTAACCACATACATTTATTTGGAAAGGGATTCTAACCTCATGCCCTCTTTTGATTAGCATAGGACTCTAAGCTCATGCATTTTTTTTACTAGGCAAGGGACTCTAACCTTAAGCCTTATTAGATAGGGGACTCTAACCCCAAGTGAGCTTATTTGGCATGGGACTCTAACCACATACAACCTTAGTCAAGGGAATCTATCCCCAATCCAACATAGTTAAGCAAGGGACTCTAACCTCTTACATTTTATTTAGGCAAGGGACTCTAACCTTAAGCCATATTAGATAGTCAAAGGACTTTAACCGTAAGATGTCATGACTATCATTAGTTGACATTAGGACTCTTACCCTTTGTCCATACATCAATATTCATTCTCTTCAACACTTAAGGACTCTAACCCATTTAACAAATTCCATACCACACATGACTCTTATGATCACTTGTCATTAAAACATCCCATTAGTTCAATTCATTAAGTCAATTTATCATTCAATTCAATTTATGGTCATCAAGACCCTTATAAGCCATTCATTTCTCATTAGCTATCTCACACCTTTTTAGTTCAACACAATTCAATTTCTTCTTAGGGACTTTAAACCCTTCTTAGCCATCATACCAACAAGGTCATAAATTAACAAATTACATGACCAATATTTTGAACCCCTTGAATTCAATTACCCAGATCTATGCCAGGTCTTGGAAAGTTTGTGTTTCAGAAAAGAGGCATCCCTATTTTATTCTGAAGTAAAAAGGACCCAAGCAGAGCATTTCTAGGGCTTTTTAAAACAAAAGCACCAAGCCCAATTAGAAATACCACATCACTAAGAATTAAAAGAGTTATGGGAATCCATGTTGAGAAGGAATACTTTTCTAATGTCATTACAATGCCACTTATCAACCATTCATACTTATTGAGACATTTCCTTAGTTCAAAATATTGTGACTAGATATTTTCACAAATACCTTATGTGCATACCATTATCAAGACCAACTTCATGGAAGAATTCATTAATATTAGGGTTACTCAAGACTCATTTGTTAAACTCCAAACAACTAGCACCCACATATGCAAATCACCACCAATAACATGTAAATACACAAGTCTAAGCAAGAACAAAAATTATTCATCATTAAGTAAAACCATCTTTATCATTTGAATTCAAAGCTACATTTTTCAATTATTAATCCATGTGTAAAATACATGGTTTTTGGGGTATTTAAAAAGGGCTAGAGTTACATGCCTTAAACAAAATGATCTACCAAAAAGGTTGACTCCTCTTTGGCTCTAGATGACCACCCTTAAAATCCTAGCCTCCAAATCTTCAAATATCTATTTGATAGAGGATTTTGGAATGTTTTTGAATTGCCAACGAGGGTTTAGGAGGCCACAACATATTATATAATAAGGGGACTTAAGGGTTTTAGGGTTGAAATAACTATAGAGCCTTTGACTTAAAAGCAGAAAAGTGGCCTTCTAGGTGGGTACGACTCACTTAAGGCAATCATAACCTAGGGTACGAGTGGCACCCTAAATTGTACCCAAAGTTTTACCTAGGGATCATATACATCCCAAATTATGATCACACATCCTAGACTCATATCCAAAGGGTATGACTTATGCCAAAAACTGTACCCTCAACTCGTACCATAAATAGTCAACTCAAGTTTAAGATATCTATCTATATGTCTAGGTTAGGTATGACTCATACCCTAATATATGATTGAGGGGAGGCTAACTCATACCTAGGATAGTGAGTAGCCCCATGACACTAACAAAAGTACAATAAGGGGTTAACAAGTCATATCCATGGGGTACGACTTGTACCGTAAGTCGTGCCAAGTTTAGAACAGCCAAACTAAAGGAATTCTTTAAGAGTCCAACACCTAGATATTTCAACAACCTTACCATGCTAAATTTACAAAGTCCTACATGAGATGCATAACAAAATACAAAAAAATCATCAGTACCCTCGAGCAGGGTCAAAATTAAAGCAAAAGTCAACCTCTCTATCAACTTCTCAATGCTATTGTCACAAGCATCAAACCACCAAATTTGACCTTTTGTTGAGTCAATCTTATCAACGGATAAAAAATAGAAGGAAAACTCTAAACCAATCTCTTATAATACCTGGCCAAGCCCAAAAAGCTTCTAATATCAGTCGAAGTCATGGGTCTAGGCCATTTTTTAACTGCCTTAAATTTTTGTGGATCCACCTTGATCCCCTCACTAGAAACAACATTGCCATGAAAAGTCAAAATATTCAACCAAACCTCACACTTAGAAAATTTGGAATACAACTTTTGATTCTTAAGGGTTTGTAATACAATACGGAGGTGATTGTCATGATCCACATAACTATTAGAATACACCATGATGTCATCAATGAAAACTATAACAAAAAAGTCCAAAAATTGATTGAAAACTCAATTCATAAGATCCATAAACCCAGCTAGATCATCAGTCAACTGACATAACCAAAAACTCATAATGACCATACTGGGTTCAGAAAATAATCATAGGAATATCAACCTGCATAATCTTAAAATGATGATAACCCATATGAATATAAATATTAGAGAAGCATCTAGCACCCTGAAGCTGATAGAAAAGATCCATAATAAAACTCCTTGGCTTTGAACCCCTAGAAAATTTCCTAAGTTTGAGATTCTAGGTAGGGTAGGGTTTGAACATACCTCTCGCATGCTAGGGTATGACTAGTACCCACCCTCTTATATGATGATCAGTCTATAATGAAAACATTCTATCCAAGGTACAGTTTGACATCTCCTTAGTCATATATTTGGGTACCAATTATATATTGCCTAGTCGTATGATGTTTTGATAATGATCTTGATGATTCTGACCAAGATATGACTCTAAGGGTACTTCTCATACCTTAGGGTATAACTTGGCCTTGTATGGTTGTATGTTGATTAGTATGGGGGTCTCAGGTGAGGCCTAGGATACGAGTTAGGGTACCACTCATACCCTAAGGCATGGTTCATATAGGGTGGTCGTACCCTCTTAGGGTTCAAATTTTTAGCTTTTAAGTTGAGGATATTCGAGATATTTCCCACCCCTAAACCCTTATGACCCATGACCAATAATATTATTTGGCCTTTCATTCTTAAATTAGACAAGATCTAAACACTCTTAAATCCTCTCTAAACTTCTCTAATAAGATTGGGGCTAGGGTTTATCAAATAGGCCATCTAGAGATTTGAGGACAAAGAATATCTTAGTGAATTATCTTGTATGAGGCATGTAAATCTTTCCACATTTTTAGTTCAAAAATATCATGTGTTTTGAACATTGATTTTGATTCTTAAATGGTGGGTTTGAAATCCAATGTTGAGGGTTTTGATGCATATTGTTGAGTATTATTTACTCTTGATTTAAATAATATTTTCACTTATTTTTGGTGATGGTTTACATATGTGGGTGCTTGTTGATTGTGATTTATTAATGGGTCATGAGTAACCCTAACCTTAATAGTTTTTAGCTTGGTTTTGGTCATGTTAAAAGTGTGCCCACAAGGTGTTCATGGAAATGTCTAAAAAAATTACTATTCACATGCTAATGATGTTTTGAACTAAGGCAATGGATTAATGAATATGAATAGTTTGCAAATAGTTTTGTAAAGGCCTTGTTGGCCATTTTAGTTGGCCATAAAATGGTTTAAATAGAAACCTTGGTGGTTTAATTTATTAAAATGGGTTCGAGTCCCTGAACCTTAGACTTAATGAGTTTCCTTCATGGACGATATGTTGGAGTCCTAAAATCATATAAAGGGTTAATTGATACGGGTAATGGCACATGTATACTTGCAAGTAGTGTTGGTATGATGATATCAATGAAGTTTCTTTGGTAAGAAATTGACTAAAAGGTTGGTTATGTGTGAATGGTTTTAATTTGGGCTTTAAAGCAGGATGTGTTTGCTAAGCCATGGAAGGCGGAGGTCCCGGGGGGACCAAGATAGAACTCACAATTGTTGGTGTAAGGTTTGATCTTAGTGACCGTGTGCATGATGTATCACTTATATTCTTAGAGATGTACTAGTCATCTCATATTTTTTTTGGCTCGTGCGGCAAATATATGCCTTGGCCCTTTTAGCTGGTGGCGCTGACCTATATAGCCCATGGGTGAATTCTGAATGGAAAAGCTACACATCCCAGGTTAATAATTTCAAAATTTATGCTAATCTTGTTCCCTATCCTGGCATGGTATATATATATATGTATTGCGTTGTTTCTATCCATTGGTTGAATGATTTTGAAATACTGGCATTATTTTATACTTATCCTTGAATTATATGTTAGCGCTCTAACTGCTAACCATATTTGATGCTGTATCCCTATCAATGTAGGTTTTGGTCATACTATACCTGTTACTCAGTGATTGGACTCAGGAACAACTTGTGCTGACCTAAAGTGGTGAGATTCCATCCTTTGAAAGGCTCTATTTCTTGTTTTAAGTTTCTCTTCTATTTTTATTAGCGTAGACTTTAACATTTCTTTTAGCTATGGCCGGGGACTTGTCCCGACCATATATTCTCTTGGATTCCCTTTTAGAGGTTTTGTATGAACAAATTATGAACTTGGGTATGTTGTGCTATGGAAAGGAATGCGGTTGTTATAATGTGTTTGTTAGATTCTTTAGGGATGGTTTGACTTATTTGGGTTGGTCATGGTCATAGACCTATCCCAAAGTCCTTTGGTTGTACATTTATATATCATACTATAAGTTTGGAGTTAATCCGACATTGGGTATATGTTGGTGGTTTAATTTAGGTTACGGGGCAATCTCCAGCCCTTGTTGTGCTTGAGATGCCCATTATGACAAGGACCTAGTTTGGGTCATGTCATGTTGCTATAAAAGCTAGGTTCATGGTCCGTTTGGTGTCCCAAAAATTATGTCGAATAGAGTTACTTTTATGGGTGTGTAGAGTGCCACCCTTATAAGACTTTTGGCTATGAGGGATTTAGGAATGTTTCACTTTCTTGTTGTCTTATTTTGAGCTATAGAGTCTAAGATCTTAGATTCTTATGACTTTTGTTTGCTCGTCTTTCGAATCATGTCTCCAAGAAGATCTAAAGTTCCTACAAACCTTTCCATCTCGATTGGGGATAATTTTGATGGGACACACTATACTTATGGAGTTCAAACCCAGTCTAGGGGTTTGGTTCTTGATTATCTTAGAGTTTCACCAATTTTCTCTTGTCTTCCCCTCAGTCACCTCAAGGGGATGCTACTAATGTTGAGTTCCATCATTCCATTACTCTATTGACACAGTTGGTGGCTTCACATCTTGAGCGTGGTACTATAGTTGCTCTATCTTCCGAGGCCACAAGGGTTGGCTAGTTTATGAGGTTACATCCTCATATGTTTAATTGTACCAAGGTTGAGTAGGATCCTCAAAGTTTAATTAATGAAATAGAGAAAATCTTTAGTATTATACATGCTTCAGAGGTTGAAGGTGTTGAGTTTGGTTCCTACCAATTGAAATATATGGTATACTAATGGTACGAAGAGTGGGGACAATCAAGAGGTGAAGATACTAGTTCTACCATGTGGGAGGATAACTTTAGTGCCTTCTTAGACCATTTTTTTCCTTAAGAGTTGAAAGAAAAGAAAGCAAAGGAGTTTGTCAATTTAAAGTAAGATAGGATGTCTGTTAAGGAGTATGCCTTGAAGTTTCATCAGTTGTCTAGGTATGCTCATGAGATGTTTTCTATCATAAGGGCTAAAATGCATAAGTTTGCTTTGGGATTATCCTGTGAGTTGGTGCTTTAGAGAAAGTTGGATTTGTTGATTAAAGACATGGTCATCTCTTAGTTAGTCGTGTAACAAGTGGATCAAGAGAAAAAGAGATGGGTTGAGTTTCGTGAAAGACAGGGGAAGAAATTTAGGCCTTTTGAGCAAAGCGGTAAGATGGTGGTAAGTGTTCAAGGAAAAAGTGAGGGAGTTTAGGTTCTTTCTCCTCGGCTAGTACTTCGTACTCAAAGCCATCGGGTGATCATCTGTCTCAATTTTATGGTGGATTCCAGGCACAGGGTGTCCATTATCTAGCTAATGGGGCTTAGTAGGCTCTATCCCACCCTCTCTGGATATTTTGTAGAAGGTTGCACCATGGATTCTATGCAAAAAAGAAGGATAGGTGTTTTTATTATGGTCAAAGTTCTCATATGCAGTGTGAATGTCCTACTAGGATAACTTTTGGGGCTAACAGGGTCCCTATTGGCTCTTCATTCTGCTCTTGCACAAAAGGGCACTGCTTCTGCTTCTGGTATCGACACTGGTCGGAATAAATTATATGCTCTTGCATCTCGCTAAGATTCTGAGGCATCTCCCCATGTTATTATGGGTATGTTGAAACTTTTCTCCTGTGATGTGTGTTATTTACTTGATACAGGGTCCACTCTGTTCTATGTGACCCAATTTATGGCTATTCATTTTAGTTTTGGTCCTGAGTGTCTGTCGGTTCCTTTTTCTATTTTACCCTGGTAGGAGACTCTGTGGTTGTTAAAAGAGTCTATAGTGTGTGGTAGCTATTGATGGTAAAAAAACTCTTATGGATTTGGTAGAGTTGGATTGGTTGATTTTGATGTTATTCTGGGGGTGGATTAGTTACATTTGTGCTATTCCTTCTTAGATTGTTGGACCCTACAATCATATTTAATTTCTCTAATGAGCTGGTTATTGTATGGAAATGGGGTTGTTTAGTGCCTAAGGGAAGGTTCATCTCTTATCTTAAAGCTAAAAAATTGATTTCTAAGGGGTGTTTGTATCATTTGGTCTGGGTTAAAAATTTTAACTCGGAAGGTCCCTCTCTAGAATTCATTCCTATGGTTAATTAGTTTCCTGAGGTTTTTCCTGATAACCTTTCTGGTATTCCTCTCGATAGGAAAATTAATTTTGAGATTGATCTTATTCTGGACAGTTGGTCCAATCTCTATCCCTCCATATAGAATGGCTCTGGTTAAGTTAAAGGATATTAAGGAGAAATTGAAGGATCTCTTAGATAAAGGTTTTATTTGGCCTAGCGTGTCTTCTTGGTGTGCTGCCATGTTGTTTTTGCATAAGATTGATGGTTTCATTCAAATGTGCATTGATTATCGTCAGTTGAACAAGGTGACCATAAAGATTAAGTATCCTCTTTCGAGGATTGATGATTTGTTTGATCAGCTTCAGGGTGCAAAGTGTTTTTCCAAGATTGATCTTAGGTTGGGTTATCATCAACTTAAGATTAGGGAAGTGGATATCCCTAAGACTATCTTCAGGACCCGGTATGGTCACTATGAGTTCCTAGTTATGTCCTTTGGATTGATGAATGCCCCAATGGTATTGATGGACTTGATGAATAGGGTCTTCCATTCATTCTTGGATTTATTTGTCATTATTTTTATTGATGATATCTTGGTATATTGTAAGAGTGAGGCAGATCATGTCGATTACCTTCGTGCTATGTTGCAAACCTTAAAGGATCATCATTTCTATGTCAAGTTCTCTAAGTGTAAGTTTTGGTATAAGGATGTGACTTTTCTTGGTCATGTTATCTCTAGTGAAGGGATTATGGTGGATCCACAAAAGATAGCGGCAGTTAAGAAGTGGCCTAGACCTACTAATCCAATTGATATTCAGAGCTTCTTGGGTTTATCCGGTTACTATTAGGAGATTTGGGGAAATTTTTTTGATGATAGCTGCTCCATTGACTAAGTTTACATAGTAGAAGGTCAAGTTCTTATGGTCGGATGCATGTAAGGGTAGTTTTGAGAAGTTGAAAGATAAATTAACTTCGGCTCCAGTTTTGATCTTGCCCGAGGGTAATAATAGTTTTGTGGTGTACTGAGATGCTTCACATGTTGCGCTTGGTTGTGTATTGATGCAACATCGTAAGGTGGTGGACTCTACTTCTAGGGAATTGAAAATTCATGAAAAGAACTACCCTACTCATGATTTGAAGTTATTGGCCGTGGTTTTTGGTCGAAGCTCTTGGATCTCATTATGCTACTCATCCCAGTTCTACGAAGATGTATCATGATCCTAGGGAGTTCTATTGGTGGAATAATATGAAGTGATAAGTGGCTAGTTATGTGGCTAAGTGTATAGTGTGTAAACAAGTGGTAGCTGAGCACATGAGGCCCAGAGGTTTGTACCAAGAGATTAAGTTGCCTAAATGGAAGTGGGAGGCAATTAATGTGGATTTCATCACCGGTCTTCCCCTATCTCAGAATCAATGTGATTCTATTTGGGTCATTGTGGATATAAAGACCAAGTCGACTCACTTCTTACCCGTGAGGACTAATTACTCGATAGAGAATTATGCTAAGTTGTATCTTGCGGAGATTGTGAAGTTTTGCGGTGCTCCGATTTCTACCATCTCAGATCGTGGTACTCCATTCTTATCTCACTTTTGGAAGTCATTTCAAAAAGATTTGGGAACTAAGGTGTGCCTTAGTACCACTTTCCACCTGCAGACGGATAGACAAGTGGAGAGGACTATTCAAATAATGGAAGATATGTTGTGTGCTTGTGTGATTGATTATGGTGGTAATTGGTAAGATTATTTTCCTTTAATTGAGTTCGCCTATAACAATAGTTACCATTCTAGAATTGGCATGGGTCCTTTTGAGGCATTGTATGGTAGGATATATCATTCTCCTATTGGGTGGTATGAAGTTGGTGATGGTAAGTTGCTTGGCCCTGATTTGGTTCACCAAGCCTTGGAGAAGGTAAAGGTGATTCGTGATAGGTTTAAAGCCGCTCAAAGTCACCAAAAGTCCTAAGTGGATGTAAGGCGTAGGGATTTGGAGTTTAATGTTGGCGATTGGGTATTCTTGAAGATGTCTCCCATGAGGGTGTGATGCATTTTGGTAAAAAATGAAAGCTTAGTCCCTAGTATGTGATAACGCTCACCCGTACTATATGAAGTAGTATAGGATGGTCATTGTCAATATATCAAATCTTGTTGAGGTCGAATCCACAAGGAGTGAAAAGTAGAATTCTAGTCTTATAGGTCTTAACACTTACTAAGAAATCACCCGAAGTGCAAATAGAGTAAAAAACGTGATTTAAAGGGGGGGGTTTGGATTTGGGAGAGTGTGTGTCAATAGTAACTCAATTTTGCGAACTACACAACAATTGTAATTTAACTTCGATATAAAGAGAATCTTGGGATTGTGTCTACCTAAGGGCAAATTAGGTACGGGTAAGTGTAGATTTGGTGCACATGCTACTTATTAACAATAGGTAGGCTAGGTCTAGGGTCCTTGAGGCTACCTTGTCAACAAAACCTTAAGAATTTTACCTATTGAACCTTTCGGATACCTAACAAGTGTTTTAATTATATTCACCTAGTATCTCAATTAGGTAACCCTATTTCTAGGAAGATACCCAAGAATTAGTCAACTTTATACTCACTCTAATGTCAAAGATAGTAAGAATTAGTAAGTTAAATCCATTCATTGTCTACTATTGCCTTGGTTCTCACACCTCTCTTTTAAAGATGATATGGGTTTCAAAAGTTCACCTAAACCCGTCTTTCAAGGATGGTTTGAGCTTTCAAGAGTTTGGGGTTTTCACCCACAAACCTATTTTGAGTATTTGGGGCTTTCACCAACAAATCCTAGCCAATTTGGTCAAACAATAGTAGAACCCATTATCAACTAACTAGAATATGCACAAATACATCACAACCCATAAATAATTACACCTTAGTTCAACATAATCCCAAGACTAAAAGATTTAGCTACTCATTAAGAAAAGAAAGAAACATATACCAGAAGGATTATTCAAGGCATCCTTTCTTCACAAATACCAAAATCTAAATCTCCAAGTCAAATTTACAATTCTAGCCCAATTTAAGGTTTCAATTTCAAATTCAAAGTGTTGCTAGTCTCTAGAATGCCCAAAATGGGAAAGTGTTTTAAGATTTTAAGGGATTTGGGGTCGACTGCTGAAAATTATAAAACTGCCCCATGGACTAATCCCGCGTTATGGTGGTCACACTCGATCTGACCGCGATCTTAGGTAGATCAATGTGATCGCAGTCGCTAACCTTCTTGATTGGCCGTGATCGTATCCCTCAAATCACGATCCCAGTAACTGAGGCCTGTTTCTGCTCTAGGCCTTCCAGCTGCCCTTTCTTTCTCTTCTTTTGATCCATTTTAGCTTAAGTCCTCATCTTTCCATCTCATAACCTGTATGCTTGCATAATGTGGATATTAGTGCATTTAATCTTACATATGTCTCATTTATACATTTAACTCATGGCAATGTGCTCGAATGTCGAGTGCAAATGAGTGGTAAATTCACCGCTCATCAACACCCCCAACTTAAAGCTTTGCTTTTCCTCAAGCAACACTACCTCTTACCATAAGACTATGCATATTTATGCCCATATTGAATGACCCAAATGATCATAATGACTTCAAGCTTAGTTAATACCACTATTTAGCTCTTCAAACATGGGCAAAACTATTTTCACAACACCCCTCAACATAAAATGTGATTTTTCAAGGATGCAAAAGACTTTATAGAGTAACCATGGAACAATCACTAATACTATACCTCGACTCATATATATGCCTCTTCACAAGAAACAAATTTCACACACCAAGTCCTCAATTATGAAATAAGGAATTTAAGTGTCAAACACACACTCTCTCTCAAGAATTATCGATGCTAACAAGTACCATGCCATAGGCTTGCCCCTATTTTCAATTGCCACTATAATGAAAATACTTGGTTGGAAATCACGAAGGGCTGTTTGAGCTTGTAACGTAGGTTCGGGGTAGGGTAAGATATCTTTTAAGAATAACATGTCTATACCCTCCTTGAATTACTATATCACACTATTCCATCCAATTTTTTTTATCATGGACCACTTCTTTTGTTTTCACTCTTTACATATGTGCCAACTTTTTATTTCCTTGGTTCGTCCATTTTCTTTTCATTTCTTTTTCTTTCACCCTTTGTGCTTCTCTTTAATTTTTTGGATCCTTTCCTTTTCTTATTAATTTTTTTATCTATACTTAAGCTTATACACACTCACTTAAAACTTCGTGGCCCAAAGTAACCTCTTTCAATCATCACCAACCCTAATTCAGCTTTTAGCCTCAAGTTGCAATTTTAAGTTCAAGGAGGGTAGGGTTCAAAAAAAGGATTAAGATTGAAAGGCTCACAACTTGAAATGTATTTGACAGAAAGGTCTAAAGGATCAAATTTGGAGAATAGGGATAACATCTATACAAGGGTAGGCTTTTTAGGCTTAAGTGAACTAATGTCACAAAGATGTCCTAAGATCATCTCCCCAACCAAGTACAATCAAAATTAGCATTGATATACTAATGGGAAAAGTTATAGATGGTACAAGTACATATAAGATTTTGACAAATAAACTCACCACACACGACATGCAAAATTTTCCAAGGAGGCTTAATTTCTCCTTCCTCTAGAGACAAAAATAAGAATAAGTTTTGTTACAAGGTTGCTCACGTCCATGCCCTTGATTTTTGAAAAAGTTTGGACGAAGAGGGAGTGTTTACTTTGCATTTGTACAACACACAATTTGCTAATTATTGCACCAACCCAAGCCTTGATCTCACATTATGGTTTTCATCTGATCCAACCAACATATGGCTACTCGATGTTCGCCATAGGTATAAATGTGATCCCAAAATTTGAATGCGGTACTCAAAATTCCCTTGCATTTATGACTGATGCAATGAGGACTCAGACTTCCCCTGTAACCATGGCTCAAAACCCAATCACAATGCTATTCTCTTAAGAATGTCGTCACTTAATCTATCATAGGGAAAAACTCATCTGATATTTCCTTAAGTAAAATAAAGATACAGTAGAAATCTGAGGACATAATAACTAATCTATGAAAATGTGGGCACCACAGAGTGCCCGAATATTATAACCCAAATAAAAATAAAAATAATCAAAAAGAACCATAAAATATCCAAAAATATCAATAGTATAGGCTTAAATCAAATGAATACAAAGACAGGCACCCCCAACTAAAAAGATAGCAGTGTCCTCACTGCATAAATAATCAAGCATAAGGAAAGATAAAGGTGTTCCCTAAAACTGCAACAAGAGCTGCTATCACTCTCAGACTTTGCATCATCATCAGCCTCCTCCATATTAGACCACCTGGATTGGGCCTTATTATCACTCTCCACTTAGGAGGAAAGATGTCGATCACAAGGTTTTAAGACATTCCAAAGAACCTTTATCCCTTCCATATCTTAATGAAGAATCTCTCTTCTTCTCCATTATGACTATCTTTTCATATGGAACCTAAATATCACAATGTGAAACTGCTAAGGATGAGTAGGTTTTCTCAAGCCTAGTAATAGTAGCTCCCTACTTATTCTAGTCCTCCTGATACTTGCATTATTGGCTTTTGACACATATAAATGTCGAGCGGTGAAGGACTCTCCCAGTCCTCGGGGTAAACTTAACATGAGCTCCTCAATGGACGTAATATCAACTCTAATATCATTAAGAGGCCCAGTGGTGGATTGATTATAAGACTCAGGATCCTCACATATCAACCTCCCTAATTTTATCTTTCTTTTATTGATTTTTCCTGGTGTGCCCTCTTCTCAAATTCTTAAATAATAAATGGGGGTACCAGGGCGCACCCAAGTATCTCTAGAGTATTCTTCAGCCCCAGCTCTCCTACAAAGCTCAACAATAAAATAGGGTAAGAAGAGATGCGTACCACCCTAGTTCTTAAAGATTTTTATATCAGAAACCACGAGCTCACCAATATTCAAAGGAATGTCATCTATAATGCACACGACCATTCGAACTCGCAAATATAGGACTGATGTCCTGTGGGTGCAAGGGGATACTCGGCGACATATGATGTTCAACTAAATCCGAGCCTCAAAAGTAATGTCATTCATGTGGATGTTGCTCTTGGTTTGCATCCATTAGACTTTCTTTCTGGGACACAATCATTTTTCCAACTAGCTTCTCGGCTCACACCTTTTTTCTTTAAACTCGCCCATGTTTGAATTTGGGAACCCATAGATAACATTAATTTTACCCCCCAAAGTTCACCATTTTCCACCAGATCTTGATAGTTATGTTGGATGGATCTGAGAAAGAGACTATGCTAAGGTTGGCATAGAATTCATGGACCTATTTCTCATTTGCCTTGCACAAATCAAGTGCAAAAACCTGCCACCCTGTAGCCTCAATCCTGTCATGAAATGTTAGAAGCTATTCTGGCATATTATCTAAGCATACTTCTCTCTCTGAGAGAATCTTTATTCTTGAAAGATCACCATAGTAGTTAGTGTGGAACTCGAGTGCCATGAATCAAATTTGGTTGTATTTGTCCATGAGATTATTCTAAAAAACAACATACAACACAATATATCGGTCATTGATATTTGTAAGCACAAACTATGCTATATTATTCACTAAAGCTCATTGGATAGTTGCTTGGTGGTGTTTGGACAAAAATTTGAAGTGCACGATGTTTGTACAGGGCAGAAAATTACACTCGATCACTGTAATTGCGAGCCATAGAGGTGCAATCGTGCTGCCATGATCGCGGTCCCGATGACTGTAATTGTGGTATCTGCGACCTATTTCAAACCCATTTTCTATGTTCAAAACTTTCAAGTTCTATGCCCCAAGCATATTCTATAACAGAAACTCACATTAAAACTACTGAAAGAGACTACTAGGTACTCGATTATGCCCTTAAAATGTAAGACCCATTAGTGAACACTTAGTTGGGCAATATCTTAATCACTTTTTGTGAAATCTTTATTTGTCTCAATTTTACACACATTTTTGGGTTCTCAACACTTCCGCACTTGTGTGCACACTGTGTTCTAGCATTGAAACACCACACAAACACAATTGACTAACATTTAAGCATGGAAATCATAATTTTGGGCCTTCTCTACAATATGTAGCTTATGTCCTTTCTTCAATAATCAAATCATATATTCAAGATACCTACTAGATAAGTGATGCAAGAGGGATGTGAGAATGCTATTAGAGTGCTCACAAACTTAGCTAGAAATGGGTCAATCAGAGAGACAAATTGAAACAAGAGTGTGAGGGAAATGAGGAGTTAGATGGTCATATAACAGAGGTAGCCATGATTGCAGACACATGGGTGACCGCAATCACAGCCTAGGGCCCACGATCGCAGTAATTGAGGGCATTTATGCACCCCCATTTTCCCTTGTTCAGTTCATTTCACATTTGGACAAATTTTCCCCTATTCAGTTCACAGTGCAAAAATTCCACACTTTTCACTTTTTAAGTTCATCCGATGCACTTGATAGTTCCACAAATGCATGGGTTATTTATTTGCCAAAGCTAAAATCTTCACTACACAAATAGAAATAAATGATATGAGCCATTTTTATGGCATTTCTAGGTTTCCTTCCACATAGCGCCTTAGAGTACGTCGTAACACGATGTCTTCCTATGTTATCACGTAGGGTCCTCAAAGGCCTCCTCATTCACCTTCTCAAATTTAACATTAATCACCGATATCAATTGAAGTTCCATAGATTGTTTCTTTGCTTTGCGTACCCAAAAGAAAACCTCATCTTAATGCACTCTAAACCTAATCTGACCCAACTCTAAGTCAATAATGGCTCTTTCGGTGGCTAAGAAAGGTCAACCAAGAATGATGGGTACCTCTTGGTCCATTTCGCAATATAGAACCACAAAGTCCACCAAAAGTATGAACTTGTCCACTTTGACTAGAATATCAAATAAAATCCCAATCGGTCTCTTAATAGACCGATCCGCCATCAACAATCTAATAGATTTTGGAGTTGGATTATCTAATCCTAGATTTTTGTAGATGAAAAAAGGCATGAGGTTTATACTCACACCGAGTTTTCATAGAGCTTTCGCAAACATATGCGTTTCGATGGTGCAAGGGATGTAAAAGCTCTGGGGTCTTCCTTTTTTTCCATAATTTTGCTAGTCATGATAACACTAAAACTATAGGTGACTTCAATTGTATCACCTTCAATCAGGTTCTTCTTTGACATTAATTTTTTCATAGTCTTACCATATCCTGGGATCTCTTGAATTGCTTAAGTAAATGGATATTGATAGAGAGGTTGCTAAGATTGGCTATGAATTTCTTGAGTTAATCACCCTCCTATTTTCTTTGAAGCCTTTGAGGAAATGGGGGAGGAACTTGTATTGTAGGCATCACATCACTTTGTGGTTTCTCATTTTCCACCACCTGTTCATCAACTTCCATCAGTTCTTTTTAATCATCTTCTTCTTGAGATTTTGGTGGTTCTTCATTCAACTTAACCTTAGTCATCTTTTCACCCAAATCTTCTTTCAAGTGATCTCCAAGGGTATTCCCACTCCTAGTGACTATTGCTAAAACTTGAGCTTCATTCTTTGGGTTCACAATAGTGTCACTAGGAAGACTACCCATTGGCCTAGTATTCAATTAGGTAGAAATTTTCTTGATTTGAGTCTCCAATTGCTTAATCGAGGTAGAGTGGGATGCCTTAATTTGATTAAGTTGCGAAAAATCACTTTTCATTTCATAGACCTTGTTGTCCGTTCCTTCCACTCTCATTAAAAGCTTTTCCAAAGAATCTTTAGCTTTGTATTTTTTTCGGTCGATGGTGTTACTATCATTGTTCTTCACTCGATCATGAGAGGTCACATATCAGTCATAATCACGATCTCTATCCCTCTAATCATGATAACATTCACGGTCCATCCAACCTTGATTCCCACCTTGCCTTTGTTTGGTCGGGTGGGAACCCCTTGAGTAAATTGCCAAGTACCGAATCTCCTCATCTATCTTTTTGGCCACCTCATCATCTTTATAGGCTTTTGATGCCATGACATTCACCACTTTGGTGGGTGCACCCATCACATGTTTTGTCAAAAGCTTTAGTTGCGTTATCATCTTAGCCCTAATCTCCTCTCTTTCTTCCTCTCATATTATTTGTTTCTTGTCAACCAAGGATGTAGTGGGAGAAATCTTAGGAACCTCAGCATCTCGGGTATACCATCCCCAATTTTTCTTGGTAAACTTCTCAAGCAAATTCATTGCCGCATGATAAAGAAACTTCACAAGAAACCCCCCCGAAGCATTGTCCACTATTTTTTTGTTGAGTGGATCAAGAGCACGATAGAATATTTGGATAAGCATCTTCTCTGGGACCTCATGGTTTGGACATTGCATTAGTTTTCCATTGAATCTTTCCCACAATTCTTAGAAAGGCTCTCTATTCAATTCCCTAAAGTTGATGATCTTATCCCTCAATTGGAGCATTTTGGATGGTGGGAAATACCAATCAAGAAAGTCTATGGTGAGTTCATCCCATAAAGTGATAGACCCGGTCAGAAGAGACCGAAGATATAATACTGCCTCTGCTGTTAGAGAAAATAGGAAAATATGAAGCCGAATGGACTCTTGGGTTATGTGTGCAATAGCAAACGGTGAACATACCTCTACAAAATTCTGCAAATAAAGTTTGGGGTCCTCATAATATTGCCCCTAAAAAAGTCCCTTCATTTGAAACAAGTGCAATATAATGCATGTGACATGAAAGACACCGTTCCCATGAGTAGGAGGGATACAGATGGCACTTGAATTACTAATGTCATTGAGTTGATGCTCATTATCAAGAGGCCCATCGAAAGACTTTGCTTGACTAGCATTATCACTTATGGCTCCATTTATGCTATAGATATCACCTAGAAGGAAACAAAAATAACAACCACAATAAATATACACCACTATGGGTATTCCCTATGTAAGAATCAACACCACACAAGTGAAAACTAAATTTCACTCCCCAATAATGATGCTATTTTGATGACGCTCACCTAGACCGCGTGAAGAAGTATTGGACGGTCGTTGTCAATGTCTCAACTCTTATTGAGGTCAAATCCATAAGGAGTGAAAAGTATAATTCTAGTAATATGGGTCTTAACACTTTCTAAGAAATCAACTAAAGTTCAAATAAAGTAAAAGCATAATTTAAAATGGAAGGAGGGGTGTTTGGTTTTAGGAGTGTGTGTGTCAATAGTAACTCAATTTTGTGAACTACACAATAATTATAATTTAACTTTGATATAAGGAGAATCTTGGGATTATGTCTACCAAATGGCAAATTAGGTACAGGTAAGTGTAGGTTTGGTGCACATGCTAGTTGGTAATAATATGGTAGGCCATATCTAGGGACCTTGAGGCTATCTTGTCAACAAAACCTCAAGAATTTCACCTATTGAACCTTTTAGATACCTAATAAGTGTGTTAATTATATTCACCTAGTACCTCAATTGGGTAACCCTATGTCTAGATACCCAAGATGTAGTCAACTTCATACTCACTCTTATGTCTAAGATAGTGAGAATTCTCATACTAAATCCATTAATTGTCTACTATTTCCTTGGTTCGCACATCTCTTTTTAAAGGATCATATAGGTTCCAAAAGTTCACCCAAACTCCTCTTTTAAGGATAGTTTGAACTTTCAAGATTTTGGGGTTTTCACCCACGAACCCATTCTGAGTATTTGAGGCTTTCACCCACAAATCCCAACTAATTTAGTCAAATAATAGTAGAACCCATTATCAACTAACTAGTATATGCATAAATACATCATAACCCACAACTAATTGCACCTTAGTTTAACATAATTCCAATACTAAAAGATTTAGCTACTCATGAAGAAAATAAAAAAACATATACCAAAAGGATTGTTCAAGGTATCAATTCTTCACAAATACCAAAATCTAAATCTCCAAGTCAAATTTACAATTCTTACCTAATTTAGGGTTTTAATTTCAAATTCAAAATGGTTCTAGTCTCTAGAATGCCCAAAATAGGAAAGGGTTGTAAGATTTTAAGGGATTTGGGGCTGTCTGCTGAAAATTAGAAAAAACTGCCTCTGCCTGTTGCAACGATTACACTCGATCTGACCGCAATTGCATCAACCAAAACTAATGCTAGATCACATAATTATAGTTGTTGACCTTTTTGACTAGCCATAATCGTGGCCTTTAGACCGCGATCACGGTAACTGAGGACTATTTCTACTCTAAGTTTTCCAGCTACACTTCCTTTCTCTTCTTTTGATCTATTTTAGCTCAAGTCCATATCTTTCCATCTCATAACTTTTATGCCTTCAAAATGTGGATATTAATGTATTTAATCTTACATATTTCTCATTTATACATTTAAATCATGGAAATGTGCATGAATATCGAGTGCAAATAAGTGGTAAATTCACCGCTCATTAGTATGTTAGTTCATATTTTATTTAAAAGTGGGTTGGTAATATTGCCTATGACTTGGAGTTTCCCTCTAGTTTGAGTTCCATCCATCTACTATTCTATGTGTCGATGTTGCAGATATGTATAGGTGACCCTTTGATAGTTGTTCCTTTGGAGGATGTTTGTATTTCAAACTCTTTTGCCTATAAGAAGGCCCTGGTGAGGATTTTGGATTGACAAGTTCACCAATTGTAAATGAAAGAGGTGGCTTCAGTGAATATTTTATGGAGGAACCAAAAGTTTGGGGAAGCCACTTGGGAGGCAAAATAGGACATAAAGTCCAAGTATCCGAATTCAATCCCTATTTTGAAAACTCGTGCTTGAGGTATGTGTTGATCTTGTTATCTTATTGTATGTTCTTATTTTATAGCTTTATTACAGGTTGGTCATGATATGTAATTATGTGTAATAAGGTGTTAAATTGTACTTGCCTTACCCATCATTTGAGGACGAATTATCCAAGTGAGTGAGAATAGAAACACTTTGGCTTTGAACCCCCAGAAAATTTCCTAAGATTGAGATTCTTGGTAGGGTAAGGTATGAGAATACCTCTCATATGCTAAGGTACAACTATTACCCACCCTCTTGTATGATCATAGGTCTAAGATGACAACATTCTATCCAAGGTATAGTTTGGCCTCTCCCTAGTCGTATGTTAGGGTACCAGCCATATGTTGCCTAGTTGTATGATATTTTGAGGATTATGTCGATGATTCTGGACAAGGTATAGATCTAAGGGCACTTCTCATACCTTAGGGTATGAATGGCCCTATATGTTCATGTGTTAATCAGTATGGGGTCTTAGGTGACACTTAGGGTACGAGTGGTATGGTTCATTTAGGGTGGTCGTACTTTCCTGGGTTCAAATTTTTAACTTTTAAGATGAGAACAATTGAGATATTTTCCTCCCCTAAACCCTTATGATCCACAACTTATAACATTATTTGCCTTTCATTCTTGACTTAGACAAGATCTAAATAGTCCTAAATCCTCTCAAAACTTCACTAACAATATTGGGGCTAGGGTTCATCAAAGAGGCCATCTAGATTATTGAGAAGCAATAATCTCTCTGTGAATCATCTTGTATAAGGCATGTAACTCTTTCCTTATTGTTTGTTCAAAAATATCATTTGTTTTGAATATTGATTTTTATTCTTAAATGGTGGTTTTGGAATCTAATGTTGAGTGTTTTGATGCATATTGTTGAGTATTGTTTAGTCTAGATTTAAATAATGTTTTCACATATTTTTTGTGATGGTTTGTGTATGTGGGTGGTTGTTGATTGTGGTTTATCAAATGGGTCATGGGTAACCCTAACCTTAATGGTTTTTACCTTAGTTTTGGTCTTGATAAAGGTGTGCCCACAAGGTGTTTGTGAAAATGTCTAAAATAAATTATTAGACACATGCTAATGGTGTTTTGAACTAAGACAATGGCTTAATAAGTATGAATGGTTTGCAAATGGTTTTGTAAAGGCCTTGTTTTCCACGAAATGGTTTAAATGGAAAACTTGGTGGTTTAATTAATTAAAATAGGTTTGAGTCCCTATACCTTGGAGTTAATGAGTGTCCTTGTTGAACAATGGGTTGGAGCCTTAAAATCATATAAATGGTTATTTGATAAGGGTAATAACATGTGCATACTTGCAAGTAATGTTGGTAAGATGATACCAACAAAATGCCTTAGGTGAGAAATTGACTAAATGGTTGGTTGTGTGTGAATAGTTTTAATTTAGGCTTTAAAGTGGGATGTGTTAGCCAAGCTGTGGAAGAAGGAGGTCCCAAGGGACCAAAGTTGGAAACTCACGATTGCCGGTGTGAGGTTTTGTCTTGGTGACCATATGGATGATGTTACACTTATATTCTTGGGGGTGACTAGTCATCTCATATTTTCTCTAGCTCATGTGACAAACACACACCGAGGCTCTTTCAGCAGGTGGCGCTGACCCCATGTAGCCCATGGATGAATTTTGAGGGCAAAGCTATACATTCCAGGTTAATGATTTCAAAGTTTATGATAATATTATTCTCTATCCGGGTATGGTATGTATATATGTATTGTATTAGTTATATGCTTTGGTTGAATGGTTTTGAACTATTGGCATTATTTTATCCTTATTCTTGAGTTACATGCTAGCGCTCCAACCGCTAACCATCTTCAATGTTGTATCCCCACGCGATGTAGGTGTTGGTCGTACTATACCTCCTACTCAGTGAATGGACTCAGGAATAGCTTGTGGTGACTTGAAGTAATGAGCTTCCATACTTAAAAAGGCTCTATTTCTTGTTTGAATTTCTCTTCTATTTTTATTAGCTTAGACTTGAATATTGATTTTGGCTATGGTCAGGGGCTTGTCTCGATCAGATATTTCCTTGGATTCCCTTTTAGAGGCTTCGTATGGACAAACTGTGGACTTGGGTATGTTATGCTATGGAAAGGGATTAGGTTGTTATAATGTGTTTGTTAGATTGTTTAGGGATTGTTTGACTTATTCAGGTTGGTGATGGTCATAGACCTATCCCAAATTCCTTGGGTTGTATATTGCACTATCTTACTATAGGTTTAGAGTTCATCCGACATTGGGTATATGTTGGTGGTTTGGTTTGGGTTGCAGGGAAACTTTTGGCCACTATTGGGCTTGAGATGCCCATTGCAACAAGGCCCTAGTTCGGGTTGTGTTAATACAAATACAAAAGGGGTACAAGTAAAAGAATCTATACTTGAGACATATCCAAGAAGAAAGAAGGGTGTTAAGGTCATTGAACCAACTCAAAATATTGACACAAGTTGAAAAAAGGAAAAAGTGCTTTACACTCCATAGGCACGTAACTTGAAAGGTGTAAGACCCAGCAAAATTCTCTCGTAGTCTAAACCTTAGAGCGTGCTAAGTGGAGTGTAGATCCATCCCTAAAAGGTTGAGAAGTGTCTTACCAAGTGAGAAATATTTTGAACTGTGTAGAATTTCCATACTATTGAATTTTTGTCATGTATATCATTGAATAAGATTTCCCTTGATACCAATTTCATAAAAATCTGACATTGAACGAGGAAGTTATGGTTGTTTTAATGATAGCTATCGAAACCACCCAGGTGTGACGGTCGGGTTGATGAACTGTCGAGCTTGCGATGGACCATCGCCTAGACCATCACAACCAAGGTAGTAACTCTCTTTTCTGGCCCCAGTGCGACAGCCAGGACGACGGACCATCTAGGCTGCGATGGACCGTCGCTGGGACCATCGCACTGAGGCAGTGTGGCCTCATCTTGGACAACGTGTGACGGATAATTTGAAGGACCGTCGGGTTTGAGATAGACCGTCGTTGAGACCGTTGCATTGAGGTAGTGTGTTCTTTTTTTAACCTAGGTACGACGGACGATCCGATGGACCGTCAAACTAAGTGATGGACCATCGCTTCGACTATCGCAACCCTTGTTCAGTATTTTTAACTCAATTTTAAAAGGGCATTTTAGTCTTTCCCATTCTTTTCAGCCCCTATTTATAGCCGATCAAGGCTCATAACCTTATTTCTTATCTTTAACATCAAAAACTAGAGTTTCTACAAAATTAAAACTCTTCTTTATTCATCAAGAAAAAACAAGAGAAATCAAGAAATCAAGAATCTCTCCAAGAGCTTTAAGAAAGAGTTTCCTAAGGTATGCAGATGCTGATTCTTGGGTCCCTTTCCTCCAAAAAGATCAAGAACCCTTTTATAAATTTCAAAGATCTTATGTTTATGAGTTTTCATGATTCATGTGAATTGAAATTGGAGTTCATGCCATTGTTGAGATTTATTTATGTCTGTTTACAAGGTTTTCAAGCTTTGACCCTAGTATGTGATATTCATGTGATGTTCATGATAAACCCTCTTCAAGTTCCTTGCTAAGTGATGTGTTCATTTCAATTAAGTGTAGAAATTGTTGAATAAGCAAAGCAGGCTCACCATATGTTTGATAAAATGCTTATGTGAAGGAATTAGAGCCATTATAGAATGTTGACTAGAAATCACCAATTGTGTGCAAGCCCATGCATGCCAAGTGTTTGTTGAAAAGCCTTAGTGAGTGAATTGTGGCATGATAGCATGAAATTTCCCAATTATGTGCTATTTATACATGCTAAGTATTTGATGCAAGACCTTGTTGAATAGAGTATGAGCCAATAGCATGTCTCCCTATATTATCACATGTTTATGATTTATAAGTGTTTGAAGAAATGCTTTAATGATTGTAATGGTGAATGAATGTCCATAGTCATGAATGGTTATTTTTTACTTTTATGTTATCGAGTCCTGGGGGTATTTATACCCGAAAATTTAGCTACTGTCTAGAGCCCGTGTCAGTTTTCACGATAATCTCAGTCAAGCCACGATTCTTAGAACTCAGTGAGTTACAGAACTCAAAACTCTCAAATAGTTGCAGAACCTGAGAAATCCTAGAAATCTCAGTAATCTCAGTAATCTCAGTGTCGCTAGTATTATAGCCTCAGTTCAGTACTTAGCTCAGATTTAGTAGTAATCAAGTGTTTAGTTTAGTCCTCAGTAGTATTCGAGTAATCTATCCTGAGTTCAGTATCATTTAGTCAGATGATGAGATTCAGTAGTATTCCTCCAGATATAGAACCAAGTGAATTCAGCATTACTCAGTCAGATTATTCAAGAAATATGATCAGTAGCAGATTCAGCTCAGTTTAAGTTTAGTTGAGAATCAGTTCAGAGTACTTTAGTTGGGAGTAGGAGCTAGCATCGAGCGAGTGCATGGATGGCGGCTCCCCGTTAGAGAGGCAGAGTCGTTAGGAGAAATCCCTGAACTCCAGAACTATGTAGCCAACGCAGGATGCAGGAGTCACCCGTTAGAAAAAGGTTTGTCACCCATTAGAAAAAGGCTTGACTATTATGCTGCCTTAGGCTTGACTTCCTGTGAGAGTCACCTATTAGATAGGCTTGACCAGAGTTAAGGTCTTTACCTGTGGCACTATATTTAGACACTTCCATATGGGGTTATAGGTTTGACTCCACTACTTCAGATTTGGGGCATGTCGGTTAAGTGAGCACTCCACAGTTGCAGTTTCAGTATTAATCTTTAGAGTAAAACTTAGAAATTAGGACTGTTACATACAGTCAACTATCTCAGTAAAGAACTCAGATAGTTCCATTTACCCATGGACCACCTACTAGATAAGCATGGTCCCATATAAAGTTATGGAGTAATCTCATTATCAGATCCAGAGATTACTCGTTAGATAGGCTTGATCTCAGTGTCAGATTCAGTTGAGTAATCTCATTATCAGATCTAGAGATCACCCATTAGATAGGCTTGATCTTAGTCTCAGATTCAGTTGAGTAATCTCATTATCAGATCGAGAGATCACTCGTTAGATAGGCTTGATCACAGTCTCAGATTCAGTTGAGTAATCTCATTATTAGATCCAGAGATCACCCTTTAGATAGGCTTGATATTAGTCTCAAATGCAGTTGAGTAATCTCATTATCGGATCCAGAGCTCACCCGTTAGATAGTCTTGATCTCAGTCTCAGATTCAGTTGAGTAATCTCATTATCAGATCTAGATATTGCCCATTAGATAGGCTTAATCTCAATCTCAGATTCAGTTGAGTAATCTCATTATCAGATCTAGAGATCACCCGTTAGATAGGCTTGATCTCAGTCTCAAATTTAGTTGGATATTCTCATTATCAGATTTAGAGATCTTCCGCTAGATAGGTTTGATCTCAGATAAAAATCTTTTCTTATCATTGATAGGAGATTCCGGGATCATCCGTTAGAGAGGTTTGATCTCTGATTCAGTCGGTCGAGAATAGCAAGTTCAGAATTCAGTAATTAATATGAGTAGATCCAGTTAATTAGCTTCAGTATCTTCAGTTTTTGAGATCACTCTCTAGATAAGACTGATCTCAACTTTAGTACTCAGTTATTGATATCAGGAGATTCAGTTATTCAGTATCTCCAGTATTAGTAGTGAATTCTTATGTTAGTAAAGCAGTATCCGAATTTTAGTATTTTGAGTTGTGATGTTTTTAGTTATGGTTTGTGTATTCATGCATATGTCCTTATTCAGTATTCTCATGATTTGAATTATAACAGGACAACTCCTAAAATTTTAGGGCATACACCTTCACACTAATCTTGTCTTGCTTCAAAATTCATAAACTCCTATGGCTTGGCTCCCACCAGCTTCTAAGGAAATATATGATCAAGAGAGGTACTCAAATACTCATCCCATCATACTGGACACACATCATCACCTCTCAACTTCTACTACTCTTTATACAACTGATAAGATACATCCTTCAACTAGTATGCAAAAACTCCACACCCTGAAAATCGGTAGCATGAATCACCTTGAATATATTCTCCATATCATTCACAAACCCTTGAGGATCATCCTCAACCTTAGATCCAGTTATTAAACTTCATTCGTTAGATTGATTATCTTGGTTGTTGATTTATGGGGTTGATTTTATGATCATGGTCTCTCGAGCCTCTAATCACTTATCTAACTTAGACCCACAACTACATCATTGAATGGGGATGTGAGAACTAAGATAAACATATTTATATTTCACCCCGTAGTGAACATAATAAGGCTTCTAGGTAAATCTATATCCTAGACACTAATTCAAATCACTTATTTTATAAAATAATAAGAACCTTACTCTATTTATCCCCACGTTCTATCCTTTTATTCCCCCTCTCGAGGTCATAAAGTCGAGAATATATGTATTCTAAGGGCCATAAATTGTTAAAATAGTTATAACAAGGATAAATAAAAACTAAATATAATAAAAAATCCAAGCAAACTAAATTCAAAGCATAAGTAAACATGTTCTTAGCCTGAACCCCGAAAAGGGGGCGTTTAGCCACTCATGGACATAATCATAATCACAATAAAGGAAAAAATATTATAATCCATAAACTACCTAAAGTATAGCAATAAAAACCCTGTTTGAAGTGCTTGTCATCCCCTTTCTAAGCCTCCAAGACTTCCAACATAAAAAATAATGTGTACAAGTGTTGTATTTATAGTAGCAAAATTTGGTCAGTGTGGGAATAAGCTCCGTGGTGCGTTACTTAGTACCAGTGAATAAGGCGTGTGACACATTGATTTATCCCCTATATTAAAGGGTTTTGAACGTGGATTTCTCCCCTGGAATAAGGGGTGCATAGCCCCTTTGTCGCGAGGGCACACTGGAAATTGAATTTTGATATCCAAACTTTGTCTTGAGAATTTGTCATCCACTCCAAGCCTTTTGATATTTTTTCCACTTTATTTATAGATTGTATATCCTCCATATATCATCATAATAAAATCATAAAGCATCCTATAGAATCAAAAACCACGTATTAGATCTCAAGACCACACAACATCAAGAACGGTGAACTAGAAACTCAAGCTAAGAACTAGTGTCGTCCTTTAAATCTTTGGCTTAGTGTTTTGACTCTTGACTTTGATCCAATTGCACTTTGAACATTATAAAAAAGTTTTTCCACATATAATTATACAATCATACCTTAAGAACTCATTATACACATTATAATCCATCGCGATCAACTAGACAAACACCTAGCTCAAGTTAGTAACACTGGTTTTCTTGTTTGAACTCTAAGTGACCAAATTAAGTACATACTTGTTTGAAAGACACCATAAACATTCTGATCACATACTTACACACTATGATGCTAAATTATATCACCATTAACACATTAAGCACACATTTTGTCCTCAAAATAAAGATAAATAAGCTAGGATAACAGCACTAAAGTGCATAAAACCATCTCATATCACCACCCCTCACTTTAAGCCTTGATCGTCCTCAAACAAATCTTTACTCTAAGCGTCATAAGATGAGGTGACTCTACACTTATATTACAAGAAATACACTCAATCTAGTACTATAATGACTACATAGAATGCAAGTTTCTACACTAAGCATGTTATGTACAGTTGAAAGTTCAAGAATACTACTCTAAAACATCCTAGCATCAAGAATTGACTCACGTGGTTGGAAAAATCATACATATTATTCAATCATAAAAATAATACAAATCACCTAAAAATCATAAAAAATATGCCCTCACCATGAGAGATTTACCCATAATCACTCGCATAAATAAAATTTATAATTGAATGGGTACGAGAATCAAGTCATACTCACTCTCACAAAGAATTCATAAGTTACACAAAAATGAACCATATGCTTGACCTTAGTGTAGTTCTTAAATAATATCAGAATGTTGATGCTCACGATCAAATAGGTCTTTAAGGGTTGTAATGTAGGCTAAGGTTTGGGTAGGAACTATTTTTGTAAAGAATAATGACTATTTTCCCGAAGCACTTTAATACAACACATTATACAATTAAGACCAATCTCTAACAACCAACTTTCACCACTCTACCTTCACACATCCTTTATTTTGACCCATCTCATTAAGCTGATTCACATACACCATGGCAGGAGTATTGTCTATTAGTTCATGATTTAATTTTTTAGCATAACTTTCTTTAACTCCCAACCACAACAAACCAATAACTATTACTTTGGGGCTTTAGTTTCACCTCTTCCCTACTTGAATTTCCCACTCCTTAACTTAATTAATTATACCCTAAAGTACTTAAGAGCTTTGGATCAAATTAAAATCAATAAAAGAAGGGGATTAGGCAACATATGAAGCTTCCAAATAAAAATATAAAGGCCATGGGGTTAACTAGGATTAGGCACAAGGGTAGATCAAAAGAAGGTATAAACATGGCTATCAAAGAAATGCCTATATCATCTCCTAAACGAACACTCTTTATTTTTCTTTGAACAAACACTAGGAAAGTTCAAGCATAAAATGCAACAAGGAATACACAACAACCTCACAGACATGGC
Organism: Capsicum baccatum var. pendulum; assembly: GCA_030864225.1. Classification (NCBI taxonomy): domain Eukaryota; kingdom Viridiplantae; phylum Streptophyta; class Magnoliopsida; order Solanales; family Solanaceae; genus Capsicum; species Capsicum baccatum. The sequence goes on from CM061554.1 coordinate 124,504,141, forward strand.
ACATTCTCAACTTAAGTAGGATCATCATAGACTCTCAACCAAACAATAGTAAGAATTCAAAATTAAGCCAACAGTTACAAGAGTCATAATCATGAGCCTAGGATTCTTAAAGTAGTAATTTACACAATTGATATGCTTTTTTAAACTGAACACGTGGATCATGCAATCAAATATAACACCAACAAGAATATCTCACTTATTTCTAACAATGTTTTTTTAAAATTACTCGTAAAAATGGGAATTTCCCAACCCCACATTTAAAAATCTACTTGGTACCCAAAGTATATTTAAAAATAGATATAGAAATACTCCCCGAGTCCTAGCTAGTAGATCTTTATACATCAAGGGGTCCAGGGACCCCACATTTAGTCTTTGCCATGATCCTTAGCTCAGGTTTTCCGGTACTCAAACTTCCCATCAACCTATCACTCAATAAAAACAAAAATACTAGTTAAGTAAGAACTAAAATACTAAAAATAAAACATACCATAACTTGGGTTGCCTCCTAAGCAACGCCTGATTTAGTGTCGCACACAACCCAATCTTTGACTCATCCATTTCCCTTCATCCCTTTTCTCCTACTCGGAGGCTATTTTCTTATTTGTTTTTGAACTCTTGAATGTGTACTCTCAAGGTCATCATCTTTCTTAGTACTAGCCTTTTTTGGCTCATCAATCTACATCTTTTTGCCTGGAATATTTATGGATTGGAAAGCTCAGTAAGGAAGTTTGAAGAGGTTTTTGTGGAATAAACTCTACCACCACACACTTGTCCCCTTCAATCATTGTAATTATGAACGAATACTTGTAGTGGGTTAATGTGTTGAACGGTTCGTACACTTTGAAACTCTTCATCATCAAACCTCATTGTGAGCATTCCCTCTCTCATATCTATAAATGCTTATCCCATCGCCAAGAACGGACGTCCTAAGATAATGGGTAACTTTTATATGCCTGACAATCTAAAACAATAAAATCAGCAGGAATAATGAACTTACCAACCTTGATGAGAACATCATCTTTATTCTTTCATAATGGGCTAGGTTCAAGTCTGCCAACTGAAGTAACACAGAGCTCGGTCTAGGATTCCCCAAGCCCAAAGTATTAAACAAGGATAGGGGCATCAAATTGACACTTTTCCCTAAATCGCTAAGTGCGTAGACCACCTCACTTCTACCAATTTGAATGGGGAGAGTAAAACTCCTAGGATCTTTAAGCTTTTTAGGCATCTTTTGCATCACTACATAGCTACACTCCTTAGTAAGTGCTACTATTGCAGTATCCTGCAGCTTAACTTTGTTAGTGACCATGTCCTTTCAAGTACTTAGTGTACCTAGGCATTCCTTGCAAAATATCTAAAAGAGGTAAGTTTATGTGAAGCTCTGTGAATGCATCAAAGAACTTCTTAAAGCATGCATACTCCTTTTCTTTTCTAAGCCTCCGTAGGAAAGGTGGTGGTAGTCTCTGCTTGTCCTATTCAGTATTTTTGGTTTTCAAGTACTCAACTTCCTTCAACTTTTCAACAACTTTACCAGATACTTATGGGGGAATCAACTCCGCATATACCTCCTTAGTTTTCTTTGGAGTTTCTCCATTGAGATCTTTATAACTCCTCAAAGTGATTTCCATTACTTGCTTAGGGTTTTTAGTATTACTTGGCAAACCACCTTGAGGCCTGCCATTTTATGTTTGTAGTAGTTGCCTAACGTGCATTTCCAAGTTCTTTGTACCTACTTGTTGGCTCTTCATATCTGCCTGTTGACTCTTTATATATACTGCCAATGGTGCTTGAGAAACTAAAATTTTGTGCCAGCATCTCTTTTATATTGCTAGTATGAGTCGTGGCCTAATTCTGCTTTTGAAATTGCTACCGTTATCCATTCTATGATGGATTTGGTGGCTGATTCTATCACTTAAAAATGTAGGCATTTCCATAATTTGGCCTTTGTACATTTACCACAAACATCACTGACTCAATATTTACAACATACGACCACCAAATAACCACTGTTGCTACAAATCTCACACCAAGCGCTTGTCTACTGAATTGCATTAACTATTGCTGCAGGTTGGGTAACCCCTAATTTTAGTTGCTGAATTGAGTAGTTAACTAATTTTGCAGTGTAGCAATAGGAGCGGATATAGCAGTAAACTAGTCCATCTCCAACACAGCTGCAGCCTTATTTGTAGCATTTCTTAAGTCAAAATATCACTCAGGATTTCTTTATGCAATTTGATTCAACAAGGTATAAATCTTGTCATACGTGAATTCCAATGCTTGACCACATGTAGCTAAATCTATCAATTGTGTTATGATCAAGTGCCTCAATAAATGTATTAGCTAGTACCTCATTGGACTGCTGAAGATGTGGACAGTCCCAAAGAAGAGCCTTGAATTTCTACCATGCATGATAGAGGTTCTTATCTGGCTCCTGTTTGAAGCACAAAATCTCACAGTACAGTCTCGCAGTCTTTCCAGATGGAAAAAATAAGATGAGGAATTTCTGGGATAAGTCATACCAAGTTGTGATTGAACTTAATGGCTTAGCATTCAACCACTTCTTTGATCCCCCTAATAGTGACAAGGGGAACAGTGTCAACCTAACATAATCAGTTAACATACCCATAGGGATGAATATGTCACATATCTCAAGGAAGTTTTGTAGGAGAACTTATGGGTCTTCATGTGAAATCAGCATAAACTCTCCACTGTTGATTAAAACCTGCACCATGTTCCATTTTTGCTCAAAGTTACCTGAAGCAGCAGGTTTCTGAAAAGGAGAGGTCAAATTTATTAGAAGTGGGATTGCCACTTTGTGAATTATCCTATGGGCTGGTTGATATTCAGCCATTAGAGCAGGATTGTCTTGTTCCTCTTGAATTTGTAGGATGTGAGGGAGAAGTACTACTTCTCTCCTCAATTGGTGAAAATGTTACTTGGGATCGGGGCTTGGTTTAACCAATTCCCTATCCTTTGCCAGCTCAATAGTCTGCAAACCTGTTTCCTACAAATTCAAAACAAATACCAAGTGTAAAGCACCAAAGAAATCTAAAAAGTAAAACTAACACAAAAATAGTTTCAAATTTACAAGTCCCCGGCAATGGCACCAAAATCTTGATTGCGCCCAAGCGAACATGCAAGTGTACATGTTCTCAGTAAGTAATACAGTGGCCTTAAATAAAGTTGAGTATCAATGCCTTAGAGACTTGTATTAAGCAACTATCCAATTCTAGTTTAACAATTGAAATTAAACTAGTGCAACCTAACCAAAAGAGTTTTTAAAGTTTGTAAACTAAAAGTAAACTAAAATAATGTGTAAAAGTAAAGACTTTGGACAATCAATGGATGAAATCCCGGGGTTAAAGGACTACGAACAGTCATACTACGCTGTAGAACTTCATGCATTAAATTTCTTATCTTGGTTATTTATTCATGGGGTTGATTTTATGATCATGGTCTCTCGAGCCTCTAATCACCTATCTAAGTTAGACTCACAACAATATCGTGAGGTGGGATGTGAGAACTAAGCTAAACACATTTATGCTTCATCCCATAGTGAACTAAATAAGGCTTCTAGGTATATCTCTATCCTAGACAGTAATTCAAATCCCTTATTTTATACAAAGTCGACAATATATGTATTCTAAGGGTTGAAAATCCTTAAATTAGTTATAACAAGGATAAATAAACAATAAAATATGATAATAAATCCAAACAAACTCAATTCAAAGCATAAGAAAACATGTTCTTGGCCTTAACCACAGAAAGGGGGCGTTTAGCTACTCATGGACATAATCGTAATCAACAAAAAAGAAAATATATTATAATATATAGACAGCCTAAATTATAAAAATAAAAAACCTATTTGAAGTTTTTATCATCCAATATAAATGCCTCCAAGACAACCAAAGTAAATAACACTGTGTACAAGTGTTGTATTTATAGTAGCAAAATTTAGCCGGTGTGGGAATAAGCTCCATGGTACGTTGGTTAGTTCTAGGGAATAATGTGTGCGGTGCCTTGATTTATACCCTTTACTAAGGGGTGATTCACAATGATTGATCCCCTGGAATAAGGGGTGCATCACCCCTTTATCGCGAGGGCACACTGGAAATTGCATTTTGACGTCCACACTTTGTCTTGTGCATTTGTCTTCCATCCCAAGCCTTTTGGTGTTGTTTTCACTTGATTTTATAACTTTTATATCCTAAATATATCATAAAAATAAAATCACTAATAATCCTAAATCATCAAACATCATGTATTAGAGCTCAAAATGACACAACATCAAGAATGGTGAACTAGAAATTCAAGCTAAGAACTAATGTCGTCCTTTAAATCTTTGGTTTAGTGTTTTGACTCTTGGATTGATCCAATTCCACATTGAACATTATAAAAAAGTTTTTACACACATAATTATACAATCATAACTTATTAATGCATTATACATAGTATAATCCATCCCGATCAACTAGACAAACACCTAGCTCGAGCTAGTAACACTAGTTTTCTCGTTTGAACTTTAAGTGATCAAATTACGTACAAACTTGTTTGAAAGACACCATAAACATTGTGATCACATATTTAAAAACTTATATTATAAATTATATCACCATTAACTAATTAAACGCACATTTCGTTCTCTAAATAAGGCTAAATAAGCTAGGATAACAACACTAAAGTGCATACAACCACCTCAGATAACCACCCCACACTTAAAGTCTTGTTTGAACTCGAAGAACTATTTAATTTAAGAATCATAAGCTAAGGTGACTCTACACTTATACTACAAGCAAGAAACTAAAGTTAGTACTATAATGACTTCACAGAATGCAAGTTTCTACACTAAGCATGTTATGTAGGCTAAGGGATGGGTAGGAACTATTTTGGCCAAGAATAGTGACTATCTTCCCTAAGAACTTTAATACATTACATTATACAATTAAGACTAACAACAACCTTTCACCACTACTACCTTCACACATATTTTGGTTTGCCCCATCTCATTAAGCTCATTCACATACACTATGGTGGGAGTTTTGTCTATTAATTCATGATTAACTTTTTTAGCACAACTTTATTTAACTTCCAACCACAACACATCAATTTTTTACACCAATAAATATTACTTTGGGGATTCACTTTCACCTTTTCCCTACTTGAATTTCCAACTCCTTAACTTAATTAATTTTACACTAAAGCTCTTAGGAGCTTTCAATCAGATTAAGGTTAATCAAAGAAGGGAATTAGGCTATATATGAGGCTACTAAAGAAAAACCGAAAGACAATGGGGTTAACTAGGATTATGCATAAGGGTAGGTCAATAGAAGGTATAAACATGTCTATCAAAGAAATGCCTATATCATCTTCTAAACCCACACTCTTTATTTTTCTTTGAACAAACACTAGGAAAGTTCTAGCATAAAATGCAACAAGGAATACACAACAACCTCACACACATGGCACATTCTCAGCTCAAGTAGGATCATCATAGACTCTCAACCAAATAATTTTAAGAATTCAACATTAAGCCAACATTTACAAGAGTCATAATCATGATCCTAGGAGTCTCAAAAGTAGTAATTCACACAATCAACATGATTTTTTCAACCAAACACTTGCAGCATGCAATAAAATATAGCACCAAAAATAATATCCCATTTTTTCCTTGCAATTATTTTTAAAATTACTCCTAAAAATGAGGATTTCCCTACCCCACACTTAAAAATCTACTTTGTCCCCAAAGTATATTTAAAAGTAGAGATAGCAATACTCTCTGAGGCCTTGCTAGTAGAATCTTTATACATCAAGAGGTCTGCGGACCCCACACTTAGTCTTTGCTATGTTACTTAGCTCATTTTTTTTGGTACTTAGACTACCGATCAACCTGTGACTCAACAAAAATAAAAAAACTAGTTAAGTAAGAACTAAAATACTAAAAATAAAACATACCATAACTTGGATTTCCTCCCAACTAGCGCCTGATTTAGTGTTGTGGCACAACCCAATCTTTGACACATCTGTTTTCTTCATCTTTTTCCTCCTACTTAGAGACCATCTTATTTTTTGATTCTGTCCTCTTGAGTGTGAACTCTCAAGGTTATCATATTTATCAATATTATCCTTTTTAGGCTCATCAATCTACATCATTTTGGGTATGGGTATTTGTGTCTTGGGTAGCTCAATGAGAAAGTTTGAAGAGGTCTTTTATGGAATATACTCCACCACCCTACACTTATCCCTTCAATCACTGTAATCATGTACCAATCCTTGTAGTGGGATAGTGTGTTAAATGGTTTGTATACTTTGAAAACCACCTCTTCATCATCAACCTTATTGTGAGGATACCCTCTTTCACATCTATCAATGCTCCTTCTATCACCAAGAATGGATGTGCCAAGATGATAGGTAATCTTTTATCTGCCTAAAAATCTAAAATAATATAATTAGGAGGAATAATAAACTTACCAACCTTTGTGAGAACATCCTCTATTATTTCTTTAGGATGGGCTAGGGTCTGATTTACCAATTAAAGTAACACAGAGCTCAGCCCAGGTTTCCCTAAGTCCAAAGTGTTGAGTAAGTAGAGGGGCATCAAGTTGATAATTTCCCCATATCATAAAGTATGTAGACCACCATTGCTGCTAATTTGAATGGGGAGAGTGAAACTCCTAGGATCTTTGATCCTTTTAGGCATCTTCTGCATCACTACAGAGCTACAATCCTTAGTAAGTGCTACTGTCGCAACATCATGCAACTTATCTTTATTAGTGAACACATCCTTCAAGTACTTGGCATAATTAGGCATTCCCTACAAAACATCTAAAAAAGGTAAGTTTATGTGTATCTCTCGGAATGTGTCAAAGAACTTCTTGAAGCACGCATCCCCCTTTGATTTTCTAAGCCTCTGCAGGAAAGGTGGTGGTAGTTTCTGTTTCTCCTGCTCAACAACTTTGGTTTTTGATTACTTAGACTTTCTCAACTTTTTAACAAATTTATTAGATACCCGTGGGGGGAATTAACTCTACATCTACCTTCTTAGTTTTTCTTTGGAGGTTCTTCATTAAGCTCTTTACCACTTCTCAAAGTGATTTCCATTAATTATTTAGGATTTCAGTTTTACTTGGCAAGCCACCTTAAGGCCTGACATTTTGTGTTTGTAGTAGTTTCCCAACCTACATCTCCAAGTTCTTTGTAGCCACTTTCTTGATCTTCATGTCTTCTTGTTGACTCTTTACATCTGCTGCCAATTCTACTTGAGTAGATAAAATTTGTTTCAACATCTCTTCCATATTGCTAGTCTAAGTGTGGCCTGATTCTACTACTAAAACTACTATTGTTGTCCATTCCATAATGGATTTGGTGGCTTATTCTTCCACTTTAGATTGTAGCCATTTTCGTAATTCAGCCTTTGAGCATTGCCTACAAACATCACTAACTCAACATTTGTAGCACATGATCGTAGAATGACCATTGTTGCCATAAATCTCACACCAAGTACCCATCCGCTAAATTACAGTAACTGATGCTGCAGGTTGTGTAACCCATAATTTTATATTGATGAATTAAGTAGTTAACTAATTTTGCAGCACATCAATCTGAGCAGATATAATAGTATATTGGTCCACCTCCTATACAACTGCAACCTTTTTTGTAGCATTTCTTGAGTCAGAATGCCACTCAGGATTTCCTTATGCAATCTGGTTCTACAAGGTATAAAGCTTGTCATATGTTAATTCCAACGCTTGACCACCTGTAGCTGAATCTAGCAATTGTCTTGTGATTAAGATCCTCAACAAATGTGTGAGCTAGTACCTCATTTGACTGTTGATGATATGGACAGTCCTGAAGAAGAGCCTTGAATCTCTCCTATGCATAATTGAGGTTCTCATCTGGCTTCTATTTGAAGTGCACAATCTCACTACGTAGCCTTCCAGTCTTTCCAAATAGAATGAATCGAAAGAGGAATTTCTTGGATAAGTCATTCCAAGTTGTGATTGAACTTGCCAGCTCAGCGTTCAACCACTTCTTTGCTTCCCCTAATAGTAAAAAGGGGAATAATGTCAGCCTATTGTAATTAGTTGACACACCCATGTGAAAGCCCTATAAACTATCCACTACTAACCAAAAGCTACACTACGTTCTATTTCAACTCAATGTTACCTCCAATAGCTAGTTTCTGAAAAGGGGAGGTCAAAATTATTGGAAATAGGATTGCCACTTTGTAAACTGTGTTGCGACCTGGTTGATATTCAGCCATTAGATCAGGATTGTCTTGTTCCTCTTGAATTTGTGGGATGTGGGGGAGAAGTACTGCTTCTTTCCTTAATTAGGGAAAATGTTGCTTAGTTTTGGGGCTTGGTTCAATCAATTCCCTATCCTTTGCCAGCTTATTAGTCTGCAAACCTATTTCCTGCAAATTTAATACCAAGACCAAGTGTAAAGTACCAAAGAAATCTAAAAATTAAAACTAACACAAAAATAGTTGCAAATTTACAAGTCCCCGACAACAGGGCCAAAACTTGATTGCATCCAAGTGCACACGCAAGTGTACGTGGTCTCATCAAGTAATATAGTGGCCTTAAATAAAGTTGAATATCAATCTCACAGATACTTCTGTAATGAAACTATCCACTTGTAGTTTAACAATTGAGATTAAACTAGTGCAACATAGCCTAAAGAGTTTTGAAAGTTTGTAAAATAAAAGTAAACTAAAATAATACGGAAAATTAAAGACTTTAGACAATCAATGGATGAAATCCCGGGGTTAAAGAACTAAGAATAGTCATACTATGCTATTGAACTTCATTTATTAGATTTCTTATCTTGGTTGTTGATTCACGGGGTTGATTTTATGATCATGGTCTCTCGAGTCTCTAATCACCTATCTAACGTAGACCCACAACTACATCGTTAAGCAGGAATGTAAGAACTAAGCTAAATGAATTTATATTTTATCCCGTAGTGAACCAAATAAGGCTTCTAGTTATATCTCTATCCTAGACGCTAATTCAAATTTCTTATTTTATAAAAGAATTAGAACCTTACTCTATTTATTTCCATGTTCTATCTTCTTATCCCTCCCCTCGAGCTCACAAAGACGATAACATATATATTATAAGGCTAGAAAATCCTTGAAATAGTTATAAAAAGGATAAATAAACAACTAAATATGATAACAAATTCAAACAAACTCAATTCAAAGCATAAGTAAACATGTTCTTTGCCTTAACCCCGGAAATGGGGCGTTTAGCCACTCATGGATATAATCGTAAACACAATAAAGGAAAAAATATTATAATCCATAAACAACCTAAATAATGGAAATAAAATACATATTTAAAGTGTTTATGAGCCCCTCTCCAAGCCTCTAAGACTTCCAAATTAAATAACGTGTACAAGTGTTGTATTTATAGTAGCAAAATATGGCCGGTGGGGGAATAAGCTCTGGGGCGCGTTTCTTAGTCCCAGGGCATAAGGTGTTAGATGCCTTGCTTTCTAAAATGGAATAAGGGGTTATGCACGTTATTTTATCCCCTAGAATAAGGGTTGTGTCTCCCCATTATCATGAGGGAACATTGGAAATTGCATTTGACATCCACACTTTGTCTTGTGCATTTGTCTTCCATCCCAAGCCTTTTGGTGTTGATTCCACTTGATTTACAGCTTGTATATCCTACATATATCATAAAAATCAACTAACCAAGAATCATACATAATCAAAAACCACATATTAGAGCTCAATACAATACAACATCAAGAACAATGAACTAGAAACTCAAGCTAAGAAATAGTGTCATCCTTTAAATCTTTAGCTTAGTGTTTTGATTATTGGTTTGATCCAATTGAACTTTGAACATTACAAACAGTTTTTCCACACATATTTACACAATCATACCTTAATAAATCATTATACACATTAGAATCTATCACGATCAACTAGACAAATACCTAGCTCAAGCTAGTAACACTAGTTTTCTCGTTTGAACTCTAAGTAACCAAATTAAGTACAAACGTCTGACTTGCATGTATTAAGCATGCCGCCAGCTTGTTTGAAAGACACCATAAACATTGTGATCATATACTTAAACACTTAGATTCTAAATTATATCACCATTAAAACATTAATCACACAATTTGTCCTTAAAACAAGGCTAAAAAGCTAGGATAAAAATACCAAAGTTCATAAAAGCACCTCAGATCAGAAACATTCCTAAATGCCTAGTATCCTTTATAAATATGGCGCATTGAACACCCATAAAAAGAAATCTTCTCAATACGTCTTTTTAGACACCCAGCGACTCTAAACCATGCCCTGATACCAATATTGTCACAATCCAAACTAGGGCCTCGCCGTGACGGATATCTCAAATCCACTATGGACCGGAGACCACCCGCTTAATCCAACCTCAAGAGCACTATAATAATAATAGCCATAATAAAAATTCAAAAGTCAATAACTACTAATAACAATATGGATAAATGACTTGAAGAAACAGTGTCAAAATAATGACCAACTAACCTATATCTATCCATAATAGCCTCTAAACCATAATACTAAATAGGCCAGGACATGCGCTTGACCATGACTAAAAGAATAAAAAAATACCGAGTCAAAATAAAAAAATATGGAAATGATAAGGAATTTTGTAGGTTGAAGGATCACCATTTCACAACTATTCGACACACTTGCTAATCCACCTAACGCTGCACAGGGGTAAAAGAAGTAGCTTTGGACCCTTCATATGAAACAATATAGCATCCGGGGATGGTTAGTGGGGTGAGTACTATCATGTAACTTAGGGGATATAATAACATAATCCATGTCCAAAATCATTCCAAAACTATATGCACACATTCATATATAAAAATGTATAAGATGGCAGGATAGGGAACAAGGTTTAAGCATGAGATTTGAAACTCATTGACCTAGATTGTTGTAATACCCCGAGAATCCCAACCGATAGTAGATCCATGATTAAAGCACATGTTAAATAAATATTAGTGAGTTGATAGTTTTATTATCAAGTTTTATGTGTATTAAGGCCTTAAATACATCCTAGCTATTAGACGAATCAAAACATCCCTTACCAATTGAATTCTTGAGAAGGACATTGCCATAGTCAACTTCCAATGAGAATATCTCCAATTATACAAATAATTTTTTAGATCTTGACCTACAAAAAGATATATAATATAATTATCTTTCCAAAAATACCAATTTTTCCAAAATTCGATATTGGAGTAAGAAGTTATGGCCGTTTTACTGAGAGCTGTCCGAGCTATCCAGGAGTGACGGATAAGCTGACGGACCGTCAAGTTAGTGATGGCCCACTACTTTGGCCATCAAGTGAGGGCATTTTATAGACCAAAAGTGATGATGGGAGTGATGGTTAGTCACCAGAGTGACGGTTTGTGACAGACTCTGTCATTCTGACCGTCAGAATGGTTTGAGACAACACTGAAGCACCATTTTAAAGGGATTTTGGGTCATTTTTCACCCTATTTAATACCCAATCACACCAAATAAAAGATAATAACTTCTCCTTAATCCAAAATATCAAATTAGGGTTTATTTTCAAGATCAAAACCCGTATTTCTTCCTTAAAAAAATCAAGAGAAGCCAAGAAATCAAGAATCTCTCCAAGATCCTTCAAGAAAGAAGTTTCTCCAAGGTATGTAGATATTGATTCTTGGGTCCCTTTCATCCAAGAATCTCAAGTACCCTTTTTTAAATCTATAAGATTTATGTTTATGAATTTTTAATGATTCTTGTGAGTTGTGATTCATGTTTGTCTACAAGAATCAAGTCATGGCCTTAGTATATTGTATTTATATGGTAAATGGATTATATACTTGTTGTTGATGATGAATGATGTCCGAGATGGGATATTTATGTGGTTTGTATGAATCTATGATAATATATGAGTTGGAAACATGTAAATTTGGTTATTTATGATGAGTAGTTGGGTTATTATACTTGCGCCTAAGTTGTGCATGTGAGGTGTTCATTAAAATGTCTAAGAGACTATAAATCAAGCATTGTAGTTAAATTGTGATCTAATGACAAATGCATGGTAAACCCTTATGAAAATAATTACTTCTAAGATATTTTTATATGTTATGGTTGTTGATGAAATATTCATGAAACTAGGTCGATGGACGTATGACATGTTGTTATATGCACTCCCCTCTATGTATAAGAATTTGAGAACTATGAGTGTCACAAAATGCCCTAATTAATGAATTATACCATGATAGTGTGAAATCCCTAAATAAGTGTGAACCTATGCATGTCTAGTGTTTGTGGAAGGACCTTAGTAAATAAGTGGAGATGTGATTGTAGTAAATTCCCCAATTATGTGACCTTTGACATATGCTAAGTTTTTAATACATGCTAAGTGGTTAGAAAGTAAGTTATGACATAATAGTATGAAGTTTCCCTAAGCCATGTGATACCCAAACATATGTCAAGACTGATATAGGTATGTAATAGTTGAGGTAAAAACCTTGCTCAATGGAGTATGATCTAATAGCATATTTTTCTTATGTTATTATATGATTATTATTCTGAGATGCTTAAAGCGACCCTTTGGTGATTGTGATGATGAATAGAGGCCTATGTTTACTAAATGCTTGAATGCTTGTGTTGATGAATGAATGATTTTGATGATGCATGGATGATCGTGATGATGCAAACATGATTATGTTTCACTTTTATTTTATCGAGTCCTGGGGGTATTTATACCCGATAATAGAGCTGTTGTCTAGAGATGGTGTCAGTTTTACAATAATTCCAATTGAGCCACGATTCTCAAAACTTAGTGAACTACAAAACCCTATATCCTCAGATAAGTGTAGAACATAAAAAAACTCTGTAATCTCAGAAATCTCTGTAATTACTGCATCTCTAGTAATCTAGCTCCAATCCTGTAATTTAGCTCAGATCTTATAATATTCAAATGATTTAATTCTAATCTCAGAAGTGATTTAAGTAATCTATTCAAGCTCTATATTGTCAGTCAGATACCATGATTCGATATCTTTTTCCGTCAGATACGGAACTAAGTAATCTTAGCCTAACTCAGTTAGATCTCTTGAGAAACATGAGCAGTATCAAATTCATCTCAGTCTAAGTTCAGTTAAGAATACGATTAATGTCTTTCAGTTGGGAGTAGGATTCAGCACCGAGTGAGCTCAAGGATGGGAACTCACTTACTAGTAGAGGGTGTGATTCTTAGAAGAAATCCTTGCACTCCCAAACTACGTATCCAGTGTAGATTGAGACGTCATACCTGCTAGTTGAGGGTAGATGAGGTGGCTTTATCTATTAGATAAGGGCTCCACCATTCTTGTTTGAGTACCTGATTGATGAGGGTCTTATAAAGGTGTCTTTACCAGTGGCGCGGTACTGATACCCTTCCAACTGGGGCACAGGTTGGACCCCGACTTAGCTAGGTGGGGCATTTTAGTTAGAAGACTACTTCCCACAGTCTCAGTTATAGAATCAGTCTAAGACTTCAAGAAAGAGCTCAGTTCAGTTTACAGAATATAAGGCTGTTAGATACAGGCCATCAAGTATGATTATCTGCAATTTCAAAGATCTGCTGCTAGATAGGCCAATCTAAAAATTAGTTATCAAGTAGTATTATTATCCACGAATTTAGAGACTACCTGCTAGATAGGGTTGATCTCAGTTTCAGTCAATCATTCATATTATTAGCAGATTTGGAGACAACCTGTTAGCTAGGGTTGCTATCAGTTTCAGAAGCTTTAGATACTCGTAGCTTAGTATGTCCAAAATTTTTAGAATTTCAGTATATTCAGTATTAGTTACCAGAGTTATTTTGAGTATGATAAGTGACAGTATGCGCAGTATGTTCAGTAATTACAGATTCTTTATGTATGCTAATCCAACTCTTGCATATTATTCAGTTAAGTTATGTTCATGCATAAGCCCTTGCATTTAGCCTTACCTCATCTACATACTCGATACATTTTTGTACTGATGCATTTGTGTTGTAGTGTTTTATTTAACACCATAGGTTCAGAGGCACAGGATCTAGAGTATCCCCATCAGTTCAGTCCCAATCAGCAGCAGCAGTAGTAAGTCTTCTTCTTTTGAGGATGAATCTCAGTTTACTATTATTACATCAGATTTTTTTATATTTTTAGTTGATGGAGTTAGTTGGGGACATATCCCATCAACTCCACAGTTCAGACAGTTTTGAGACTTTTCAGACGGATGTTGATGTATTAGTATTCAGTTTTCAGTTTTGAGTATGTGCAGATGTATTGAACCTTATGGCTAGTTTCGGTATTTATTTCAGATCTTATGTAGTGTATAGGTACAGATATCAGTAAAGGGTTAGCTTGTGGTCCTTTGTGTCCATAAGCACCGTGTGACATCTCGGGATAGGATCTCGGGGTGTTACAAACTTTGTATCAGAGCCTAAGGTTCAATAGTGTCCTAGGGAGTCTGAAAAGCCGTATCTAGTAGAGTCTTGTGCATGGGTATGTAGCATGCCATATTTTGTACAAGAGGCTACAAGATGTTCTTAGCAGAAGTTCCCCTTCTTTCAGTGATCATGTCGTGCGATTAAGCATGAGCTCAAGCTGATTCTCAGTCTAATCCACTTCTTTCTTTTGATTACAGAGTATGCCTCCTCACAGAGATTTTGTCCATGGGGTGGATGACTAGCCCCCACAGCCAGTAGATCCTGAGAATGAGAGTATGTCACATGCAGAGTTTCGGGTAGCTTGTCAAGCGCTAGCCCAAGCTGTGACTGATGTTCAGAGTAATCGTCAGGATGTAGCCCCACCTCAGCATGATGGGAATTCCACAACAGCCAGGGTTAGAAATTTTATAAAAATAAACCCACCATAATTCTTTGGGTCAGTAGTAGGTGATGACCCGCGGTATTATCTAGAAAAGTTGAAGAAGATCACTCAAGTTATGTATGTTTTTGAGGATAAGAATGTGGAATTAACATCTTATAGGATGAAAGAGGTTGCTCATGGTTGGGTAGTGATGTGGAAGAAGAGTAGAGGGGAGAATGCAGCTCCAATGACTTGGTCAGAGTTTCAGAGTGCCTTTCTAGATAGATTTTTCCCACTAGAGATGAGAGAGGCAAAGGTAGAAGAGTTTATGAACCTAAGGCAAGGTTCTATGACCATGAGAGAGTATTGTCTTAAGTTCAACCAATTATCTAAGTATGTTCCCGACTTGATAGCTGACCCTAGAACGAGTATGAGTATGTTTTTGACTAGGGTATCAAGTGATGTGTTGAAAGAGTGTAGAGCTACTATGATCAATAGAGACATGGATCTTTCTAGGCTAATGATGCATGCACAACAAATTGAGGCAGATAAAATGAAAGAAAGAGAGAGAGTGAGTAAGAGAGCCAGAACAAGTAGTCATAGTTTCTCCCAAGAAAGGTCACAGAGTGGTAATCATTCTTACCATAGTCAGAAGTTTTCAGTCCCAGCTGCATCCTCAACTAGTGCATGACACTCTAAGATCCAAAGTAGTAAGAGTAGGGGTCTTACCTACCCGCTGTGTGAAGAATATGGTTAGAATCATAAGGGTGTATGTAGAGCTGGTAGTGATGTGTGTTTTTGATGTGGCGAGCCATGTCACAAAGTTCGAGACTATCCTAAGACAGGTCCCTGAAGTCAGCACAGTCGTTCTTCAGCTCATAACAAATTTTATTCACTTCAAACTCAACAAGATCATGAAGATTCCCCTAATATATATCTGGGTAGGTTATGAGCCCTTCATCTTTGTGACATGCATTGTTAGATCCCTTGCTTCTATTTTGAGATTGTATGTAAGCGTGAGTCATACATGAGTTTCATATCTCATTTTGTCAATTACGACCTAGTCTGTAGGTGCCCCCACGCACCACCCCAGTATTTCAGTGAAGTATGTTTAGAGGGACATAGAGTCCCAAGGGGGAGATATCCCATGGTATTATGATTTTTCATGTCATTAGATTCATCCAGATGTATTTTTATATTTTCTTTATGAAGTTATCATCAATCGTTATTGCATTGTCAAGTCGTGCTTTCAAAAATTAGCTTAGCTGGATATCCATACATCAGATATGCATGCCCAGTGTGAGAACTCAATATATTAGTTGTTCTAGTTGCATAGTCATACCTTGAGATTTTTTTGTGTCTTGATTAAGTTCTGTTGATCCGTATTCTCAGTCTTTCAAGAGATATTCGAGGATGAATGTTCCCAAGGGGGAGATTTTGTAATACCCCGATAATCCCAACATACAGTAGAACCATAATTCAAGCTCATGTTAAATAAATATTAGTTATTTTGTAGTTTTATTATCAAGTTTGATGTGTATTAAGGCCTTAAATACGTCCTAGCTATTAGACGAATCAAAATATCCCTTACTGATTGAATTCTTGAGAAAGACATTGCCATAGTCAACTTAAAATAAGCATATCTACCATTATACAAAGAAATTTAGATATCATAACCTATAAATAGATATATAATTGAATTATCTTTCCAACGATACCAATTTTGCCAAAATCTGATATTGGAGTAAGAAGTTATGGCAATTTTACTGAGAGTTGTTCGAGCTGTCCAGGAGTGTCGAACAAGCTGACGGACCATCAAGTTAGTGATGGCCCGTCAATTTAGCCCTCGAAACTGAAGTATTGAGGGCATTTTATCGACTAAAATTGATGGTGGGAGTGATGGTTAGTTACCAGAGTGACGGTCCGTCACTCTGAACGTCAGAATTATCCGAGACAGCGCTGAAGCACCGTTGTAAAAGGATTGTTGGGTCATTTTCAGCCTATTTAATACCCAATCACACAAAATCAAAGCTCATAAATTCTCCTTCATCCAAAATATCAAATTAGGGTTTATTTTCAAGATCAAAACCCTTATTTCTTCTACAAGAAAAATCAAGAAAAGTCAAGAAATCAAGAATCTCTCCAAGAACCTTCGAGAAAAAAGTTTCCCCAAGGTATGTAGATGTTGATTCTTGGGTCCTTTTCATCCAAGAAGCTCAAGTACCCCTTTTTTAATTCTCCAAGATTTATGTTTATGAATTTTTAATGATTCTTATGAGTTGTGATTCATGTTTATCTACAAGAATCAAGTCTTGGCCTTAGTATGTGGTATTTGTGTGGTAAATGGATTATATACTTGTTTTTGATGTTGAATGATGTCCGAGATGGGATATTTATGTGGTTGTATGAATCTATGATAATATATGAGTTGGAAACATATAAATTTGGTTATTTATGATGAGTAGTTGGGTTATTATACTTGTGCCTAAGTTGTGCATGTGAGGTGTTCGCTAAAATGTCTAAGAGACTATAAATCAAGCATTGTAGTTAAATTGTGATCTAATGAAAAATGCATGGTAAACCCTTATGAAAATAATTACTTCTAAGATATTTTTATATGTTATGGTTGTTGATGAAATATTCATGAAACTAGGTCGATGGACGTATGACATGTTGTTATATGCACTCCCCTCTATGTATAAGACTTTGAGAACAATGAGTGTCATGAAATTCCCTAGTTAATGAATTGTACCATGATAGTGTGAAATTCCTAAATAAATGTGAACCTATGCATGTCTAGTGTTTGTTGAATGACCTTAATGAACAAGTGGAGATGTGATAGTAGTAAATTCCCCAATTATGTGCCCTTTGACATATGCTAAGTTTTTAATACATACCAAGTTGTTAGCAAGTAAGTTATGAAATGATAGTATGAAGTTTTCCTAAGCCATGTGATACCCAAACATATGTCAAAACTGATATAGGTATGAAATAGTTGAAGTAAAAACCTTATTGAATGAAGTACTATCTAATAGCATGTTTTCCCTATGTTATTATATGATTATTATTCTGAGATGCTTAAAAAGACCCTTTGGTGATTGTGATGATGAATAGAGGCCAATGTTTCCTAAATGCTTGAATGCTTGTGTTGATGAATGAATGATTTTGATGATGCAAGAATGATTATGTTTCACTTTTATGTTATCGAGTCCTGGGGGTATTTATACCCGACATAGAGCTGTTGTCTAGAGTCGATGTCAGTTTCGCAATAATTCTAATCGAGCCACAATTCTCAAAACTCAGTGAACTACAGAACTCTATATCCTCAGATAAGTGTAGAATATAAGAAAACTCTATAATCTTAGAAATCTCTGTTTTCACTGTATCGCTAGTAATCTAGTCCCAGTCCTATAAATTAGCTCAGATCTAATAGTATTGAAATGGTTTAATTCTAATCTCAGAAGTGATTTGAGTAATCTATTATGCTCTGTATCATCAGTCAGATACTATGATTCTATACCTTTTTCCGTCAGATATGGAACCAAGTAATCTCAGCATAACTCAGTCAGATCTCTTGAGAAACATGATCAGTATCAAATTCAGCTCAGTCTAAGTTTAGTTAAGAATTAGATCAGTGTCTTTTGGTTGGGAGTAGGATTCAGCACCGAGTGAGCTCAAGGATGGGAACTCACCTACTAGTAGAGGGTGTGATTCTTAGAAGAAATCCTTGCACTCCCAAACTACGTAGTCAGTGTAGATTGAGATGTCATACTTATTAGTTGAGGGTAGATAAGGTGTCTTAACCTATTAGATGAGGGCTCCACTATTCTCATTTGAGTACCTGATAGATGAGGGTCAAATAAAGTTGTCTTTACCAGTGGCGCGGTACTGACACCCTTTCAACTAGGGCACAGGTTGGACCCCAACTTAGTTAGGCAGGGCATGTTGGTTAGAAGACTACTTCCCACAGTCTCGGTTTTAGAATCTGTCTCAGACTTCAAGAAAGAGCTCAGTTCAGTGTACAGAATGCAAGGCTATTATATACAGGCCATCAAGTATAATTATATGCAAATTTGAAGATCCGCTGCTAGATAGGCCGATCTCAAAATCAGTTATCAGATCTAAAATTTAGTTATCAAGTAGTATTATTATCCACAGATTCATAGACTACCTGCTAGATAGGGTTGATCTTAGTTTCAGTCAATCATTCTTATTATTAGTAGATTCGGAGACAACCTGTTAGCTAGGGTTGCTATCAGTATCAGAAGCTTTCGATTCCCATAGTTTCAGTATGTTTAGAAATTTTAGAATTTTAGTATATGCAGTATCAGTTACCAGAGTTATTCTGAGTATTCTCAGTGATAGTATGCGCAGTATGTTTAGTAATTACAGATTTTTTATGTATGCTAATCCAGCTCCTGCATATTATTCAGTTAAGTTATGTTCATGCATAAGCTTAAATTTAGCCTTACCTCGTCTGTATACTTGATACAGTTTTGTACTGACGCATTTGCACTATGGTTTTTTATTTGACACCATAGGTTCAGAGGCACAGGATCCAGAGTATCCTCATCAGTTCAGTCCCAGTCAGCAACAGTAGAAGTGAGTCCTCTTCTTTTGAGGACGAATCTCAGTTTACTATTATTGCATCAGATTTTGTTTATATTTTTTGTTGATGGTGTTAGTTGGGGACATGTCCCATCAATTCCATAACTCAGATAGTTTAGAGGCTTTTTAGATGGATATTGATGTATTAGTATTTAGTTTTTAGTTTTGAGTATGTGTAGATGTATTGAACCTTATGCGGGTTTCCGCATTTATTTTAGATATTATGCAGCATACAGGTACAGATATGAGTAAAGGGTTAGCATGTGGTCCTTCGGGTCCATAAGCACCATGTGACGCCTCGGGATGGGATCTCGGGGCGTTATAATTGTGTTTCTCTAACCATCCTAAAAACACCCAAGGGCTATATAAGTCTGGCTTTCCCCACTGGAAGGGCCAAGTGCGTGTTAGCCGCATGAACCAGAGAAGTCCAAAGAAAGTCCAAGGACTCCACGACCCCAAGCCAATCTAAGGAACATATATATCAAGTGTGAACTATACACATGATCATGAAGACCCCCATGCCGGCCAATTTGATTTCTAGTATCGGTTCCCCCATGAACTCTACCTTATACGATGAGCTACACAACCCCCTTTAAGTACAATTAAAACACTTTCACACAAACCCATCTATTTAACCAAGGAGTCATTTATCAAGGCATTAAGAGTTTGGTATCATCAAACCAATTAGGCTTGCAAGCTAATTCATGTAAGATAGGGGAATCCATGACCCCCATCTGCCTATCTAAGTTGGGGAAATCCACGACCCCCATTTGACTTCCAAGCTCTAATTTAAAATCAATCCATGGACCTCAAGGCCTTTCAAAATCATTTATGTTCCATTGAACAAAAAATTTAGGGAAAAACGATGTTCTCGATTTCAATTCCAACACCCACACATTTATTAGTTCAAAATCATGAGAATAAAAAATAAACATTTAATTCAAAATCTTAGAAATTTAATTCATGTAATAACTATTCTAAATCCCTCAACCCATATACAAAATCCAAAAATTAAATCACACGAATAAAAATTAAATACATTCTTTTGTATAAAATAAATTTAGGGAAGAGATACATGCCTGAAACACACAAGACTTTGTAATCAGTTTGAAGTTTGGAGCCCGAATGATGAATTCTATATGAAACCCTTGAGTTTTTCTTGGGTTTTGAGTTTGAGAGTGAAAGGGATTAACACGATCTTTGAAGACTGAAGCAAATAAGCTTATTTTATGTTGAAGAGTCGTACAAGGGTGAAAAGACCCAAAAGCCCCTCACCCCAAGTGAATAAAATAAAACTACAGAAGAATTATGCCTTGGCATGGAACGCTAATATCGCGGAGGTTATCGTTTATGCCATACCAATATCATTGAGAGTAACCTCTATGACATGATGAAAATATGGAGGCTCACTGCCTCGATATTCCAAAATTGCCATGAACCCTTTTGCAAAAATTCCAAAACCTTTCCCAAATACCCTTTTAACATTGCTAAACAGGATTCAAGTGAAAAGTCGATATTTCAAACACAGAAAGGTCAAAAATAAAATGATGGAAATTTTAAGGGTATTACAGGTAACATGGAAGTACAAATAATTGATCACAAAAGTGGCAAAAATATTAGTAATATTCAAAAATCAGGCATAGTAGGGTGTTGTAGTACAAATATCACACATGGTATATCAAAAGAAATGGACTTTCATTGGCTCAAACCTGCTGAAACTGGGGCAGATCCAACGTTTTGACACTCTTAGACAGTGGTATTAGCTCCAAAGTAAGCTCAACCTGTCAAGATGACAAAATTCTAGTGAAATCACATTCAAAATTGAGTAGGATCGAAGAATATAAAGAGTCAGGTATACTTATCTTGGTCTTGAAAGCTCATATTTGTGAATAATAAAGTCGAAGAAGTCTTCTATTGGTTCAATTTCATGACATTATGGGACTATGTAAATGCCTTTTATGAAATCGCTCAAAGCTTGATTTCACATAATAGTTGCGAGTTTATTGAGATGGAAATAAGGCAAGACTGCACTATTCTAAAGGGTTTCAATGAGGTCATGGATTTTGTTGAAGCTAGAAGAAATGAATAGCTTCATCACATTCCATTTCCATTTTTAGCTTTGTTGTTTCTTTGGTTTTGGACATTGTCTGTTTGTTAGGATCCTTTTTTTGGATTGGGTTGTTAGAACCTTTCCCGATTCTTATGTACATATTCTCCTTTTTAATAAAAGGCGTGCAAGGCCTACTTTCATTTAATATGTATATGTGTAATATGTATATATATATATATCCACATAAGAGATTATATATTAGAATTAAAACATTTAATTTTTTGTACGTAACATAATATAGAAAAAATAATAAATATTTTTGATTGCTAAAATAAATAAATAAAAAGTAATTAAATTTTAATATAAGAAACATGTAAAGAAACAACTAATCTAATAAGTTACAAGAAGAGATACAAAAAATTACTATATATAATCCAATTATAAAGGTCCATATGAAAATGATCATTAAATAATGAACGAGGATAAAAATAATAACATTCAGGAAAAAGTAATAGACACATGTAGCAATTTTATTACATAATTATTTTGAGAGGGCTAACAATCTTATCTTATTTCTCTTACATATAAGTGTAATTTTTAGAGGAGAAAATACATAAAGATCTCCTTAATCTAATTACTTTTTAAAAAGATACTTACACTTTGTGAGGTCCTATGAGATCCCCCTCAATAATTTAGAAGTACACTTCTTTTGCATTTATCCACATATTTAACAAAACAAGTGATTTTGACATACCATCTTGATTGCCAATTGTTAAAATGCTATACATTACAAAAATAAATATGAAAAAGACTATTCATTTATAAGCAAAAGAAAAATCTTTTCAAATTGAAGGAAATTGGATTGGATAACTCATGTGGATCAATCCAGATTCATGTCTAGAGAATAATATATAATTAGGTATTATATATATTTAAATTAATTTATTAATAAAAAGAAAAGAGACTTTTTTGGTTAAATTTTTGGAATTTAATTTTATCAGAAATTAAAGATGTCTTAGACAAGAATGAATCAACCCATTGAACTAAAAGCCCAAATTAAAAAATAACACCTACTATCTATACTTCCTACCCGATCCACTTCAAAAATTAAAACAAAATCAAAATATAGTGGAACATATATAATGATAGTAGGGTTTCTAAATTGCGCTAATATTTCCTATTAACTATCTTTGTCGTTGCTGCCATGTTTCCCTTCATCCACCGTCAGTTTCTTCTTCTTCTTCAACTTTGGGTGATTAATAAGGTTCCTTGGTCTCCATCCCTGGAATCTTGTTGTAACTTGCATAACTAAGCTCATTTCTTGATTTTTCCTTTGCTCTCTGTTGGCTACTGATAAATCTTGTACTAGCCCTAAGTATTTGAAGTTCATCTTGCTCAGCTATGTTCTTCAGTAAATGGGATGATGTCCTAATTTTTAAAGTGTATCGCGGGATCTAATCAGAGAAATAATGGTACATCTTCTGAGTAAGTAACACTCTCCTCATTTCTCTATAATGCATCAAAAGTTTAATGTACAAATATCTTTTCTTTCTGTAGATATGGTTGGTAGGGAGATAATGGGAAGCTCAAAATCATGATTATTTGAAAAGTAACTTGTTCCTTAGGCTCTTGAAGCTTTACCAGACCATCACACCCACCCTTTCCCCCTTATACTGAGATCCTTTTGGTTGGATATTGTAGACTAGGCTATTTAGGTGCTTCATAGTTTTTGTTCTCATGTTGATATGTAAATATAACATTTTGTGAAAACTTAGCTTAAGCCTTTCCAGCCCCTTCACTCCTTTGCTGTTGATAGTCTCAGGTAAGGGCATTGTAATTTATCACTATCAAATATAATCTTTTTTGTTACATATACCTGTTAAACTGATGTGAATATGAACATTCCCTTATCCAATGCCCAATTAGCAAAAAAATCAGCTAGCTGATTGCCTTCCCTTAGTATATGCTGAAATTGAACTTGCTCGCCTGATAACAACTCTTTAAAAATAAAAAAGTTATGTTCTTTTACGTTTAGAAAATTATTTCTATAAAGAGATACAACGTACCTTTTCCTTCTCTCTAGAAAAGACAACACAGAAAGAAAAGTGTTATCCTTCTTCCTCTCTATCATGTTCCTGTGGAAGGTCTTATTAAAGATTTTTTCCTGAAATCAAGAACAAACTTTTATTACATATATGCGTTATAGAATGTCTCTATTTCAGTGTAGTTCGTGTTTAAATATACATGTAATTACACTTCTTGACTACTGAAACAAATTCAATGATCTTGCAAATTATGCGTTTGATTAGATTCTTTATTGGTATCAGAGCCTAGAATTTTATTTATTCTTTTCTAGTTTATGTGTTTCCTCGATGAAAAACAAATTATGGAAAATGATATTTTCTTTTAGAATAATAGTCATATTTAGAAAAGGAATAAATATATGTATTCCGTGTTTGTAACAAGTATTGATTGTTTCTTTTTTTTAGTTTTGACTTCGTCAGACAAGACTAGTTAATCCAATGGCTAAAATTATATATGTAGTTGTATCACTATACTTTATAATTTTTTAAATCAGTATGTGAATTGTTGTAAAGAATATTATTGTTGAGCTTAATATAGGTGATAACTATAAAATATGAAGCATGAAAATCCAATATGTCCTGAATGAAAAAGAGGATCTAGAAGATCTTAACGTGTCTATGACACTTCCTGAAAATCGCGATACCCCCTAACATAATGATCTTGAGGAATATCAAGCTTGAAAAAATACAAATTCTCTTGCTCGCATAACATTGCTGAGCAATATGGATAATGATATTATGAGAGAATTTTTTAAGTATGATGATGCAAAGGACATGTGGTCCGCATTAAAACAAAAAGGTTTGCCATACTTCAATTGCTGAGATAAATGGATCTTACAAAAAGTTTAATACATAAAATAAATGTCCTGATCATACTAAGCGAAAACATCTTTGTCATATGTCAAACAAGGTGAATGGACTGAAAGATGCTGGTCATGTGTTGATTAAAGATCAACAACTCTAATCCATGATTCACTCCCTACCCCAAAGCTGGAAAAATATTAAAATGCACTGAATCCATAATGTTAGCATAAAAACTATGGACGATGCTAAGCATCATTTGGAACTCGAGGAAGAGCATCTTGTAGTAGACAATATTACTACAAAATACATATATGACTAGTTTGGATCCAAAACATGGACGTGGTAACAAATTCAAGCATGGTGAATTTTCTCAAAAGAAGGGAAACAAAAATGTCTCAAAGAAGCCTAAGAATAATCAACAAGGAGAAGAAAATTTTTCAGCTCTAAAAAAAGAAAAAAAGTGAAATAACTAAGCTCAAGTGCTACAAATGTGAGAACAAGTGACACTTTGCTTGTAATTGTCCTTAGTCTACAAAGGTACACAACCTTATTAATAATTTACATAGTGATGTAAATATTTCTTGTTCTAATTTTTAAATTGAATCAATTCTATGTGGATTGTAGACTCAGCTGCCACCGAGCACATAGTGACAGATAGAGATGATTTCATAGATTTTTGATGAATACTACAAGGATCAAAATAAGTGTATGTAGGAAATAACAAAAGAGGAAGTCAAAGAAAATAGTACATGCAAACTAAAATGTGCGGTTGCCAAACTTTATATCTATATGATGAGTGTCATGATCATAAATCACTCTCTTATAGTCTATCAGCAGGAAGGAACCTATAACCTTAAGTAACGACCGTGGTTTGTTTTCACAATCGACCTTAAGCTTTGTAGGTTCCCGGGTAAGTTTTTCATTAGTCCATTTGTTACAAAAGGAATCCACTATCATGGTATCTAACCACAATCATATTATTAAGTCATTTGAGAAAGCCTATTTCTTTATTAACCCATAACTTGACCCGACACACCTAGGGTTTGAATGTATAGAGCCCTCAGTTGTTACACTTGTTTTCTCCTTTGTTTTTTCAAATTAGTTTCTCACTAAAATCCATATTCTTATCAATAAAAAGGCTAAAAAAATGCATTACTTGTGTTCACAATAAAATCCTTTATTTTCTCACTTCCCTTAACCAACAAACTATAGGTTTTCTTTATAATTATTAGTTGGGATCAACTTTTGAGTAGAAATAGGTTATGTTGAGTCGATTACAGTCATGGGAAATTATTGAGTACCTAACATTGATAAATTGGTGGTTATCATGGGTTGATATAGGTTCAAGATAGGGTTCATACAAAATTCTGCGAAGTGTTTGGAATTCCACGACATGACCTAAAATTGTGGTGTCGACCTACAATAATTGGTTGGATCATTATGGGGGTCATGTGTTAAGTCATAGGAGTTCATCAGACGAACACATCCCATGATTGTGAGATCACTATATGATTATAGCATGTTCTTGTCTGATATGATGAGTTTTTTAGGACTCCAAAATCCTTTCTATGACAGGAAGGTACGATCGTACCGTCATTGCACAATCATAGGAAAGTCATTTGAGCTATTTTGTATAATTGTTTAGATTTTCCACAATTGATTCTAACACCTTCTGATACAAGTGTAGTGGCACCAAAATCCCAGTAGATATTGGCTAAGAGAATCTCAATAAAGAGGGAACCAAAGGCCACATCCCCACTCCCAAAGAGTAAGTTTGACTCCTTAAGTGGGACAGAGGTAAACCTTTCCATAAGCTTATCTCATGAGCCCCACTCAATATAGACCACAACAAAGCAGTTGAAAGAGAATAAACAAGAAAAGTCCACAACATACATGGCCTTGGTAGAGGAAACTACAATCATCAACCTTTCTAAGTGCGAAGTGGGAAGGTAAGGCACTCAAGTTTGCGGTGAAGCTATGTAGAGTTTATTTTTTCAAATAAGGAGGATGCATCCAACTCTAAGCCCTCTTATGTTGTTGCTGCACTAACTCCAAGAAGAGTTGATCTAATAAGGTGTAAAATCCGTAACTCATAGGACTTCGATACTGATGGTATTTTAAACCGGGGAAACAAGAAGAAGTATTCAGGAGGAGCCCCCTGTACTAAGTGAGTCACTCCAGAAGCTTTCGAGTTAATGGATAGGTTTGAAAGATATGATTTGGTGCATGACTAGATCCTTATGGAGTTATGTACCATTGTTGGTGTGGAAGTTTTACGCCAACTATATGGTGATGCTTAAAAATATGACTCCTTCGAGGATGGAGAAATACATGAAGAAGTAGCTCTATATGGATACTATTCAGGTCCATGACATAGAGGTTTATTCTTTTTAGTCCATCATAAGATCCTTCAGAGAGGAATTTGTCCCAGTTGAGGAGACCTCAAAATATGATTTCTAGATAAATAATCTAAGGGTGAAGAAATTGACTAATGATGGAAAAAGTATGCACTATTGGTTACACAACTAGAACCAGGGCCTAGTCGTGTAGGACATATCAAGTCCAATCAGGATTGGAGACCACCCCAATAACAACAACAACAAACCTAGTGTATTCCCATAAAGTGGGGTCTATATGGATACTATTCATTATTAGTGAAGAAATTGACTAATGATAAAAAAAGCATGCACTATAGGTTACACAACTCGAACCAGGGCCTAGTCGTGTCGGACATATCAAGTCTAATCAGGATTGGACACCACCCCTAATAACCACACCAACCACCCTAATACCCCACCATTAATCGTCCCATGCCCTATGTTGGATGAATTCCAAACATGCAACAAGGTAATGCAATAATAATCTAAAGACAATAAGGCAAGACTATAACAATAACAAAACAACCACAACCAAATGTCTAACCAATACCAATCCAAATTCCAATACCAATACCAAGGCTAACACTAATACCGACACCGCTGATGCCCAAATTTTTTTGACAAGGCCTCTAACCAGAATAAAAGAACATCAACATGCTCCTGACCATAGCTAAAATGAATACCAAATAAATAAAAAGAATTTAAAGAAGTTCATAGCATGAAATGGAGTCTTCTGAAGTATGAAAGCTCACCCTTAAATCTGACACAAGTTGGCCCTGAATCCAATTCACTGAGTAGGAGGAATTGTAGTATGGTCGGTTCCTGCATCGTGTGGGGATACTGCTCCTAAAGACAGTTAGAACGATATATGCTAGCATGTAACTTAAGGATAATGATAAGATAATTTCATGAATTTAAAAGCAAATCAAGTAACTGTACCATGTCAAGATAGGGAACAAGGTTTAGCATGCATTTAAAACCTTAACCTGGGTTGTGTATCTCTATCATCCTAAAACTACCCACGGGCTATATGGTTTTAGCTCCCCTTTCTGAAAGGGCCCCAGTACGTGTTAGCCGCAAATTTGGAGAAAAGAACCTCGGATGACTAGTACATCCCCAAAAATATAAAGTGTGACATCACGTACACGGACACCAAGGCTACCCTCACATCGACAAACGTGAGTTTCCAATATCGTTTCCCCAAGATGTCCACCTTCCACGGCTTTGCTCCTCGACTACCTTTAAGACCAAATAAACCTTTTATACATAACCAAACCATTTACTAAGGATTCTTTTAATTAGGAATTAACCACTGGAATCGTCAAACAAAAATTAGAGCTTGCAAGTCAATTACCATATTCCATATAAACCATTAAACCAAATTAAACTCCACCATCTCCAATTAAACCAAAACCATTTGTAATTAGATCATGGCAACCAAGGCCCTTTCAACACCATGTGAAACCAACCAAAAACCAATTCATGTTTCTTTAACCATTTATGCAATGCAAAGATTCCAAGAGTAATCTAACTATGTGACAAAATCATTCTAATTGACAATTTCATAAATAGTTTAAGGGCATGCAATTATCAAAGCCAAAATCATCAATATTTGGGCTTCAACCATGACCCCCCAATTAAATTACCATTCCCATGTACCCACATATGGAAAACCATAAGCGAAACATGAAAAACCATAAAAAAATTATGAGAAACATCAATCAACATATGTCTATAGTACAATAACAATGCCTGAAGAGTCACATGCCTTAGAAACCAAGAAGTACGGAGAGAAACCATCCTTGAAAGCCTTAATTGATTATCTTGATGAAACCCGAGCTTTCGCTTGAAGAGTGAGTTTGAAAGAGAATTTAAGAGTGTTGTATTGGGAATAGTGTGTTAATGAAGTCCCAAATGGTGTATTAATTCATGGACTCAAAGGGAGTTAAAAACAAAAATATCCAGAATGCCTCCAACGTAAAACTATAAAACTACCACAGGTGGTTATGAGTTGACCCTCGTGACTCGTGACAACAACATATGAATCGTACCCTTGAGTCATAACCAAGACAGTGATTTGGACTCCTATACACTATCCACCATATGACTCTATGAACTACTCATTACCAGATCATATAACTCACATTGTCCAATCGTACCCAGGATAAAAACCAATGGGATTGGACATTGGACAACATACGACTCAAACTTACCATATGTAGCCTATCCTCACAACTCTAAGTGAGCTACTTATACTTAGAGCCAAGTCTAGTCACTAAGTTACTTATTTGGGAAATGTTTGCCCAAACAACCCATCACCACCCCTAACGGCTCGTCCAACTAAACCATAACCATAATAGAATCCTAACTACCAACTATTGGACTGTCTACAACTAGGGTTACCTGACCCGTACCTATATTAAACGACTCATATGGTGATTTATTACTTGGAGAATGAGCTCAAAGTTCAGGAAATTTCCAAGGAAAAAATTCCAAGGCATTTCAATTCTCCCCCACATGCATCATTCATCCCCGAATAACGAAGCAATGCATTGAATAGCACAATAAAAACCCCAAGCATCTCTACTCTTACCTTTAACGAAGTTAGAAAACAAAGATGCCAAGAAAATCAATCTTTCCTTTAACAAAGTCAGAAAATAAAGATGGTGAGATTGACACATACCTTAAGAATGATTTTCCTAAATGGGGAATAGAAAGGGATACATAGACTTCATGTCCTCTTCAGCTTCCCAAGTAGCCTATTTGACCTTATGGTTCATCTATAGAACCTTCACCAAAGATACTTCCTTGGTTCGCAACTAACGAACCTGTCGATCCAAGATTTCAATCGGGGCATCCTCATAAGATAGAGAATCCAAAGTACCAATATACTTAATAGGTATAATCCGTGATAGATCACCCACACACTTCCTCTACATAGAAACGTAGAACACCAGGTGAATGGAGCTTAAGATAGAAGAAATCTCCAATTCATATGCAACATTTCCAACCCTTCTCAACACTACGTATGGACCAATATATCAGGGACTGAGCTTTCCCTTCTTCCTAAATCGCATCACTCCTTTCATAGGAGACACCTTAAAGAATACCCTATCCCATACCTCAAACTCTAACATCCTATGACTCACATTCGTATATGACTTTTGGCGACTTTTCTTGGCTTTAAGCCCATCCCAAATCACCTTCATATTCTCTATGGCTTGGTGAACCAACTGCATGCCAAACTTCTTTGCCTTACCAACCTTGAATCACCTAATAAGAGACTTACACCTCTTACCATACAAATCATCAAATGGGGCCATCCCAATTCTAGAGTGGTAGCTATAAATATATGAAAATTGCAAAAGAGGAAAATGCTCAACCCAACTACCACCATAGTCAATCACGAAGAACGAAGATTATCTTCCAATGACTAAATAGTCCTTTCTGTTTGCCCATCCAACTGTGGCTGAAAAGTCATACTAAGACTCACCTTAGTCCCCAAACATTTATGAAGCGACCGCCAAAAGTGTGATAAAAACTGCATACCACGATCCGAGATGATAGAAACAGGAACCCCATGCAACTTCACAATCTCTTGGAGGTACAACTTCGCATTATACTCTACCAAAAAAATTGTCCTCATTGGAAAGAAGTGAGCAGGCTTTGTCATCCTATCCATGATGACCCAAATTGAGTCAAACTAATTCCGACACCTGGGAAGACCAGTAACAAAATCCATATTGATACTTCCCACATTCACATAGGAAACTCAATCTCTTGATACAATCTTCAAGGCCTCATGTGCTTAACTTTAACATATTGGCACACCATGCACTTAGCCACAAAACTAACAATATTTTACATCATATTATTCCACCAATATATCTTCTTAACATCATGATACATTTTCATTGAACTATGATTAATAGCATAGCGCGACTCATGTGCCTCATCCATGATCCTCTCTCACAATCTATCTATATCGGGAACACATAACTTTCTTTGGTACTGCAAGGTACCATCACCATTAATCTCGAAGGACATCACCTTCTACCCACCTATATTACCTTTAATAGATATCAAGATAGGATCAAACACTTATTTCTCCTTCACTTCAACACCCAGGGATGACTTTGCAACCTCCCAAATGAACACACTACCATTCTCAGAGTCTAAGCAGTGAACTCCAAGGTTAGCTAGATGGTGAATGTCTTTTACAAACTCATGCTTCCCTTCATCCATATGAGCTAGACTTCCCACAGATAACCTGCTAAGACTATCAGCAACCACATTAGCTTTACCTAGATGGTAGTAAAGACTTGTGTCATAATCCTTGAGCAACTCAAGCCATCTTCTTTGCCTGAGGTTCAGCACTTTCTAAGTAAACACATACTGTAGGCTTAAATGATCAAAAAAGATATCCATATGTACGCTATACAGATAGTGATGCTATATTTTTAATGTAAATACCATAGCCAACAATTCCAAGTCATGAGTTGGATAATTCTTCTCTTGAACCTTCAACTATCTAGAGTCATAAGCTATCACCTTTCTATGTTACATCAAAATGCACCTAAGCCCCATACAAGATGCATCACAATAGAATCAAAATCCATCAATGACTTCAGGAAAAGTAAGGACTGGAGCCAAAGTTATTTTACCCTTTAGCTTCTCAAAACTTCCCTCACAAGCATCAGACCATAAGAACTTTACCTTCTTCCTAGTCAACTTAGTCAATGGGGTAGCTATAGAGAGGAAACTTTCCACAAACCTTCTATAATAACTGGATAAACATAAAAATCTCCAAATATTGGTTAAAGTCATAGGTTTAGGCCACTTCTTAAACATTTTTACTTTCTATGGATCCACCTTGATCCCTTCACTAAAAATAACATGACCAAAAAAATTGACAGTCAACCAGAATTCACATTTTGAAAATTTAGCATACAACTCCTGATCTTTTAGGGTCTGCAACATAATGCAGAGGTGTTTTGCATTATCCATCTTGCTCTTAGAGTACATATGAATAGAGTCTATGAACATAATGACGAACAAATCCCCAAATTGATGAAAGACTCCATTCATCAATTCGATGAATAGAGCTAGGACATTAATAAACCAAAAGACATGACTAAGAACTTGAAATGCCCATATCAGGTACGAAAACCAGTCTTAGGGATATGCACCTCCCTAATCTTTCACTGAAGATACCTAGACCAAAGATCAATCTTGGAGAAACACTTAGCACTCTGAAGCGAATTAAATAAATCTTCTATCCTTGAAAGAGGGTACTTATTATTTATCATCACCTTATTCAACTTACAGTAATCAATACACATCCGAAGGGAACCATCCTTTTTATGAACGAACAACACTAGTGCACCCTATGGAGAACCACTAGGATAGATAAAACCCTTGTCTAAAAGATCCTTTAGTTGCTTCTTAAGCTCCTTCAACTTAGTTGGAGTCATTCTTTATGGGGGAATAGAGATAGGACAAGTGTTTGAAATAAGATCAATCCTAAAATCAATCTCCCTATTGGTAGGATCACTATGAACGTCATCAGGGAAGACCTCAGGAAATTTATTAACTATCGGGATAGAATGAAAAGAAGCACCCTCCAAGTTATAATCTTTAATCCGGACCAAATGATAGAGACACTCTTTGGAGATCACTATCTGAGCTAAGAGATATGGTATGAACCTTCTCTTAGGAGCTAGGGAACAACCCTCCTATTCAATAACTAGCTCATTAGGGAATTTAAAGATGAAATTATGGGTTTGACAGTCTAAAGATGCATATACCAAGTGCAATCAATCCATCCCCAATATGATATCAAAATCAGTAATGTTTAACTCAAATAGATCCACCAAAGTCTCCCGACTACCTACAGACACCACACAACCCCTATAGAGTCTTCTTGCCACCACAGAGTCACCCAATAGGGTAAAAATAGAAAAAAGGTCCAAAATACACTCGCAACTAAAAATAAAATCCACAACCAAAAATAGGGTCACATGAGAAAGAGTGAACCCCAGGTTAAGTAAATAGTAAACATCACAAGAAAAGTGTCTCAAAATACCAGTAATAGCATCAAGTGATGCCTTAAACTCTTGACTAGCAGTGAGAACATAAAGTCAATTTTGATAAGTGTCGAAGTCAGATAGGGCACCCCTTAGTGCCGGAGCTTACGAAGAGGAAACAGGAACCTTTTTTTACCAAAAGGTAACCTTACCTACAAGATAACTTTTAAGAATAAGCCATGTTTAATGACAGTTGAAACACTTGTTCTTTTATTCATCACAGTAATCTCAATGCAACCGACCATAAAATCTTCAGAGAAAATATAATGGTGATTATTGGGCCCCACTAGCTTGAGATTGGACACCTAGTGCCCTATAATTATCGCTTCTCTAAAAATGTTGATCACCAAATGACTGTGTGTTAGGAGAATGAGCTGTAAAATAAGGCCCAGAATTGCCCCACCTCTTTGTGGAATACTTTCTATGATCTATTCCACTTGTTTTTACCAGAACCCTGATAAAAAAATCTAAACTTTTTATTCTGTCTCTTCCCAATAGCCTACTTCTTTTTCTCTTCCTTTATGTGCTGTATATACATAACCAGTCTGGAGATGTCCATATCTTTATTCAATAAGGTAGTCTTACACTCTAAAATTAAGTCTTGGGATAACCTAGAATCAAATTTCCTTATTCTAGCCCTCATGCTAGAAACCAACTCTAGAGTATACCACAATAAATGGTAATGCATACTCCTTGACTGATATCTTGCCTTACTTTAAGTTAACAAACTCTTCCGCCTTTGCCTTCATCAACTCCTGAGGAAAGAAGCGGTTTAGAAAAGCATTAGACAAATTATCCCATAGTTCTGACTTAGCATTGTCACCCTTTGACTAAAAATATTCCTCATACCATCGGTGTGCTATGTCTATCAGTTGGTAGGCAGCAAATTCTATACCCTATATATTTGTATCATTCATAATACAGAAGATCTTTTTTATTTGATCAATAAAACATTAACAATCCTTTTCAACCTTAACACCAGTGAACACAAGAGGGCTCAACCTCATAAGCTAGTCAACCCTTATAGCCACAAAAGATGGAGTAGCAAAAATACCACGCTCAGCTTAGGAAGTCACCAACTAAGACAACATATAGATAGATTGAAAAATCTCAAAATTCATCACACTTTCTTGAGGAGCTTGAGAAGGACTGAAAGTGACCAGTGGAACTCCAGGAGGAAAATTAAGAATGGACCCCTTGAACAATCTAGAACCCATAAGCAGAGAATGAACTATTAGCATTCTTCCTTAGTGGGATAGAAGAGTTTTTATGCTCTTTAGATTGTTGGAGAGGCATGATCTGAAAGGCAAACAAATAAGAATTAGAGGAAAAATTAGGACCTTAGACTCTACAGATTGAAAACAAAACACAAGAAAGAGAATCATTCTTAAATGCCTTGTAGACTCTCCTTTATAAGTGTAGCATCCTGCACACCCTTAAAAGAGACTCCCCAATTAACCATCAACTTGTGGCTCTGATACCAATTTAACGCGCCCTAAACTAGGGCCTAGTCATGTTAGGTATCTCAAATCCATCTGAAACTGGAGACCACCCCCAATACCCCACTGTTATCCACCCTATGCCCCAGGTTAGATAAATTCTAAAAATATAACAAGATAATACATTAATAATCTCAAGACAATAAGGAAAGTCTATAACCATAACAAAACAACCAAAACCAAATGTCCAACCAGTGCTAATCCCAATGCCAATATAAAAATACCAATACTAAAATTTTTACCAATATCACTCATGCCCATACTTGTTTGACAAATTCTCTAACAAAAATCAAAGAACATCCAGTCGGAACATACCCCCGACCATAGACAAAACCAAAATCAAAGAAATAATAAAAATAAAAAATACCATAGCAAATAGAGTCTTCCAGAGTATGGAGGTTCATTATTTAAATCTTACTCAAGCTGTCCTCAAATCCAAGTCACTGGGATGGAGAAATGGTAGTATAGCTAGTTCCTACATCACGTTGGGATACAACGCTCGAAGACGGTTAGCGAGATAAATGCTAGCATGTAACTTATAGATAAATATAAGATAGTTCCATCAATTTAAGACCAAATCAAGTAACCCTATGCAATAACATATATACGTATATACCATGTGAGGATAAGGATCAAGGTTTATCATGCATTTAAAATCTTAACTTGGGTTGTGTAGCTCTACCATCCTAAAACCATCCACGGGCTATATGGGTTCAACTCCCCTGCTAAAAGGGCCTCAGTGCGTGTTATCCACATGATTAAAGAAAAGAACCTGGGATGACTAGTAAATCCACAAAAATATAAAGTGTGACATCATGCACATGGACACCAAGTCCACCCTCACATCTGTAAATGTGAGTTTCTAATATCGGTCCCTCGGGGACCTCCACCTTTCACAACTTTGATACTCAACCCCTTTTAAGTCCAAATAAACCTTTTACACATGACCAAACCATTTACTTATAAGTCTTTTAATTAGGAATTAACCATTGGTATTGTCATACCAAAATTAGGCCATGCAAGTCTATTTCCTTATGCCATATAAACCATTAAACTGAATTAGACTCTGCCATTTGCAATTAAACAAAAACCATTTGTAATTTGACCATGGCCACCAAGACCTTTACAAAACCATGTGAAACTAACCAAAAACCAATTCATGTTTGTTTAACCATTTATGCAATGCAAAGATTCCAAGAGTAATCCAACTATGTTACAAAATAATTCACATTAATAATTTCACAAACAAGTTAAAGGCTTGCAATTATCAAAGAAAAAATCATAAATATTTAGGGCTCAACCATAACCCGCTCAATTAAATTACCATCCCCATGAACTCACATGTGTTAAACCATAAGCAGATATAAAAAACCATAATAAAATCATGAGAAATATTAATCAACCATGAGCATACAAAACTCTCAACCACTTTTTCAAAATCATAACAACGCCATTAAAACCATACATTAAGATATATGCCTATAGTAAAATAACAATGATGGGATAGTCACATGCCTTAGACAATGAGAAGCACGGAGAGAAACCAAACCTGAAAGCCTTAATTAATTATCTTAATGAAACACTAGCTTTTACTTAAAGAGAAAGTTTGAAAGAGAATTTTAGAGTATTGTATTGGGAATAGTGTGTTAATGAAGTCTCAAAAGGTGTTTTAAGTTCTGTCCTCAAAGGGAGTTAAAAAGGGAAATGTACAGAATGCCCCCAACTTAAAACTATAAAAATACTGCAGGTGGTTACGGGTTGACCCCTGTGACTCGTGACCACAACATATTACTCATACCCAAAGATAGTAAGTTCAAAACCCATAACTATCCACCATATGACTCTATGATACCACTCATTGCTAGACCATACGACTTACATGGTCCAGTCGTACGCAGGAAAAAACCTAATGGGATTGGGCACTAGGAAATATATGACTAAAACTTACTATCCATAGTCTATCCTCATGACTATTAGTGAGCCACTCGTACTAGGAGGCGAGTCTAATCACTAAGTTACTATTTGAGAAATGTTTGACCAAACGACCCATTACTACCCTTAATGACTCATACCACCAAGCTGTAAACATAACATAATCCTAACCACCATCCACTAGACTTCTTATGACTAGGGACACTTGAACCATCTCTATACTATATAACTCATATGGTGTTATTACTTGGATAGTGAGCTCAAAGCTCATAAAATTTCTAAGGGCCAAAACTCAGAGCATTTTAATAAGTAGTTGGTGGTCCACATTGATAAAGATGGAGAAAATAACTCATAGGTCAAAGGAGCTACCATTTATAAATATAGTTTGAAGTTCACTGTAAAGGCATGGTGGTCGGTAGTCAGGCATGGGAATGGACCCACAGCCAATACAACCCACTAAGTACAACAAATGTCTGCCTGGTAGCGACTTGAGTTTTAGGAATGGATTTTAATATAATATAGATTATAATAGAAGAGATCTAAGATAGAGTTTTTCAGTTGTGCACCACATTTGTTTTCCCTATATTGTGACTCAATTGATATGGATCATTGTTGTAATACATCAAATGATTTAGTAGATAATTATTACAGTAATGGCATTAATAAAAGATATGCATGATATGGCTACCCATGCTAGAGTCTTAGATATTCTTCATATAGCTGGGGGTGCGCCAACTAGTGATATACCAACGTGTGATGCTGGTTCTTTTTCATTCTCAACACAGTTGATATTCATTCACAGATGACCTTTGGTTATTGTGTGTTATACACTAATCCCAAGTTCATAGTTGGAGAGTATTATGAAGAGCCTACTATTGCATGATGCCCAAATAAAGCAGATTGGGGTTGGGGTTAATCCCTACATAAGTAATGCGATAGATGTTCTAGGTAGACCATCTAAACATGATCATATAGGTTTGAGAGACAGATAACGAATAGGATGGACATAGTCCAAGAACCTAATTGGTCAAATATTTGAGCATACTTGATCAAGTTAAAAAAACAATTAGGGCATTGATTGACAAAGCATATGTTTCACTTTTTCCACCACCACCTATGCTTTTACTGGCAGCTCTGGTGGTGGATACAGATTCCCTAATTTTTGTACCTTTATATTCTTTCACTAGATGTTGATGATACAAATATTTACAAAAAAGGCAATGACTTGGAGCCTCAAAAGATGAGGAGGGAATATGAGATTGAGAAAAAAAGATAGAAAAGATCTAACAAGAAAAAAAGAAAGAGGATAAGAAAGTTATACAGACCTTTAAGGTAGCTACTCTAAAGGGTGATGTGATACACCTCCTATGAGGTATGTGTGATAATTGGTGGGGATACAGAGGTTTCCCCTATAGATTCAGTGCAGTGGTCACCACCAGTGCTAACTTATCTGGGAGTTCCCTGTATAGTCGAGGCCACTAGAGTAGCAAAGCAGGTTAGGACCCACATGTGTCCCCTCAATATTAGAGTTCCACCAACACATAGAGCTCCACAGGAATGGACCTTATGATAGTTGTACATTTATATAATTTCATGTGATAGGGACTTTACATAATTTCCAAGTTGGGGGTTGGGGTGTACCCCCATCCAAGTGTTTTTGTTGTTGTGTTTTTTTCCTCTACTGTGCTATCAAAGTTATAATCAGTATATTTAGGTGTTTAAGTGTTTTATTATTGATCTATTCTTTTTTGTTTGTTGTTTGTATTGTGTAACTTAGAGTAAAGTAAGAAAACTGGGTGCAATCAAGTTTTATAAATTATGCAAACCTGTTTTTCAAAGTGTATAAAATGAGACCCCTCCTAAATTTAATTTTATGATAAAGTTCTTCTAGGTTTTATAACCAATTTTTTGATCAATACATGGCACTAGAATTATAAATAGGATCACTTTTATACCTTACATGATTTGAATATAGTAGTAGCTTAGGTGAAAACCCTGAGACTAGTTGGTGTGTTTGTGTAATCTTGAACTTGCCTAGTTAGTCTTACTAATTATTGTAAGATAGAAGGTGAGGAAGAGATCATACGCCATTTTTGAAAAATTCCATTGTAGCCTAAATAGCTAACCAAATGATCATTTATCCCTTGAACCCAAATTTTAAGCCTAAGAAGACCTTTTCTTTGAACTGCTTGATTTACCTTACCAATTCTTTACAATGAATCATTTTTGGCCCTGGTCCCTCTTTAGACTCTATGTACCTTAACTAAAGTAAATTTCGTAAGTTGACGGTAGTTATTGTGTAAGGGTGCATAGTGACTATACATAAAGAATTAGTAGTTATAGGAAAACAGATTTGGATATGTAAAGAAAAAAATAAGAAAGATATGAAAAAGATGTGATATTGTGAAAACAAAACTTCACCCAGGGTCCAAACATAATAGAATAAGTTAAAAAAGGAAAGAACAAAAATGGGGTCAAATATATTATAGTGCCAAGAAAGATTAAGGCACTATGCCCAAATGTACCAAACCCAACCTCAATCCTATATTACAAGCCTAAATATGATCGATAGTGATCCTTACTCGACTATCCAAAAGCTTAAGCATAGAAAATAAAAGAAAGCCTATGGTATAAAAAAGAACATAACCTGAATTCATTGTGAGAGTCAGATATTTGATTCAGTCTAAGTGACGAGTCTATTACATAAAATAAGTGATCGGGAAGTTCTCTGATGAGGGGCATAGGGGCTGAAGTCTAGTGATTGCTTGTTTTGGATAGTGTATTGGTCAATAGTTTGGGTTGACTATTTACAATGTAATTTCATGTCATGATCCCATTATATTAAATCATGTGTATTGTATATATACTACACTGATGGTTTGGGATAAGAATGGAGGGCGGTGAAGCCACTTATGTGGGTTACCTGTGCACAACACTAATTTTTATAAAAATGACTGGTACAGTGATCGTGATTTTGCTCTGAGTTAAGTGTCCTATTGAGTTTAATGTTTTTCTGTCTGATTACATGCAAACATTATAAGTTAAGGGTGTCGATGTGCCATGAACTTACAACACTAGGATGATTAAAACAAGGAGTATTTATAATATAAGGGCATGTTTTATTAATTTAATGGGTTTTCTGGTGTATGTAGGCCTTAGGGACTTAGAGGAGAAAGTTCTTGAATAATCGAAAAAATAGAGAATCATACAAAAATAATAAAGACCACGGGACCTGACCATGGTCATACCAAGTAAATCATACTTTGAATAAGATAGTGTCCCCAGGAGTTGATCATATGGAAGCTTCCCATGGCTGTACCAACAAGCGACAACCGTACCTTATTGTCTTGGGATAAAGGCTTGACATAAATTCTATAGAAACTAAGTGTGAGATGATCATATAAAATTAATAAATAACCATACTTTGATATGATAATGTTACCATGAGATCATAGGATAAATGCTAAGATTTGAAGGATAAATGTTAACTAAAGGTGATCAAAAGATAGAATACCAAAATCTTACATTTATATGATGGAGTCTTACAGATCATCGTACCTTTAAATTCAAAAAACATGAAAAGTTCAAGTACGAACCATGAAAGCTAAAGGATGATCATAGGTTCTAACTATGATTGTACCTTTTTCTCGTCAGAGACAGTCCAAAAACATGACAAGTTTAAGTACAAATTATAAAAGCCAAAGGATGATCATGGATTATAACCATGATTGTACCTTCTTCTCATCTAAGGTAGCTGACACTGTTTTCCTATTTTGCTTTGGATAGGATTTATTTTATATGTAAATACTCTTATAGGGTTATTTTACGTGTTATGCAATTTATTTGAGTTGAGAATATTATTTTGTGAAGTTCTAAGACATATTCTTGCAATTTTGCAAACATCATTCCTAGGGTTTTTGTTGAAGTTGAGATTTTGGAGTTTATTTCTAATCGTAAGTTCACGACAATGCATTTATATATGAATTATTTTGGTTCTCTTTAAATTATGAGTAGTTAAAAACTGCATCAAGGGTTGTGGGAATCATGATGAATTAACAATACTGGTTAACTGCATGGCAAATCTATATTGACATACTTGCCTGTAATGGTATTCCCTTCATTATATTGTCTTTCTAATGGATACATCCATTAGGAATTTGCCTGCATTCTAAATTTTCTCAATAGTGGAGTATAGATTTATAAAGGGGAATAATACTAGATCCTTGAAGCTATCAACCTTAATCTAATAACTAAAGTCATAACATGAATAGTTAATTTGAATCAAGAACAAGGGTAAATAGTGCAACACTTTGAGTCTAAGAGGAAACAAGTGAAATTTATCTAATTGGGGTTTAAAGATGTTTAGATGAACCTCTTGTTAGATTTTGCATTTAATGCATCGAGATAGTTTTTTTAGCACAAGAAACCTATGGTGTTATAAAGTCATAGGGATCACAATCCTAGTGCTCATCTCATACAGATTACAAACTTAAAAATAAAAACAGCTTTGATAACTTTTTGTTTCACATTATCCCACCTACTTAATCACCAACTAAATTATACTAATACATGAGCACTTTTTGCCATATTCCCTGAGGGTTCGAACCCAACCTAGTTGGGTTCTATATTTGATTCAGTGACCGCTTTATACTTTATGGGTGGTGTGATTTGTGATACATACGTGGTCAATAAATATCTTCAACTCTTACCGGGTCAGATCCAAAATTTATTTTGAATTCAAGTTTTTCTCTACTATAAATAGTTGCTTTTAGGGATTTTCTCATTAGCTCCTGTCAGCTCATTTCTAGACATTACATTTGGAGAAATATTCGATGTTTTGAATTTGTTCTTGGGTTTTAGAGAATTTTTAAGATCTTTAGAAGAACTTTGAAGTGTGAATTCATATATTGTAAGGGTGATTCTCTAATTTATGAATTACTTTTCTATATCTTATTTGACAATCATGAGCAGCTAAACTCCCACAAATAGAGTTATGGAAGCCATGGTGAAATCATTATTACTATGTTCATTTTTGTTGGAATTTAAATGATAACGAGAATTATATTGATAATCTTTTTGTACTTAACCTATTTCTAATGGTTGCAAATATATAACATGTCTAATGTTTGAGTCGCTTGAAAGAAGGAATTAAAATGTGTTAAGATTCTCAATAGGGATTTGGAGTTGTTAACCTCCATCTAGTAGTTAATGCTTTAACTAGCTTGACCAACTTGAAATAAATTCCAATTTGATTTATGTCACCTTTAAGTTTAAAAGAATTAAAGTTAAAATCACCCAATTTAGGTTGTGAAAATTTTTTGTGAATATTAGAAATTGATAACTTTATATTTCCCGATATCATAAGTTATAGGAAATGGTTGACGCTTAATTGGGATAAGGGCTGTGGTTAACACAATCATGGATCAATTTCTCTATAGAATTATATCTTGACAATTTAACATTGATTGCTAGCAAAAAATTGAGTAGTGTGTTACATAACATTCATAACAACCCCCTATTTCATGGAAATTACCGACTATTAGTCATATACATTACATATAGTTTAGTTAACACAATTCCCTATGGGATTTAACCTCAATATCTATTGAGTCATATATTTGGCAATGACTACTTACACTTCTTTAAGGAGTTGTAATTTGGATTTATCATTCATGAAGGAGACACACTTGAATAAGGATGGATCACGAGTCACTTGGATAATTCAAATGCATAGACCTGATCTTCAACATAGGTTAGTGTGTTTGTATTTACATGATGGTGATTAACTATGTCCTTATGTCAAAATATTATTTTTATTTTAATTTACTAGAATTTTAATCCCTCTCTATGTTGATCCATCATTACTCTTCAAAGTGAAGGACACATGGCAAACCTTTTTCCCGACAAATAAATCGTCATCGTCCATACATCTTTTTTTCATTTATGTACCTATACTATAATGCCCTGATTTTTTGAACCGAAATGCTACATGATGCTTATGACCCCGAGGGACCACAAGCTGACCCATGACTAATATCTGTACCTATATACTAAAATTCATAACATTATAATGCGAAAAACATGCATAATAGGCCATAAGGTTCAACTGAAATAATATAACATCCATATGGGCGAAAAATACCCAAAACAACTGAAAACTGAATTTGAAAGCTAAATCTAAACATAAGTCTGAACACTAAATCTGAAAGCCTCTAAGTACTTTCTGTATAAGGAGTTGAAGGAACATGTCTCCAACTAACTCCATAAAATAATAACAGGCTAAAATAATAATGAATAAATCAAATCATACTATCCTCGAAAGAAGAGGACTCACTGAAACTCTGTATGCTGAATGCGACTGCTACTGCTTGTCTGGTACTCGTGCCTCTAA
Source organism: Capsicum baccatum var. pendulum (assembly GCA_030864225.1). Classification (NCBI taxonomy): domain Eukaryota; kingdom Viridiplantae; phylum Streptophyta; class Magnoliopsida; order Solanales; family Solanaceae; genus Capsicum; species Capsicum baccatum. The sequence goes on from CM061554.1 coordinate 124,546,793, forward strand.
ACCTATGGTGTAACATGAAAAGAAAGCACCATAGCACAAATGCGTCAGTACAACTGGAGTACAGAGTATACGAGTGAGGTAGGCTAATACGAAGGGTTTACATGCCTGAATAATACTACTGTCTGACTGATATGAATGTAAAAGTATAAACATACATACATAGTAACTAAGATTGTGAGTACGTGGTAGATATATCTGTATGCTAATACATGATTGGAAATGTAATTTTGATAACATGAGCGATTGTGTCTGACGATCCTGAATCTGGTAGAACTCCCTGAGTTCTGTGCTATAACTGAATTTGACCGTATCTAACAGTCCTGGTATACTGATATCTAAAGAATTGTCTGAGTTCTTTACTGAGACTAATACTGAAACTATGGGAGGTAGTAGTTTAACTCACATGCCCCATGTATACCATTATAGCTAAGCTGGGGTCCAATCTCTGGCCCGACTGGAGGGGTGTCAATACCGCGCCACAGGTAAGATAAGTGTGAGTGACCCTTCTCTGGCAGGTACTTAAAGTAAGAACGGTGAGACCCTAAACTGATAGGTTAAGCCACCTCATGAACCCTAATCTGATAGGCTAAGATATCTCAACCTACGCTGGCTACGTAGTTCTGGAACACAAGGATTACTGCTAAGAATCACACCCTAAAACTGGTAGGTGAGTCCCCATCCTTGGGTTCACTCGATGCTAACTTTTACTCCCATCTGAACAGACTAAACATGATTTAACTGACTGTACATGGATAGATTAACTAACATCCATTGACTGATGGATTAGTACTATTATCTGAGAGTTAACTGAGATCGTGAGATTTTTGAAGTTTCCTGAGTCACATGACTGGACGAATTCTATAGATTATAGCTTGACTGAGATTATCATGATAACATGACATAGCTCTAGGAACACAACTATGTTTTTTGGGTACGAATACCCCCAGGACTCGATAAAAGGAAACTGACACACATGACATGACTTGATCACAAGATTTGAGTCTACAATTCATAATATCATATGTAGGGGATATCATTTTTCATATAGTTATTCAACATCTTAAACATTATAGGGAATGCATGGATATATTTCACGTACATATTGTATATCTCCATTATCTTGCATGCTTCATACCACCACAATATAAATACATGAAAAGCATGGAATTCATATTAAAGTATATAGCTAACATGAACTTGTCATTTAGAAATCATAGAACCATACAAACATAAATTTCTAGCATCCTAAGCATTTTATCGAATAGCTTGCATGCATTCTTTAAGACATAGGTGGGTTTCATACTTGCACCATATTAAACCACCTAAAGTTCATGGTTTTCAATTAACAAACATATATATTCCATGAAAACACCTTTAGACATCATATTGAAACTTAAACAACAATCGTCCATATGTACATACTCATATCTCCACAAAAGGTTTACAAAATAATTTTTAAAACATGGTTCTTCAGCTCTATGAACGAATTGGATGCATAGATGAACACTACGCATATCTTAGTGATTGAATCTTGAAAGAGATCTAATATTTCTGAAGGTTCTTGAAGAATTCCTTAGGCTTGCCCTTGATTTTTCTTGACTAGAGTTTAACCCCTTTGGGAAAGAATGCTCTTGTTCCTGAGGAGATGATCTTGAGAGGGAAACCTTAATCTTATGGTTGAAAGTGTAAGAGAGGGTTCTTAAGATGTTTTAACTAAAGAGAATGGAAGATAATATGTTCCTTGAGGGTTATAAGTCATGGGAAGTGAATGGAAATGACCAAAATACCCTTATGAAATAAATTCCCAATTGCTGAAAATAGTAGCTGACGACATTTGTGACAAGGCGTAAAAATTATGGTAAGCCATCAAAAATATCATCACACATAAGCTGGAATTGATGGTTTCGGCGTAAAAATTATGGTAAGCCATCAAAAATATCATCACACATAAGCTGGAATTGACGGTTTCTGCCTAAGTCTTATGACCTTCTTGGTAGGGCATCACAAATATGGTAGGCTACCATGAATGTCATCACTTAGGAGCTAGTTTCTACCTAAGGCTGACGACCTTCTTTGTAGGGCATCATAAATGTGGTAAGCTACCACGAATGTCATCACACAGGAGATGGATTCTGCCTAAGGATGACGACCTTTGTGGTAAGGCATCATAAATGTGGTAAGCTACCACGAATGTCTTCACTTAGGATCTGGTTTCTGCCTAAGGCTGATGGCCTTCGTGGCAGGGCATCACAAATGTGGTAAGCTACCATGAATATCATCACACAGTTTCCAGCCTGACATGCTGGAGTAAAATAGGAATAACACTTTCCTCTAATATCGGATTTTGGTGAAATTGGTATCTTTCCAAAGCTAATTTAATTATATATCTGTCGATAGGTCATGAGCTCAAAAATTCCTAGTATAATGAGAGATATGCTTATTGGAATCTAAATATGGCAATATCTTTCTCAAGAATTCGATCGATGAGGAATGTTTTGATTCGTCTGATAGCTAGGAGTTATTTGAAGCCTTAATATACATCTAACCTACTCATAAAACTTTAAAATAACCATGATGTACTATGCATGAGCTTGGTACATGGCTCTAATATTGGTTTGGATTTTTTGGAGTATTACAATATCTTCCCTTTAGAAATATTTGACCTCGAAGGATGACTGCTTGAGAGGGGAGAAAAGATAAAATGACGCATATACTAATCATGCTCAACTGGCACATGATTTTAAGACTGAATTGAATTCTAAACTGAATATAGCCCAACTGAACATGTATATCTGATGCATGACTGATAAGATGGACTCATGAATGCATGATAAGCTATGCTTGGACTCATGAATGCATGATAAGCTATGCCCTGATACTTGATACCAATTTTATACTGGAATTTTGAACATGTAACTGAATAAGCTTAAGAAAAATGATTACCTTGAGGTAAGTCTGAATTAGTTGAGAAACGATGAGGGTACTTGGTTCGCATGTCTTCTTATGCTTCCCAAGTAGCTCCCTCCATGGACTGATTCCACCAAAATACCTTGACTAGAGGGACTTCTTTATTCCTCAGCCTACGAGTCTGATAGTCGAGGATTTTGACTGGAATGTCTTTATAAGAGAGGCTATTCTGAATGTCAATGCTACGAATAGGGACTACAACTGCTGGGTTACCTATGCACTTTTTGAGCAAAGAGACATGCAAGAATGGATGAACTGAGGCAAGATTTGAAGGAAATTTGAGCTCATAGGCTGCCTTGCTGAAGCAACTGAGAATCCTGAAGGGACCGACATATCGGGGGCTAAGCTTTCCCTTCTTGCCGAATATCTTCTGTCCCTTCATGAAAGTGATCTTGAGATAGACATAGTCATCGACCTCGAATTCGAGATCCTTTCTACGAACATCCGCATAAGACTTCTATCGGCTCTGAGCAGCCTGGAGTCTTTCTCTGATCAACTGAACTTTCTCTAAGGCATCGAATAATAAGTCAGGACCTATGAATGCGGTCTCACTAACTTCTAACCAACCGGTCGAAGACCTATATCTACTACCATAGAGAGCTTCAAATTGAGCCATCTAAATACTGGAGTGATAACTGTTGTTGTATGCACACTCAATCAAAGACAAGTGTTCATCCCAGCTTCCCTTGAAATAAATTGCACACGCCCTTAGCATATCTTCTAGAGTCTGAATAGTCCTTTTTGCTTGACCATCAGTCTGAGGATGAAATGCTGTACTGAGATGAACTTGGGTACCAAGACCCTTTTGGAATGCTTTCTAGAAGTGAGAGGTGAACTAGGTACCTCTGTCTGAGATGATAGATAGTGGAACACCGTGTAATCTTACCAACTCCCTGATATAGAGTTTGGCATAATACTCGGCTGAGTAAGAGGTACGAACTGGAAGAAAATGAGCTGACTTGGTCATTCTGTCTACAATAACCCAAATTGAATCATGCTGATGATGTTTTCTAGGCAAACCCATCACGAAGTCCATGTTCACTTCTTCCCACTTCTAAGTAGGAATAGTGAACTCCTGCATGGAACCACTGGGTTTCTGATGCTCTATCTTAACCTACTGACATGTAGAGCACTTAGCCATAAACTCTGCAGTGTCCCTCTTTATCCCACTCCACCAATAGATCTCTCACAAGTCACGATACATCTTAGTGGCCCCTTGATAAATAGAGTATCGCGCACCATGCGCTTCTTCATGAATTCGCTGCCTCAAGTCATCTACACGGGGAACACACAAATGACCCTGACAACAAATAACACCATCTCCTCCTTGGGAGAAAACCTCTACTTCCTAACTCTGAACTAACTCTTTTATCTTGACAAGGCTAGGATCCCTATCTTGCTTCTCTTCTACCTCGAAAACTAGATATTACTCTGAACTACTCTGAACACATACACCACCCTCTGAAGAGTTGACTAAGCAAACGCATAGTCTGGTAAGCTGATAAATCTCCTGAGCTAATTTCTTCTTACTATACTCAACATGGGAAACACTACCCATGGACAGTCTACTGATTTCGTCGGCCACTACATTGGACTTGACAGGATGATAAAGGATACTCATGTCTTAATCCTTCAAGAGCTCTAACCACCTTCTCAGACAAAGATTAAGATCTTTCTGGGAAAAGACATACTAAAGGATCTTATAATCTATGAAGACGTCTACATGAACACCGTATAGATAAGGCCTCCATATCTTTAAGGCAAAGACAACTGCTGCTAACTCAAGGTCATAAGTAGGATAATTCTTCTCATGGGGCTTTAATTGTCTGGAGGTGTAGGCTATGACTCTACCATATTGCATGAGGACATAACCTAAACCAACTCTGGATGCATCACAATATACTACAAATCTATCAGAACCATCAGGAAGTGCTAAAAATGGAGCTGAGGTAAGTCGAGTCTTCAACTCCTGAAAACTCTTCTCGCAAGGTTCTGACCACTGAAACTTCACCTTCTTCTGAGTCAATCTGGACATAGGAGATGCAATAGAAGAAAATCCCTCGACAAACCATTGGTAATAGCCAGCCAAACCCAAGAAACTCCTGATATCTGATGGAGAGATAGGGCGAGGCCAGTTTTTTACCACTTCGGTTTTTTAAGGATCTACTCTAATGCCATCATCGAAAACAATGTGGCCAAGGAATGCTACTGATCTTAGCAAAAATTCGAACTTACTGAACTTGGAGAACAACTGGTGATCCCTGAGAGTTTGAAGAGCAATTATGAGATAGTCTGAATAATCACGCTCTGTGCGAGAATAGACCAGAATATCATCTATGAAGACTATGACGAATGTGTCCAAGTACTACTTGAACACTCGGTTCATCAAGTCCATGAAAGCTACAGGGCCATTTGTAAGACCAAAGGACATAACTAGAAATTTAAAGTGACCATGCCAAGTACGAAAAGCTCTTTTCGGAATGTCACATTCTCTAAATATGAGGTGATGATAGCCTGATCTGAGGTCTATCTTGGAGAAATAACTGACACCCTGAAGTTGGTCAAACAATTCGTCTATCCTATGCAGTGGATACCTGTTCTTGACCATGACTTTGTTAAGCTGACGGTAATCAATACATATTCTGAGAGAACCATTTTTCTTGCACATGAATAAGACTGGTGCACCCTATGGGGATATACTAGGCCTAATGAATCCCTTATCTAAGAGATTCTTCAATTGATCTTTCATTTCCTTGAGTTTTTCTGGTGCCATTCTGTAGGGTATAATAGAAATAGGCTGAGTATCTGGGAGAAGGTCTATGCCAAAGTCTATTTTCCTTTCGAGAGGAATGCTTAGAAGATCTTTGGGAAAGACTTCTAAATATTCATTAACTACTGGGACTAATTTGAGACTGGGAGATTCAGAACTGGAATCCTTAACATATACTAGATGATACACATACCCCTTAGAAATCATTTTCCTTGCCTGAAGGTAGAAAACAAGTTGACCCTTAAAAGACGAAGTGCTACCCTTCCATTCTAGGATGGGATCATTCGGGAACTCAAATTCAACTATCCTATTTCTACATTCGACAATGGCATAACAGAAATGAATCCAATCCATGCCGAGAATGACATAAAAATTAGTCATTTTTAACTAGACTAAATCTGCAGACGTGGATTTCTGAAATATCATAATTGGGTAGTTCCTGTATACCCGCCAAGCTATGATAGTTTTACCCACGGGGGTAGAGACTGAAAAGGGCTCTGCTAAAATTTTGGAATTGATTCCAAAATTGCCTGCTATGTATGGAGTGACAAAATACAACGATGCACCTGGGTCTTGCAAAGCATAAACATGAACATGGAAAATCTGTAACATACCAGTAATGACATCAGGAGAAATTTCCTGATCCTATCGGGTCTGAAGAGGATAGAGTCTATTTGGACGTTAGAAGTGGCACCCTGCTGGTTCGGCCAATCGAACTGAGCCATGGAACAATTTTTCTGACCCTGAGGGCCTGGCTAAGGTCACTCCCTAATCCTGTGGCCTGTATTACCAAAAATAAAATAGACATCACTACCGGCTCTGCAAATACCCTTGTGGGTCTTACCATAAGTCTGACAAAAGGGGTTTGTTTGGGCACTGCTAACACTTCCCTAAGATTTAGAGCCTGGTGCTGTCTCTGTTGCCGTCCCTGAACTTTAGAACTGGGGCACTAGCGGAGGAAGGGGCTGGAACTGCTGACTTAGGACAAAACTACGAATGATTTCCTCCCTCTGATTTGGGCTGAGTAAAACTAAAACTGCCTGTTCTTGCTCTCTTGTTCTGCCTCTCCCTAGTCTTAACCTTCTGACCCTCTATCTGTTGAGCATGGGTCATGAGCCTGGATAAAGTCATATCACTATTTAGCATCATAGACCTACACTCATTTACCACGCTATCATTTACCCTGACCCGAACTTGCTTATCTTAGCCCTGTTGTCTCCAACCACATGAGGGGCAAATCTGGCTAGCTAAGTAAATCTAAGAAAATACTCTCTAACTATCATATTTCCCTGAGATTGATGAAATCAAGAAATTTTTCCTCTCTCATCTCTTGGGGAAAGAATCTGTGTAAGAAAGTCGTGACAAATTCTTCCCACTCAACAGAACCTGCATCCTCTAACCTTTCTGCTAACCACTGCTTATACCAACTGTGAGCGACATCCTGTAATTGGTATACGGCCCACTCGGCACTCTGAGAAGAAGTGACTCCTATGATATCAATGACCTTCTGGATTTGATCAACAAATTCCTAAGGATCTTCATCTGGATTAGACGCAAAGAAGGAAAGAGGGTTCATTCGGGTGAAGCCCCAAATCCTAGCTGCTGCTGAATTGGCCACTGGTTTGGCTGGAATGACTGATGGCCATTCATTATAGACATCTACATACGGATCAAGAGCGATAAATACAGTCCTGAACTCCGTATGAGAAATATGTTCGACCAAAAGATCTTCGAGTTGAGGAGCTGGCTGATTTCTTCTTTTTGGAGGCATGGTTCTAAAATAAGAGAAGAGCGGATTAGACTGAGAGACTGACTTGAGATTATGCTCACTAGTACGACATGAATACTGAAAGGAAGGAAACTATTCCTAAAACATCTCATAGCCTTCTGTACATAAATGTGGCACGTAACACACCCATTTACAAAACTCTACTAAATGAGGCTTTCAGACTTCCTAGGACTCTATTAAAACTTAGGCTTTGATACCAAGTTTGTACTGCCCCAATTTTCTAAATCGAAATGGTACACAGTGCTTATAACCTCAAGGAACCACAAGCTAACCCATGACTGATATCTGTACCTGCTACTGCAATTCATGACATAATAATATGGAAAACATGCACAATAGGACATAAGGTTCAAATGGAATAATATAACATCCATATGGGCAAAAAATACCCAAAACAACTGAAAACTTAATCTAAAAGCTAAATATAAACATATGTGTGGATACTGAATCTGAAAGCCTCTAAGTACTGTCTAAATAAGGAGTTGAATGAACATGTCTCCAAATAACTCTGTAAACTGATAACTGGCTAAAATAATAATGAATAAATCAAATCATATTATCCTTGAATAAAGAGGACTCACTAAAACTCTGTATGTTGAATGCGACTGCTACTACTGGTTTAGGAATCGTGCCTCTAAACCTATGGTGTAACATAAAAAGAAATAACCATAGCACAAATGCATCAGTACAACTGGAGTACTAAGTATATGAGTGAGGTAGGCTAATACGAAGGGTTTTCATGCGTGAATAGTACTACTGACTGATAGATATAAATGTAAGAGTACAAACATACATACATAGTAACTGAGATTATGAGTACGTGGTAGCTAAATCTGTATGCTAATACATGACTGGAAATGTAGTTCTGATAATATGAATGACTGTGTCTGACAGTTCTGAATCTGGTAGAACTCCTTGAGTCCCATGCTATAACTGAATTTGACCGTATCTAACAGTCCTAGTATACTGATATTTGAGGAATTAACTGAGTTCTTTACTGAGACTGAGACTGATACTGTGGGAGGTAGTTGTTTAACCGACATGCTCCATGTATACCATTACAGCTAAGCTGGGGTCCAATCTCTGCCTCGACTGGAGGGGTGTTAATATCGCGCCACTGGTAAGGACAATTGTGAGTGACCCTTATCTGGCAGGTACTGAAAGTGAGAATGGTGGGACCCTAAACTAACAGGTTAAGCCACCTCATCAACCCTAATATGACAGGTTAAGATATCTCAACCTACGCTAGCTATGTAGTTCTGAAACACAAGTATAACTGCTAATAATCACACCCTAAAATTGGTAGGTGAATCCCCATCCTTGGGTTCATTCGGTGCTAACTTTTACTCCTATCTGAAGAGACTAAACATGATTTAACTGACTGCACATGGACAGATTAACTGACTTCTGTTGACTGATGGAGTAGTACTATTATCTGAGAGCTAACTGAGATCATGAGATTTCTCAGGTTTCCTGAGTCACATGACTAACTGAATTCTATAGATTATAGCTTGATTGAGTTTATCGTGACAACATGATATGGATCTAGGCAAACAACTATGTTTTTTGGGTACGAACACCCCCAAGACTCGATAGAAGAAAACTAATACACATGACATAACTTGATCACAAGATTTGAGTCCACAATTCATAATATCATAAGTAGGGGATATCACATTTCATATAGTTATTCAATATCTTAAACATTGTAGGGAATGCATGGATATATTTTATGTACATATTGTATATCTCCATTATCTTGCATGCATCATACCACCATAATAGCAATATATGAAAATCATAAAATTCATATTAAATTATATAGCTAACATGAACTTGTCATTTAGACATCATAGAACCATACAAACATAAATTTCTAGCATCCTAAGCATTTTATCAAACAACTTGCATGCATTCTTTAAGGCATAGGTGGGTTTCATACTTGCACTATATTAAACCACCTAAAGTTTATGGCTTTCAATTAACAAACATATATATTCCATGAAAACACCTTTAGACATCACATTGAAACTTAAACAACAATCGTCAACATGTAAATACTCATATCTTCACAAAAGGTTTACAAAATAATATTTAAAACATGGTTCTTGAGCTCTATGAATGGATTGGATCCATAGATGAACACTACGCATACCTTAGTGATTGAATCTTGAAAGAGATCTAATGTTTCTGAAGGTTCTTAAAGAATTCCTTAGGCTTGCCCTTGATTTTTCTTGACTAGGGTTTAACCCCTTTTGAAAAGAATGCTCTTGTTCCCAAGGAGATGATCTTGAGAGGGAAACCCTAATCTTGTGGTTGAAAGTGTAAGAGAGGGTTTTTAGGATGTTTTAACTAAAGAGAATAGAAGACAATACGTTTCTTGAGGGTTATAAGTCGTGGAAAGTAAAGGAAAAAGACCAAAATACCCTTATGAAAAAAAATTCCCTATTGCTGAAAATAATAGCTGACGACATTTGTGACAAGGCATAAAAAATATGGTAATCCGTCAAAAATATTGTCACACATAAGCTGGAATTGATGGTTTCTGCCTAAGTTTGACGACCTTCGTGGTGGGGCATCACAAATGTGGTAATCTACCACAAATGTCATCACTTAGGAGATGGTTTCTGCCTAAGGCTGACGACCTTCATGGTAGGGCATCACAAATATGGTAAGCTACCACGAATGTCGTCACACAGGAGCTGGATTCTGCCTAAGGCTGACGGCCTTCGTGGTAGGGCATTGCAAATATGGTAAGCTACCACAAATTTTTTTACTTAGAAGCTGGTTTCTGCCTATGATTGACGACCTTCATGGTAGGGCATCACAAATATGGTAAGCTACCAGGAATGTCGTCACACAGTTTCCATCCTGACATGCTGGAGTAAAATAGGAATAACTCTTTACTCCATTATCGAATTTAGGCAAAATTGGTATATTTCGAAAGATAATTCAATTATTTATCTGTTGATAGGTCATGATCTCAAAAATTCAAAGTATAATGAGAGATATGCTCATTTGAATCTAACTATGGCAATATCTTTCTCAAGAATTCGATCGATGACAAATATTTTGATTCATCTGATAGCTGGGAGTTATTTGAATCCTTAATATACATCTAACCTACTCATAAAACAATAAAATAACCATGATGTACTATGCATGATCTTGGTACATGGCTCTAATATTGGTTTGGATTTTTCGGAGTATTACATATACATTCTCCTAAATTTTGTTTGTACCTTTTTTCAAAATAGACTAGATGACTTAAACATTTATCCTTAAATCTTTTCCTTGAGATATATCATAAGACACCATTTTTCCATCACCATAGAAAGAAAATATTTCCCTATTATCTTACTATAGCCTCCTACAAAATCTTTTCAAAATGTCTCACTAGTTAAAAATAATTCCTTGACATCTCATACCTTTGAATTCTCAACTAGATTGGCGATATCTTCTTCTCCATCAATGTGTACACGCAACTTCAATCCTACTCTAGTATTTAAAATATTTCTTGACTCATCAAGAAGCTATATAAAAATGATAAAAGTAGAAAATGAATCTAAAATAACATGTCTTTTTAAATAAGGAGAGGATGGTTCTTTCAGAAGGTTATCATCAGAGACAATATTGAGACCTCCATTATATCTAATAAGGGTAACACTGCCTTTCTTAAAGCGAGTGATTTTAGGGAACTCATTAAGTAACCAGGTCTTGATGTTGGCCAAAAAGGGAAAACATTTATCAAAGAAAGTAAGAAAAAAGTCCATTCACAAGGTCACGAATGCTATTAATCCATAAGAGTGATACATTACTGCTAATAGAGTTCGTTGAGGCTCTCTATGATCAAATAAGGGATGGACCTTCTTTGTTGTCTGCTCATTGTATATAAGTACTAATTAGGCATGAAATGATAAACAAGGGATTTCAAGTCAATAGTAGAGATTTTTTACACGTTTCAATAGAAAAAAAGATCAATTCTCTGAAGAGAAAGTTATCCCTATCATCCCAGATGAGTCAAGTAGAAATTATGATAAAAAGAAAAAAATGAAAAGGTGCATTCATCCTATATCTAGAGTTTACAAATGAGAAAAAATTATGATATTCATTATCAGGTAGTGCTATTTGGAAGAGTATTCAATCCTTTTATTTAAACCAGGTTTGAAATAAGTTCCCTCATTACACTTGTTGATACTCAAGCATGGATGCCATTTTTCGACAACACAGGAATTACATATGTGAGTATGATTAGAAAGTTCTATAATGATCTAACATTCACAAAATAGAGTTATCACATAATGCCAATGTAAATGGAATCAAGTTTACTCCAATAACCTCACTACTTGGGGAGATTCTTTGTGTGCCTACTCTTGAGTTAGAAACTATGAAAGACAAGTATACCTCAAAGTCTTTCCTATACAATATTTCCAAATTAAATAAACTAGTGGGAAGCTTTAGATTACTCAAAATAAAAATAAATCCTTAATTTCAACTTATTTTTTATCTGGTTAGCAAGGTGATACTTCTGTAGGCTGAAGGTCTAGCATGTGGATCTACACCAAATCACTATCTAATGAAATCTCTTAACTCATGCACAGTAGTCAATCTGCCTAAAATCATGATGGAGTATTTTATTAATATATGTGAGCTAAAAGAAGTCAATCATGGTTTGGGAAATGGATTTCTTCTCACTTATATTTTTGACCACTCTAGGATAAAACCATGCCCTGCCTCTTGAACAATTTTTGGAAAAAGGTAAAATTTTACACTCACTACTCTTGTTGAACATGAGTGCATTTGAAAGAAAAGAGGAGTTTCTCTTAAGTCTTGAGTGTCAAATCTTATTGTTTCTCAAGTGGAAAGTAATTTGAAGATAAAATAGTTGTCAACTATGATTGCTAAAATGAAGCTGAGATTGAAGCACTGAAAGCTCAATTGACTGAAGTCACAAGAGGAACTGGTCTTACACCAAGTGTCTCAATTCAAACTAAATTTGAGATTACCCAGCTAAATAAAGAGATTGCACATCTAAAGGATGAGAAAAATCAATTGAAAATCAATAATTTAGCACTAATCGATAACAATCACATTGTTATGAAATATTTCAATCACCTATTTTATATTTGTCTTTCTTCATCTCATCTTATTTGATCCCTCTTGTTCTTCCATCTTATATTTACACTAACACATAATTATACATTTTGTAGATCTAAAATACTATCTTGTTTAATGATTTTGAATGCTTGTTTTAATAGGATATGTTCCTATACTTATCCTTGTTGTTAACTTTTTTTATGATTAATTTCCTATTTGTTATGATATATTTTTGATAATTTGATACGCCCAAACTACACCTCTCTTATGAGAGAGTAAGAGGTCGTTGTCAAATATATAACCCAACTAGGTTGGGGTCGAATCTCATAGGGAATATGGTGCTAATTAAGTTGTATACAGATTAGTTGAATTTTAATCGTTTGTTTCCCTAAAATAAATAGGGGGATTTGATTTAGTTCACAAATTAATGGTTTCAGTTTAACAAGATGAAATAAGTGTAGTAGTATTCAAATTCAGAGAAAGAGCAAGCTAGGGTTATGTCCAACTTGTAGTTTTCAATACTTTCTAACTCTGGGCTTTACGAATTAATACATGCATCATGCTTACAGAGAAACATATTGTATTTAATAACATAATCCCAGTGTTTCTTAACCATCAAGGACTAATTCACTTTAGTTCTCTCAAATCAAAAGCGTTTACCAAAAATAATACAAAATCTCCAAGTAGTTAGTCCTTCTAAGGCATTAACATATGAAATAGGGGTTGGTAATCCTATTTTGTTGTCACTACTCTCCTTTTTGAACAACAACCTTTCTTTTGAACAAGTTGTATTTTAAGGTATATCCTTTATGTTTGCTACCATGAGAATTCAAGATAAACGAAGAGAGTATGATGTAAACAAATCAATGCATAATGAATTCAAAACCCAAAGTAATAGATTGAATGCTACAAGGCTTCCATAACAATAACTAATAAACTTAGCTACTCATGAATAAAATAAAAATCATAATAAAAATATTCATCATACCAAAAACTAAAAGATGATCTTGGTGTGCGAATACTGAGAGCAAGAGCAAAAAAACATTTTCTCTCTCTCTCAAGCTAAGCCGCCCTTCTCTGCTCTCTCCAAAAAAATACAGAATAATAAATCCTCCTTAAAAATTCAGCATTAAGCCTTTTAGTAATCTTTTCTCTCATAATTGCCTTCTAGATCCCTGAGCTAATTATAAATGACAAACTAGTCTTGGACATAGTTTATAGGCGCCACATTTGGTCCAGATTGTAGTTTCTAGGTGCCACATTAGGTCTAGGTTGCTACTCTCTCTTGTTTCATATGCCATCTGTATTCCATATTCATATAATGTCTTTATATACCTCATTAATACCTGAAATCATGCTAATCACATCGGTTAGCTTAATTACATAGAACTAGAGTAAAAACATAAGAACCTAGGCATTTTGTTCTCTAAACATAGATGAAATATGGATAAATTATGGTTCTTAGGCGTATAAATACACCCAATATCATAATTCCAAAAAGTGAAAGATTGGTGTAATTGGTGACAAGGGGAACTAATGAGAGCACCTGATGTGAGGGGGAATTGAATTGTTATATATGTTTATTGGTGAATGAGAACTGATAGAAAAGGGTGGAAGACAGATATAGCTTGTTAGATTGATTATATGATGTTGTTGATACAAGGAACTAATGTGTGACTTGATGCTCTGTGAATTTGGGTTTGTCATTAACCAATAAGGGAAAAATGTTAGGTTCCAGCCATGTTCTTATTATTCTCATGTTTTGATGATTGAAAAACTTCATCTCTAGAACCTGGTCCATGCCAGTCCTTTGTGATTCATGTTTTGGTAATTTCCTAAGTTAATGGAAGGATCAGTTACATCAATTAGTGTCCTAATGTATAGTTTTGAAACTGCATGCATTTGTCTTATGTGTAAACTATCTAGAAATCTCTAAATAGTGTCAACATATTCAAGGGAAAAATTCTCAATTGTCATTCCACCAATGAGGAACTGATTTGTGGATTTCTGCTTTATGAATTTGGTTTTATCATAAACAAAAAAGGGAAAAATTTTAGGTTCTTGCCATATTCTTATTATGTTCATGTTTTAATGATTGAAAAACTTCATCGCTAGAACCTTTTCCATGCTAGTTCTTTGAGATTTATGTTTTGGTGTTTGCTTAACCTAATGGAAGGACCAATTATGTCAACTGGTGTCCTAGTGAATAATTTTGCAGATGCATGTATTTGTCTTATGTGCAAACTGTCTAGAACTCTCTATGTAGTGTCAGCATATTCGAGGGACAAATCCTCAGTGGTCATTCCACCAATGAGAATGCTTCTCTCCCAAAGGTCATAATATATATATTTAATATTGTCATAACCTGAGACTACCCCCTAATCGTAAAATGGTGCTTAGAAGCACAAGTGACCCCAACGTATCCAATGGTACTCGCATAATTATTGAGTAACTAATTAAACATATATAAAAGCTAAATTAACTAAGTAGAAGCATAATCATGAGATAAGTTGTTTCAATACATTATTGTTTAAAGTTTACTACAATGTAATTTGAAAGAAAAGGGAACTGAAACTTCAAACAATAACTCTAACTGATTATCTATGAAGCCACTACTAATACTAAATATAGGTAGTTTGGACATAACTGCACCTTCCCTAATTAATATATATGAATAATAAAATAAAATACTGTAACTATAACTGACTTGAGTCCTCAAAATAAGAGAACTCATCAGCTGCTAGTTGAATGCTATGATCTGCTTGGCTATATCAAATAGTAAGCACCTGAATCTATATCACATAAAAATATAAGTGGAAGAGGTATGTGATCAGTACTTTGGAATATACTGAGTATGTGAGATATGTACTAGTCACGAAAATACTAAAAACATGTTTTGAAACTAAGAACATTAGTCATTTGTTGAAATATCCATTTATAAACATGTTTGTACGTAAAGATGTACGGCGTAGTGAAATCTCTAAATCTTGAGCTAAAATATTTTTGTAAACTTAGAAGTGGTAGAAGCATAACTACTGTGTTTAACCTCAAGTTAAGGCTAAAGATGATGTAAAACTATACTAAATGCTAACAAAAAATAAAGAGATGACATGAGGGGAAACTGGATGCATGGAGATGAATTATAGTACAATGACCCTATATAAAATACATATATACTGGTGTGCAGTGATTGTCTAAAAAGTCTTATTATAAAATAAAGTAAAACAAAATTAAGGGTCATGTATGAATACTGGGTCTAAAAGTGTGGGATGTGAACTGATGCAATGACCAAGTACATAAATATACAACTGATTAATACTGTACTAAATAAACTAATGACAAGGTCATGCAATAACTGAGTTTTGATGTGGGAGAAACTATTAATCGACATATAACCATGTGAGATAAACATGAAGTTTAATGTATAAACTCCATCGTAAATGGCTTAATATACCTTTCTAGGGTATAAAGGCCAAGCTAATATGGTACCACTAGATTAATATCCAAAATATCTAGGGTGTCAATCCTCAACTGGCGGGTGACCACTTATGGCTTATGGTTGTATTTTAGTTTTGGAACGTAGGGACTTCTACTAAAGGTCTCCGTCATAACTGACGAGTGAACCTTTATCCCTGCATTCACGTGGTGCTAAATAATTCTCCTAGTAGAATATAAATTGATATACTTAATAACTCAATGATACTGAAGTTTTTATGTTGAAAGATAAGGTCATTGTATGAAATAATTCTAAATCATTAAAATTAAAGGATGAAGTGTTTGAATGATAATATATGATATCCTAGGTCATCGGATGTTCATAACCCACCATATCTGAATAATGAAACTAATAATGAATATTTAATATCTTGAAGGGAAAAATGGAAATTTCGTAACACAAGTCCGAAATTATGAATTTACCAACATACTGAGGGTTTAAAATTCTAAGATTGTGAAAATACTAATTTTCATGGAAAAATATGGTATGTCAACTAATATGGGTTGAAATACAAAAAAGCATGATATATAATTCTCAATAGTCTTGAAAACTAACACATATCATATATCTTGATCATATGCTTGAAATTTTCATTAATGTCACATAAATCATGCATGAACAAAATCATAATTTGAGCATGAGGATGAAAGGACTTCCTCATAGAATAACCACATACATGATTACTCTTGATTCCTAAACTAAAGTTTTGAGGATTTGGACTTGAAGATGAAGAATCCTAATTTATTGCTTTAGAGAGGAGAAAATTGCATGTTTCTTTGAGAATTTTATGTGTTATGTTGAAAATGGGGGTTAGGAGTTGTTTAGGCTTTATATTCAGCCTTAGGATAGCTTAAATGACAGTTTTAGGGTTAAAGAGTGGAAAAAGATCGAGAAATCCCTCAAAAACTGTCAAGAAAACTCCTAGAAGCAGTCTCGATGACTTAGGCAATGACTCGTTAGGTCAGTCCATGAGTCGTTGCTTGAGTCGTGGTCAAAGTACCCAAATTCATCCCCTATTTCAGTAGAAATGACTCCTCCTAACGAGTAATTTGGTCTGACAATGAGTCATTGTCACTGGCACCTTTAACAGTACTTCAGTCAATTGGTCATAACTTTTTACTTCGATATCTGATTAAGGTGAAACTGGTGGAGTTGGAAAGTTGATTCAATTATCTATTTGCTGGTTAGTCATGAGCTCAAAAATTCTTAGTAACCTAAAATTTATGTTCGTTTGAAGTTGACTATAGTTATATTCTCACTAGAATTTAATCGCTAAGAGATGTTTTGACTTGTCTATAAGTTAGGAATTATTTCTGACCTTAATATGTATCTAAATCACTAATAAAACTACCAAAACATGATTTTTGATTTTTTCATATACTTGAAGCATATTTCTTATATTGTCTTAGATTTTTGGTGTGTTACATTCATCCTTTAGGAGAAAAGCTCAAGATTTTGCACAAAACCAAAAAACATTTATTCTCAAGCAAATACCTCACCTCAGCTGATATTGCAAGACTCATCAATTAAGAAACTCCTTTCTTATAATGATATATGTTTTTTCTAGGTTGATTGATGTTTTTATTTTTGGTAAACTCACATCTGATTCTATACATTTCGGTGAGTATATTTCATCTAGCTTTTTGATTAAATCTGAGTAATTTTCCTAGCTTGAGGTAGATAATTGAGTGCTCATAGTAGTGGTATTGTAAAGGTGTGCTATAATAGAGTTGTTACAATGTTGTAGGAATTAAGAGGTTAATTTCTAGGTTTTAATCGAAGATTGTTCTGAGTTTACTGAAGGTTGCAGGTGAAATCCTACTAGGGTAAGTCATGGTTTTACTCCTTTGAGCAATAAGATTTCCACATAAATATCCCTTGTCACTTACTTTACTGTAATTTGTCTTTGTGTTCTTATTGTTCATCAATATTATCATCATAAAGGGACCTGGTACCGGATTAGGTCTTATCAACAGTGATGGACTCATAAACTATCAGTTAGGATGGGTGACACAAATAACCACTTGGGTCATGCGCCACTGGAGATGATCATACCAGAGACATGTGCAAAGGTAACCTCGAATCCATAAATTTTATGGGCAATGCAAGGAGAGGTACAAGAAGTTAGAATTTTGGTAATACATACAACTCGGATTGGACAAACCACCCAAAATCTCATGGGGTGAAAACCAGTGCCAAAAAAATACAGGCCATAGGGCCAACGGAAAGGCTATTAGAAATATTAGGGCAATTAATTAAAATCCAGTTAGATGAAAATAAAGAGGCATTGTAGAAATTAGTGGTTAGAATCAGAATTGGTCAGCTACAAAAAAGCATAAGGTAGAAATATGAAGTTTAGCAATATAGATGGGTCAGATTATGGGAGTACAAAATGTAGTCCACAAGGAGGTCTTCCCGATGATGATCCTTATCCTAAACAGATAATGTAGTGACTATGAGAAGCAGTAAGTAAGTGGGAAAAAGAGTGCCACAAAAAGTAACTAATTAAGGATTGAGAATGAAAGTATTGAGATGCCAAAAAAGAATGTTGTGAAGCATCCTACACTGGTAGTTGCAAAACCTCCTCCTTCATTCCAACATATGCTGAATATGAAGAAACAGAAGGCAGTATTCTCAAAGTTCTTTAATCTACTAAATTAGGTAGATATTAATATAGCTCTTGCTGATATCTTGCATGGAATTCCGTAATATGCAAGGTATAAAAAGGATATTATGACCAAAAAGTAGATTATTAGAGTATGCTACAATAGGTATGACCAAATAGTGTTGTACAGTATTCGGTATAGATTGACAACAATGTGAAGGACCCAAAAGTTTGAGCATTGAAATTTCTATTAGGCAACATGTTATAACAAAATCCCTATGAGACTTGAGATTGAAATTTCCATTGGATAGTCCCCAACCAACTAGGCTAACGGTCCTTGGATAGATTAAATGGTATTATCGAAGATGTGTTGGTCTAAATTAGTACATTGTTTTTCCCAATGGATTTTGTAATCATTGATTTTGAACCATATCTAAAATTCTCATTTATTTTGGAGCATCCATTCATGGATATGGGTAGAGTTGTTATTGATGTTACATATGGACAACTAGCAATGTGACCACATGACAAAGTAGAGGTGTTTGATGTTTATAGATCACTAGAATTAACAACAATCTTTGAAAAAGTACCATCTATGACATTGGTAGATGTTGGTTCTATGTCATGATCGTAAGCACACAAGACAAATTCATAGATGAAAGTATAGTTGTGAATTTACAAGAATGAAAACTCTGAAATGTCTAATTGTACAAAAACCCTAAAGAACAATGACAATGATTTCAAGAGAAGTAATTTGTCAAAGAATATAAAAATAATGTGTGTAACCAAAAAGAATAAATCAAAAAGTAGTATTTATAGACACAATAAGCTTTTCCTAAAAAAAAATAGGATTAAAAAAGTTGATAGTGATGAGACCTATGCAAACAAGTCATATATACTGACTGCAACTCATTGTGAGTCTTCTAGACATGTTGTGGCTTGGAAATTCTTTAACAAGTGATGAGTCTTCAAGTTTCTATATGATTCATAGGCTAACCTATAATCACTGTACTCGTTCTCAAAGTTTCAGAACTTTTCTTTTAATGCTTAGAATGACTACTAAAGATGTGTCATCATCATACAAAAAGACTCATAGTCTGTGTGCATCACCTCTGCTATAAAATTAGCATATTTTAGCACTTTATAATTTTCTCAGAAGCACTCTCTCTACGGCTCAAAGTCTATCCCTACAATTCATCGCCAAACTATCTCTTCATTCTTTAGGGAAATAAACCTTTTGGACTAATGACCAATCTTTTCATGACCTATTGACTTGTTTATAATGGAGCTTTTTAGTATTGTACCTTTTTTTCTTATTTTTTTTCCATTCCAATCACATCCAATCTATTTTCTTGCAATGCTTCTCAACCACAACATATCCATATAAAAATACCTTCAAATTTGCAAGAGTTCCCTATTTTAAATAACTTAAGTGTCGTAATTCTAGGACTCATCAACACTCTTAACTTATAACATTTATGAGTCTGCAAGAAAACAAAGCTCTAGTCTAACTAAGACGCTTAACAAATAGCAATAATAAGATCAATTAGGAAGTCAACCATCTCTTAGAACTCATTCATGATAACACATACAAACCATCAAAGTTTCAACACCCTCTATTTTTATCAATGTTCTCAATATAGTGTATACACTATACAAGTACTCGAACAAAATAGGATAAGGACATGGCATTATGTTTTAAAAAAACACCTCATTAT
The DNA here is from genome assembly GCA_030864225.1 of Capsicum baccatum var. pendulum. NCBI lineage: Eukaryota > Viridiplantae > Streptophyta > Magnoliopsida > Solanales > Solanaceae > Capsicum > Capsicum baccatum. The sequence continues at coordinate 124,567,235 of CM061554.1, forward strand.
ATTGATCGTTTCACTACCCAAAAAGGCAATAACTAGACTACAACCTCTATGCCCTCACATCAAAGAAGTACAAGCTCACTCAATATATATAGTAAAATCCATTACTGGGACTGTCAAATCTTTTATTCTCACAAAAAAGTTAGGTTGTGTTAGTTTTGTACTATAGGCTTGCCCTTATTTTCTATTCTTTAGCTTTTGAGTTTGGATCACTTAGTTATTTTCTAGGCTTTTAATATAGAATTGGGGACAATATGATACATTTGGATATAGTTACTTATTCCTTCTTGGCACTAAACAACTCTTGGATCCACTTTCTTCTTTTCTTTTCTTTTCCCCCCTTTTTAATCAATATTTTAAAATTTGGGTGTGGTTTTGCCTTTTTTTAACTTTACTTACCATAAACTTTGTGACCATACCCAAATCTATTTCCCTTTTTTCTTTTAAATTTCTTAATAATACCCTTACTTAGCTATCCAGCACTTTAATAGCCACTCTAGTCTTAGTCAATTGAGTTGAGGTACACTGTCTCTGTGGAGGAACCAAGGACAAAACAAGTTTATTGTACTTGATATGAAGAGGTGATAGGTTAATCAAAGAAAAAATAACAAGTTAAGGATATAATGTAGGTTTTATGGATACTTATTTATTTGGTCTATTCTTTAGGCTAAAGTGGAATAATTTAAACACGGTTGATGATCTTTTCCTAAACTCATATCCAACATCTCCTAATGAGACTACACAGTCAAGTTTTAGATTGCTCACACACATCGACTAGGTAATGTACCTTTCTGACTCATGGATCAAGGCTTTTATCTAAATAACGACATATTCAGTTCATGTTATATCAACTAGGTTAATTTATTAACAATTTCCAATGCAAAGTCTAGATTATAAATTTGTTATAACCAAGTACATACAAACACCACTCTTTGTAAAAAAATGAGGGGTATTTTTTTAAACTCAAAATTCAAAACATGTAAGCTTGCTTATTCAAATTAAAATGCATCAAATTCTTTTAAATTGAACTATGTTACACAAACAAAAAAAACTATATCAAATTAAAAGTAAAAACACCTAAACATGTCGGTTAAAAATATGATAGTGCAAACAAGGTAAGAAAACATGACAAGATAAACCACAGTTATGGTACACATCCATCCCCAACTATTATATGAAACTTTATCCTCAGAGCATAGCTATGAAAATACTAAAAACATGGGAGTGAACACATTACTATGACATACAAGGTGCTGGATCACGAATTCTTCTCTAGTGAGGCCTAAAAATTGACCTAGTTTAAGAAAACGTGGCACTGACAGTGGCCAGGGCTCTCATGTAAATATGGGCACCGATGATGGATGTTAAACTCAATGGTGAAGTAGAATTGATGGACAAAACTATACCCTCACTTGCACCAACAACGACAGTCGTAGTCTAACTAATTCATGAGTTGCCAACTCTTTTTCCTATCTCATGTACCTCGTATAGTTGGTCCTATGATGACTGCTTACTATCAATAATAGCCACTCTCATATCATCCCTTTCATATCTCCTTTTCCTTCTTTAGTTGGCTTTCACTTCACCCTTTTTAAAAATATTTCCTTGTCCTTCGGTACCCTAAATGTTGGCACTTCTTGAATTATGATCTCCTTAATAATGAGCATGGTAGGATTAGAAATATAATGTATGGTCATATAAACATATCTTTTATGGCATCCCTTATTGCAACCAACTCCTCATGAATCCCTACGAGGTTTGGTAATTGCACTCCTTCAAGTTTCTTGCTTATCCTTTGCTCAAAGCTGTCAAATCTCATCTACATACCATAAATCTCATCTCTAATCTTCTTTTTAGCTAAGGCTGCAAACTTTTAGAATATTTTCGAATTCTCACTCAATGGTTACTGGTCATTTCAATATCACATAGAAATTCAAGAAATAAAAAATATCTACCAATAGGTGGACGTGGTATAGATTGTTTCGAGTTTGGAGGTTTAGGGTCTGTGGCTTATTAGAATCTATGGAGCACGCAACAACAGTAGAGGCCTGTGGCTTAGGTTGTACAATATCGAACTTTATGCCTCTAACGTCTTGGAAATCTGGAGTATCAAAATCCATTTGCATAGTGGAATAAGATGCACTTTTAAACAATGATGCACCTATATTTGATCTATAAATTAGGTTAGTTTGATCCCAAATCAGCAGCAAATCAGTGGTCTTATGGGCCATTAAAAAGTTATCCATATTGGTGAGCACATGCACCCTCTTATCTAAGTAAATATTCATATATAGAAAAGGGAATGCGAAACTAGTATCTTTACTCATAGCTTTATCATTGATCACTTGAGTAATGATCTTTGCTATGTCGATATCATAGCCATCCAAAATACCTTCTATAAATTCAACCTTGTCATGGATGAAAATGTTGTCTCCATCTATCGAGATCAATTGGTGGAGAACAGTGTCCACCAAGCTTTTAGTATGAATTTAAGGTTATCCTTAGTAATCTCATAATACGAGACCATAATTCATGGCGCATTCTCTTGTACAACAAAAATAACACCAGTTATCCATTTTTAAAAAATCTCATATATGTTGTTTTAAGAGAGCTTAAACCTAAATTCTTGTAATGACTTGGAATATGAAGTTAATGCTAGCTTTTAGATCACATAAGGCTTGCAAAAAAATTGAAGACCCAATAATACAAGAGATGGAGAATATACTAGTATTTTTCTTCATTTCTAATGATCGAGACACAATGCCGCTATAGTTGTGACAAATATGATCAGCCTCAAAGATCACCTTCCGTTTCTTTGTCACCATATCTTTTATAAACATCATATACCTTGACATCTTCTCTAGATCTTTCATAAGGGGGATATTCATAGACAACTGTTCAACATAGAAATAAACTTCTGCTATTTCTCTTGTTCATCTTTTTCTTTAATCTTTGGGAAAAGGTGGAGAAGGTTTGGGAATGGGTTTCTATAATGATGTGGCCTCCTTTCTTTTTAAATTGTCATTATCAGCTTCTTTTTAAATAACTTACGGATTTTGATAGGCAACATTATTAATCACAAACATTCTATTTCATCCTCATCCATATCATCAATGCTTATGGAACATTTTTTATATTATGAACAACATTCATAGGTGGATCAATAGTGGCCTTACCTCTTTGAGTAGTAATAGCTAGACAAACTCTGTCGTTCTTTGGTTTCTAACAAGTATTGCTAGGAAGATCTCTTTGATGATGTTGATTTAATGTGGAAGACATCAGTCTATACTGCTGCTCAAGATGCTTGATGGTGGTTTTATGTGACTCGACCTTCCAACTCAACCCGTAAATATTTTGTGTGATATTTTTAAGGCAACTCTCTTAGCTTTCATAACCTTTATAAGTTTCCAAGCATCACCTCTATTTGTGAGTTTCTAGATTTAGTATCTCAGTTCCTTGGTGGAACATAAGGTCTACCCTGCTACTTTATTTTTCTTTACCTCTCAAGTCTCCATCACACCATTTACTCATGTTTATATTATTGCATCCATAATAGTTCTGACCTTGGTTTCTTTGCCTTTAGTTCGAATTATCTTTGTAATACCCTTGGCCCTTGTCTTAGAAACCATCTATTTCTCTATTAAGATACATAACTTCTTCCTTAGAATTTGAATCTTTATTTCTAAGAGCATTACTCAATGCACCCACTTTATTTAATTTTCATTCTCCAACTCCTTCACATTGCTTTGTACAATAACAAAATTTTAAACCGTAGTTGTGCCACCGCTGAGCTATTATCTTATCTATTGCTCTCTTTTCTCTGGAGGATCCAATTGCATAAGTGTTAATTGAACTGTCCACCTCGCGAGTAAGACACCCTCGATTATTTTTAGTAATACGTCCTAAGATATTGGTTGCCTGCTCCTATTGCAGACTCATAAATGCTCCATTATTAATCATGTGTGGTACTATCTTAGTATTTGGATTCAAAGCTTTCTTGAAAATTTTAAGGAAGTTTCTTCCAGAAATTCTACTTTTTGACAGGCTCTAAGGCTTCTTCTTAAATTTAAACTATGTACTATATAATGCCTCACAATATAAATATCAGATTTATATATATCATCTTTTAAATGTAGTATTTTTGTACGTAGGAAATATTCATCAGGAACTGAGTGCTCAAATCATTTCAAGTTGTGATAGATCCACAGAGAAGCTCGCCCAACCATACAGTAGTTTTGCATGCTAGAGATAATGGGAATAATCTCAGTCATATCGCAAGCTTACTCTGCCCAGGTAGGTTGTATGAAGTGAAGATCCATACAAATTTCATAAGATGTATGTTTGGATCATAAGTAGGCATGTCAACAAACACCGCTTCATGTTTCGTAGCAAGATTATCACACTTCATAATATAGAACATAGTCTCTTGGGGTAATTCTATATGAATGATTGCGTTGGTTTTAAGTGGTTTAAAATACCCTAAATATTCTTTTGGATCATTGTAAACCAGCATATTATATTGTATGGGATGCTAAACTCGGTTCCTTCTCAATCTACCCATTGAATCAAGTATGACTAGACTATCATCCTCTTCTTATCTGTCTCTTCCTTCACTAGCTACTCATTGAGAAATTTCTTGCCTAGCATTTACCTTTATATTTAAATAAGAACTGATTTTCTCTACAGCTTCTTGAATATCATGTCGAAGTGGCCAATACAATGTTACTGGATCATCTTAAACCCTTTCGCTTTGAGCTCCTTGATCATGAACTCTTTCTCTTTCCATTTTTAATTCAATCTCAGAGTTGTCTAATATTCAGGATTAGATGGAACCAAGGGAATCCCTTAACTTCAAGTAATGGGCATACACTAGTGTATGCCCTAGAAACAACAAAAAATTAGAAATTAACCAATGAACCCAATAACTGCAACAAACTCAATCTATCACTTTGTAATCGTATTCCTCTACAATTGTGCAAATATTTGATGTCGCTGAAATTACACATTTCAATGATGTAAAAAGCATTCATTGAACAAATATACAACCTAAATGGGTTGGGGTCAATCACAGAAAGAATAGGTCAATTAAACTGTGATCAATATGAGATGAGCACTAGGATTGTGATCCTCATAACTTCATTACTATGTAGGTTGTTCTTGCTAGTAGACTATCCCAATTTTTATATGCATAATTTATCAATATATGAATAACCTAACTATCTCTCTACCTTGGTTAAATGAATTTCACTCATGTCCTCTCAAACATAGAGTGTCGCATTACTAATCATTGGTCTATGATCTCAGATTAGCTATCTCGATTAAATATCAAGTTAATTAAATGAAGGTTGATAACTTTAAATTTTTGTTAATATATTTTTTTCCCAAACTCTACCTCTCTCTCAATCAACTCAAGAATATAGGAGACTTTCTAAAGTTTGAAACCGTCAGGAAAAATAATCAAATCAAAGTAAATAAAAAAATGCAATCACACCGATTATGAGTAACTTTATACTTAACCCATTTTGTTAATTCATCATGGTTCCCACAACAGTATGGGGTTTATCTACTCACAATCATAAGCATTCAATAAGAATACATATATGAAAGCATAATTGAGCACTTTTAAGAATGAAAATTAATAAATTTTAAATTTAATAAAAACCTTAAAGACCAATATCAATGATTCCAAGAGAAATTAAAAGTCTAAGAATCTCAAAATAATGTAAAAGTGTGTAGCCCTAAACAAGAAAGAAAATAATAGTATTTGAATACATAATAAAATTTACCTAAACAAAACAGAATAACAAACGGAAGCAGTGATGAGGCCTTTGGAAATGAGTCATATAGACTAAGTACAACTCGTTGTCAGTCTTTTAGACATGTTGTCACTTGAACCTTTGTTGTTGGTAATGACTTTTCAAGTCTTTTTATGAGTTGTAGGTTGAACCATTATCAAATTACTTGTCCTCAATGATTTAGAATATTTTTTATGCTCAGAACGATTACTCAAGATGAGTCATTGTTGGACATGATAACTCGTAGTCTACACTTGTCACCTTTTATAACAAATAGTAATATTTCAGTACTTCATCATAGTTGAACAAAATTACTCTCTCTACGACTCGTAGTGTGTCCCTGCTAGTCGTGGTCAACCTGCCTTTATATCCTTTAGTCCAATAACCCTTTTGGACTGATGAAAACCTTGATAACGAGTAGTTTTTTGACCTAATGACTAATTACCCAAGATATCTTCTTGCACTAGTGCATTTTTTTCTTTCTCTATTCTAATTAAATTGAACCATATTTCTTGAAAAAATCAACATCCACATCATATCTAGTTAAAATACCTTTGAATTTGCAATAATTTTCTATGTTAAGCATCTTAAGTGTTGTAATGCTATGGAAAATCACAAATTCAAAAGGAAATATCAAGTAAGTGGTAAACCTACGACACACCTCGAGCCTCTGAGAGTGAGTCAGAAGGTTCCAACAATTTTGAGGTTGAGTACTCAGAGTGTTCTTTTGATGATCAACATACTCGTCAGACCACTAGGGCCAATGCGAAGGAGTTGGAAAAGACGAAGGATAAAGTTACACCTTCAATTAATTTGGTGCCTGTGTTCATCCAATTGAACCCTCCCCGTCTAAAAAGAGAGGTCTATAATTATACCTTAATGGGAGTGAGCCACAAACTGAGTGAATATAGAATAGACATGATCTTCATAGGTGGTAGAGTCCAACATAGATCTTTCGACAAACCTACTACAAGACGTACTAAAACAAGGTCCAACTCCAGTTGATGGATGACACCAAATTAAGGATATTACTATATTGGTGATATGGAGATAAAAAAAATAAAGTGATCAAGAAGAAAAGTATTCAGAAAGATCCTCGCATGTTACCTGAGGCACTTCATCAAAGTATTGAGTTGTACCAGGTGTTTGAAAGGTACAAATTGGAGTGGATGACTAAGAGATTAGGCATATATGGGGCTAAAGTAATGAGATTTCAACACGTAATATGTCTCCAAACTAAAGAATATGACTGCTTATGAGAAAAAGAAATATATAAGATAGCATCCTAGATTAGACATGGTAATGATGAATCGTAAATCAATTGATATATCTATGACACTTATTTTAGAGATATTATTTGGGGCAATAATTGATATAGCAGTGGAAAGTCCTGAATATGCTAAACTGAAAAGGTTATTCGATAAAGACAAGATTATTTATATTACATGCTCGGCGGGACACATTATGGAGACCAAGAAGAATTTAAATTGGGTCAATAGGTCAACAATTTATAAGAATTCATTTAGTTTTATCACCAAGTCATGGTGGTCCTATCAGGAATAATTTAGCACCGACCAGGAATGGTAACAGACTTAGTTCTGACAACACTGGCATGGTAAATGCATTCAAGAAATAGTTGGAGATGAATATATCATATATTATTATAGACAAGATCTAGAAGAGGGAATTACATTTTGATACATTAGGAAATTAGGGAACTTATAATGCGTTAGGAAATTAGGGCACTTAAGATGTTTGAAAGGCGAATAAGTGAAAGTACAAAGGTAATTTTATGTTTATATAATGGATTTTTGGGTGTTTGCAGGTTGAAGAAGTCTCAATAAATAAAGTTCTGGATATTGGACTAAATGGGTATTAGATGAGAATTGACATAATTATGAGATCTGACCACAATCGTACTTGGGTATCGGAGGAAGACACAAAAAAGTGAATCTCATATGTTGCTTAAATAAGAACTTTCCATAAACATACCTTGATTATATGATCATAGCATGTAATATTGGTAAGAGATAGTTGGCACCATGCTTGTAACTCATAACTGATATCTGTACTAGAACACTACATAATATACATATATAAATGTGGTAACATAAGCAGTAAGGCTATAAGTTTCAAATCTGAAACATAAAATCTGATAAACGGGGTCTAGAAATACCCAAAACTAAAATATACTATTTGAATATATGATAGTCTGAAAGCCTCTAAGCTGTCTGAATAAGAAATTGATGGGAAATGTCCCCAACTAACTCCAACTACTAAAATGAACTAAGTATTGAAATGATAAAGTAAAGATCATGTCCTTGAAGGATGAGGACTCATAGCTAATTCTAACTACTAGATACTACAATGCTACTTATGCTCTAGAGCTCATGCTTCTGAACCTATGGCGTAAAGTAAAACGCCATAGCACAAATATGCTAGTACGATTGAATATACTAGTATGCATGTGATGTAGGCTAAATTCAAGGGTTCATATGCATGAACAATACTAAATGACTATATAACATGAACGTAAGAATACATGTATGAACAAGTAACTGTAACTGAGACCATACTAACACTAGGTACTGAGTTCTGAGTACTGATTTACTAACATCTGGGTTTACTGATACTGATAACTGAGTCTAGTAAATACAGGGGAAACTGATGGTATATTATTAGCAGAGAAATAATTATTTCTAATAGTTTTGAGTTTGAAGAGCTGGTCTGATTAACTGTATCTGACAGTCCTAAAACTGATTACTGGTAATATGATTTATTGATAACTAACATTACTGATATAACTAAGATAACTGGTATAACTTATATAACAGATACTGAGCGACTGTATCTGACAGTCTATGTTTTGATGGAACTAACTCAGTTCTATACTATTCGGAGTTGACTGTATGTGATAGTTCATAATTCTGTAGAACTATCTGAGTTCTATTACTGAGACTGAATGAATATATCTTATAGTCCTTATTTTGTAACTTAAACTATGGGAAGTATTTATCTAACCGTCATGTCCCAAATTATTACAATATAGCTGAGTTGGGGTCTAATTTGTAACCCCAATTGGAATGGTGTCAATAACGTGCCACTGTTAAGGACAATCTGTGAGTAACCCTCATATAATAGGTAACTCTAATGAGAATGGCGGGAACCCTCATATAATAGGTTAAGCTACCTCATCTACCCTCGTATAATAGGCTATGATGTCTCAACCTACACTGGCAACGTAGTTCAGGAGTACAAGGATAGCTTCTAAGAATCACACCCTCATGTAACAGGTGAGTTCCCATCCTTGGGTTCACTTGATAATAATTTATACTTCCATCTGAATAGATGTTGACCATAATCAACAGAACTTGACTAGACTGATTTCATGAAGTTCCATTGACTGACGGAATACTACTGAGATTTCCTGAGTCACATGACTGACGGAGTTCATTGGATTATGTCTTGACTAGGGATATTATGAAACATGACACTGGATCTAGGTATACAACTATATTTTTTGGGTACAAGTACCTCTAAGACTTAATAGAAGGAAAATGACAAACCATGACTTTCTTGAATACATGGCCAACATCAACAATTCATACTATGACAGTAGGGCAAATTTCATGATGCACATGGTTATCATAATCTTGTATATAGGTTGGAATACACATGATAATGTCTTAACTTCTTCATTTTAATAAGATGATTATATCATCACGCAATTGCATTACACAACAATCCTTATGTAAATCATTTTAAACATAGGGGAACGCATACATTCATAACTTGGGTAACAGTCTAACTATCAAGCATAATTCTATTCTCATAAGTATTTTATTACACTTAGGTTGCATGATTTAAGGCTTAGCCATGAGCATGAATTAAATACAACATTACTTTGCAATTTAACCAAATTTCATGATTTCAGTCCACATATTAGCATAATTTTATAAAAATATAATAAAGGTTCCATCTTGGAATTCATACAACAGTAACACAAGAACATAATTCAATTTATAGATTGAATATCACAATTCATAATTGAAAATGGATTCTTGGGATTCATGGTTGGCAGGAGTTCATGAATGAACACTATGCATACCTTAGATGAAATATTCTTGAGGATTCATGGAGAAATTTACTTGAACTTGGATCCCCAATTGAAAACCCTAATGTGTTCTTGAGAGGATTTTGAGAGAAAAGGGTGTATTTTGGTGTAAATAAGGCTTAATCCCGTGTTTAAGCCTTATATAGGATTGGTAAAATTACCCCTTTGCCCTTAAAAATGCAGACATTTAATGACTAAATAACTGGGCACAAACGCTATGAGTGATATGGTGCATCAAGTGCTGCGGCGGTATACCTGACGCAGTGTGCCATAAACGCATTGAGCCTCAGTTGTTTTGGCTCTGGCAGTCTGCGCAACTGGTGACTAATGTGATTGGCAATGCAGGACGCCAAGATTGCATTGGTCCACTATTTTGGACTTCCAATCTTGATCTAAAGGAGTTTCCAAAAAATCTAAAACTTGTCCAGGAATACCTATTGGCCTTCTTGATCATTAATCAATAGGAATACAGATCATTAAAGGACATCAAGGTGGCGAAATGAATTGTCCAACTTTTGAAGGACAAAATTAAGTTAAGTCAGGACTATAGCTAAAACTTTCTAAGTTTAGGACCCCTTTGACACGCTTAAAGGACTGTATTAAGCTTTAGAATTTTATGAGGTTTTACAATATATACCCCTTAAGAACATTCATCCTCAAATGAGACTGATTGATAGGGGAGAAATGATGTACTGAAACACATGTAGATCATAAATGACTGGAATAAATTTCATGACTGACATGACTGATATCTGAATATATCTACTGAGCATACATATTTGATGTATATGTAACTGATTCGTGAATGCATAACTGAGTGTTTTGATAAGTTGGGTTTTATCATGATGAGAATGCATATCTAATGCATAAATACGTAACTGACATGATACATGACTGATTATGCAATGGTACTTAGTACTAAATTTATAATGGAATTCTGAGCATGAAACTGAATACCAAGTTGGTAATGAAAATGAACATGTAAATTGGCTAAGCTTAAGAAAAGCTTTTATCTTGGAATGAGTCATAATTAGCGGATAAGAGGTGAGCATACATGGTATGCATGTCTGCTTTTACTTCCTAATTACCTCCCTCAACAGACTAATTCTGCCAAAGAACTTTGACTAAAGGGACTTCTTTGTTCCTCAGTCTACAAATCTGGTAGTCTAGGATTTCGATGGTGATTTTCCTCATGAGAGAGACTATTCAGAACATCTACACTCTGAATAAGGACTACAACTGCTGGGTCACCTTACACTTCTTGAGTAAAGAGATATGGAAATCTGGATAAACTAAGGCTAGATCTGAAGAAAACCCGAGCTTATGAGATATCTTGCCGTAATGACTAAGAATTTTTTACGGGACCGACATATAGGGGACTGAGCTTTCCCTTCTTGCTGAACCGCTTTACTCCCATTAAGGGAGAGATCTTTTGATATAGTCACCAATATTGAACACGAATAAATAGAAATATGAGAACATAGCTGAGTATGTAACAGATAACATAAACTGAGTCTGAAACAAGATGTATGATCTGAATACTGTGAACTGAATATTCTAAACTGAATCGAGCCTCTAAATACGTGGCTCATGGATGAGATTGGATCTTGAGGGTTAACTTATGAGTATCCCCTACTCCAAACTAGATTCATTACATGAAGAGAGAATGGGATGCTCATGTTATGAAAATTTAGGGGATTATAGTGTATCTCTGATAACGCTCAATCTACAACTCTCATAGGAGTGTAAAGCGGTCGTTAGAAAATATAGAACCCAACTGGGCTGGGTATCGATCCCTCAGGGAATAGCTTGGTCAACAAGTAAGCAACGATTACTAGACTTTTAGTGCAAGTCTCGTAAAAAGGGGGGATTGTAATGTGTAACCAAAATATGAAAGTAAAAACTGAAAATAGCAAAGTAAAAAGAAAGAATGTTTAGTATGTTGTAAAACAATGAGAATTGAAGCGTTGGGGTTATGTCCACCTCCTGAGTTATACGTCTCTATTGACTATGAGTGTGTAGAGTTCCGACATGCATGTGCTTATAGAGAATTGTATTCGATGGTAAATCTAGGCATCTTTCGACCTATTCGAGGATTATTTCACTTTAACTCTTTCGAGCTTAAAACGTGTCTAACGGTACGAATTCTCAAGAGGTTAACCCAGTTACGGCACTAACTTTTTAATAGGGGATGGGACCCTACTACCTTGACATTATCTCTTTTCCAGACAAATAACCTTTCTTTCAAACAAGTTAAATGTTATAATGGCGTATTCTTGCGTTTGCAACCACAAAGAATGTAGATTAAGATGAAGAGAATAATGATATAAGCAGCATACATGTCACGAACTCACAAACTCACAGCAATAGATAGTATCTCAGTTGGCTTCCATAACCCCAACAGAGAAGTTTAGTTACCTATGAATGCGAAGGAGATCACGATTGACATTGTTGTTATACCACAAGATTGATTAATTTCGTGTAGCACAAGTGGTAGGCATTTAGGCGTGAATTCCTAGGCAAAGTAACGATTCTCTTGTTGCGGAAATTAAGAATAAATGAATAGAAGAAGAAAAATAGAATTAATGGAAATATTAGAAGAGTTGTAATTGATGGAAGAATTAGAATTGTTAATTGAAGAGTGTATATTTGAAAGATTTTTTAAAAATCTCTAGCATGATAGGGTATTTATAATACCTATATCCTAGTCCTACTAAGCTAATGAAATATCTAACCAAATCCTACTAAACAAATGAAATACTTAACGCAATTGTACTAGGTTAATGTATCATTATCCAAATCCAACTAAGTTACTGCAAGTCCCCAAAGTCTTCAGAAATGTTGTTTTAGCCCGGGACAGATTTTCCATGTATCAATTTTCATCCTTTAGGCGTTCAAGCTCCCTTTCCTTCCTTCGTGAGCTTTCTTTGGCGTCAAGTAAGCCATAAAATGCTGATTTTTGCATCATTTATACCTGAAACTTTGCTAATCATGTTCGTTAGCTCACTAACAGGAAAAAGGACTAAAAGCGCATGAAATATATACTTTGTTCTCAAAACATGGCATAAATATGGGCTAAATATATTGATATAGGCGCGTAATATCGCCTATCATCTACACCCCACACTTGAAGCTTTGTTCGTCCTCGAAAAACATATCATGTACTTCTAGACATCAACTTAGGGTTTTCACAGCAACAACACAAAACATTCTTCAAGGCAAGCACAACAATTACTAACAAAGAGTAGCTTTCTGATTATTAGTAGAAACAGTTTAGCCTCTAGCATAGACTCGTGATGGTGGTCAACTCGCATGCAAAAGTTAAGGTACAATGAATCATATACAACTACTCAAACTCATCAACCATGTGTGTCTCACAATATAGTACTCATAATCACTCACAAGTATAGCATATTTTTCAAACATGGGTATCAAAATATCCTTGCTCTCACTCTCACAAAGAATTCATATGTAGCAACTGATGACCATAGGCTTGCCCTTAGTGTAATACTCCACTAAATATCAGAATGTTAAGATTAGGATCAAGTAGGTCTTTTGATGGTTGTAATGTAGGCTAAGGGACGGGTAGGATCAGCTATTTTGGCCAGAAATAGTGACTAAGTTCCTAAGCACTTTAATACATCACATTGTATCATTGACACTTTTTTATTTCATCCTTTCTTCTTCTTTTCTTCTACCACCCTTGTTCTCCTCTTTTGTTTTTCAGTTTTAAACATAACTCACTTTTCAGCTTTCTTTTTCCTTCTTCTTTTCACAACATCCCTCTTATGATAGCACTTTATTTTTCATAACACATTCAAGCACCATTACAATTTAAAGCATCATACTTACCCAATTTCCTCTTATATTGTCACATGACTTTATACTTTAAAGCACTTAGGAATTTGGATCAAATCACGGTCTTGAAAAAATGGATTAGGCTTACATACAAGGTTGTCAAAGAAATAGGCTAAAGGCTCAAAAGGGTTTAACTAGGATGATGTCCAAGGGTAGGTAAAACAAAGGTAAACATATGTAGGTTGCCAAAGAAATGCCTAAATCATTTCCTAAACTTACACTCCTTATTTTCTCTTTGCATACATACCAGGCAAGTTCTAGCATCAGCCACAAACATAGAATATACTATTAATCTCACACACACAAGGCACATGGTTGACTTTATTTGGAAGTAATATAGACTCTTGACCCAACAAGTGAAGGAATTGAACCACATAATATCACATAATGAGTCACAATTAGAGCCTAAACGTCTCAATAGTCATAATTGTAGCACATACTCTTGTTATAATCTCATGTTGCCTATTGGAATTATTTCATGCGAAGCTAAAAAAAATTATTCCTAAACAACGACACAAAAATAAAACAAATTAAACAGAGTAAACAAACATAGATGCGATAGAGAAGTATAGCATGCGATACCGCCACCCCACACTTAAACGGGACACTGCTCTCAGTGGAAAATAAATACGAAAAACCTGGTCAGTCGAACTCTTCCTAAATGTCGGGGGTCATACACCCTTCGTCGGAATCATTATAAGAGTCGTCGTCAGAGTTCTCCTTCTCGTCGGAGTCTGGCAAGCGTCGATCGTCATCGGTCGGCACATCATCGTCTAGAGGTTCCTCAAAGTAAACGCCCAGTCCACACATCTCCCGTGCATGCATGTTCACTGGATAGTCGTGGTCCAGCTGTTGGAGCTCTGCAGTAGTTGGAACACGTCCACCACTTATCATAATAAATCGTGTCATGCCATAAAGATGACGGAAGAAACTCTCATCACGAGCATGTCTCTCCGCAGTAGTAAGGTTGACACCATGAGTTGTTTCAGCATCTTTGACCTTTGTGAGGTCAACCTTCTTCGGGTTATGTGGGAGTTTGTGATCAGCTGGTTCCTCTTCGATATCCTCTTTCCGCAAGATTGCTGTCAACAGATTGCCAAAAGTGAAGTGGGACCTTTTGTGGAGTCTGGCCTTCCGCATTGTAGAGCGAATGATTGCCTCAAAGTTGATAGGGACATTCGTCATTAAAGCATAGACCAAACACACTCTATCTCTTGATATTTTGGTATATTGAGTCCCAGGAATAAGGCATGAGTTGACAATACGCAACCAGATTCTTGCTTCCCTATTCAATGGAGCATAGGGGAAGGTGTTGTGTCGTCCGGTGTCTTGGTGTCTGCCCCACCTTGCCATGGATCTACTTCCACAAAGTGTGTGTTGTATTGCTCTATAAGGAGGCCTACTGTACAGCTCTTTGAATGGTGCTGGGTCGACCGAAGGTAAGCCAAGAAAGGAGTTGATCAAATCCGCGTTGAGCTGTAACACTTGGCCCCGAATCTTGACTTCGTTGCCTGTGGTTTTCGGCGACCAGTTGGCATAGAATTCCCTTGTCAAATCGAGATTACATTCTCCCATGTCGCGGAAGATGAAATCCAGATTCAACGCCATTATTTTCGCCAACATACGTGGCTCCTTCTTCGCTAGGGTGTCCTTATTGATCAAGTCGACGTGAACATATTTTCTTTCCTTGTTGTTCTTGTACCATTCTTTGGCTTCCTCCTCAAGAACCCATTTTATTCCAAACATTCGGCGGGGTAGTTTCATGGAGGATGATTCTCCTTGGTCCTTGCGACCTCTCTTCTTGCCCTTTTGGGAAGTGGTAGCCTTATCTTGTCTCGCTTTAGGTGCCATTGTTCCTGAGACTTAAACAATATTCATGTTAGCATCAACTCAAAGGAAACAATCTATAAACAAGCCGTCGGGGTACCACCCCACACTTAGGTTCGTTTATACAAAACAGTGAAGTGAATGTAGTCGATTACTTGAACTTCGTCGACATACGTTTTAGGAACTATATTCCGACAAGAAAATCAGCGATGCATCACTACTTGCAGCCATTGCACTACTTTCATGTTAGGTATAACAAAACTACTACATAGGGGTTACATCATGGTATTGTTATTTTCAACAATCACAACCTCCTAAGTCAGTAGGCAACTATAAGTCTTATCTCGATGAACGGGATAGTCTAACATGTAAGTATCCAAGTATCAAGCTTAAGCAATTTTCATAACCATAGCAATTCCGCAAATAGTATAACAATGCTAGTAAAACCAAATTCAAGTCGGAAACAAGTCAAGATTATCCTAACGTATATGTTGACTCACATGGTTTTGTATCAACAATCCAAACACCTTAACATCACCAATAATCCTTCAAGATGTAGCAATTCATAATAGACATAGTAACGTAGTACTTACGAGAAATAGATGAAGAATAAAAGAGTACTTACGTGATTGAAGCCTTTGGAGATGGTCTTGTGAATTGGAAGAGCAAAAAAGAATAATTTTGAGATGATTTGGGTGGATGTGCGGCGCCTTTAGGTCAATTTCCAATGTGGTTATGTTTCAAGACTAAGTCCCCTTTATATGGGAAAAGAATAGGTCGGGTTTTGACCCATTTACAAATGGTTTAGAAGACAAAAATGACCTCTATACGGTGCATAGTGCTTTGCATAATCATAGTATAGGCGGCGCATAGTGTAGTGCATTTAGGGACATATGCGGCGCATAGTGTATAGCATTTAGGGACATATGTGCCGCATAGTGTATGGCATTTGAGATACTGAGACCTAATGCTATATCATAGGCGGCGCATAGTGTATAGCACACTTAAGCATGGGCGGCGCCTATGTCTTTGCACACTATATTCCGAGACCTTAGGCTATAGTATAGGTTTTGCATTGTTCGTGGCCTAGTTTTACCTAGGCCTAGCCTTCCTTGATTCCTATTTTGGCATGAGCAATGCTCAATCCATAGCCTTATGCATCCTTATTCCTAACTTACCACCTTTACCATACAATACGTCCAAATCGTCATTTGAAACCAATCTCCTCGTTGAATACTTCTCGCACCTATATTTGCTCAAAACCAATGAAAACGATTAGTACGATGGGTTGCCTCCCACCAAGCGCCTTAGTTTTGGTCGTGGCACGACTCTTATTTTTGGATTTTCTCTTATCAAAAGCAAAACAAGTAATAGAACAAAAGAAAGACAAAACTATAAACGAAAAACGATAAAACAATAAAACGATGGGTTGCCTCCCATGTAGCGCCTTATTTATTGTCGTGGCTCGACATAGTTTCCTCGAGTACTTAGACTTCGTCAAGGTAAGTGATGGTCATTGAGTCAAGAGGACCGATATAAGGTTTAACACGTTGGCCATTCACTTTGAAGACAACACCATTATTGTCTTCCAATTCGACTACTCCAGACGAGTAGACTTGGATAACTTTGTATGGACCAGACCACTTAGACTTTAACTTACCTGGGAAGAGCTTCAATCTGGAGTTGTAGAGAAGTACCATATCACCCCTTTGGAAGTTTCGTCGAACAATCCGCTGATTATGATACTTTTTCATCCGCTCCTTGTATAGGTCTGATCTTTCATATGCATGGAGACAGAACTCATCTAATTCGTTCAGCTGCTCCAACCTCAGATTCTTAGCATCATCCCAATTCAAATTCAATTGCTTCAATGCCCACAATGCCTTATGCTCGAGCTCGATGGGTAAGTGACAAGCCTTCCCATAAACTAGTTGATAAGGAGACATGCCAATGGGTGTTTTGAATGCAGTCCTGTACGCCCATAGTGCATCATCAAGCTTCCTAGACCAATCCTTCCTATTCGCATTAACCGTCTTCGCAAGGATTTGCTTGATCTCGCAATTGGAAACTTCTACTTGTCCACTAGTTTGGGGATGATAAGGCGTAGCTACCTTATGTTGCTTGACACCATACTTGGCCAAAACTGATTTGAATAACTTGTTGCAAAAGTGAGATCCTCCATCACTTATGATAGTACGAGGTACTCCAAAGCGAGAGAAGATATTCTTCTTTAAGAACGATACAACACGCTTCCCTTCATTGTCGGCCAACGCTACAGCTTCCACCCATTTTGAAACATAATCTACAGCAACCAAGATGTACTTCATTCCAAACGAATTCACGAATGGGCCCATGAAATCAATACCCCACACATCAAAAAGTTCTACCTCAAGAATTTTGGACATGGGCATCTCATGGTGTTTCGATATAGCACCTTGGCGCTGGCATTGGTCGCACCTTCTAACATAGTCGTAGGCATCTCTAAATATCGAAGGCCAATAATAACCACTTTGCAACACCTTTCTTGCTGTCCGATTACCTGCATGATGTCCTCCAACTTGGGAAGTGTGGCATGCTTCCAAAATATTAGGCACCTCTACATGGGATATACATCGTCGAATAATACCATCCGCGCATTGTCAAAACAAATATGGCTCATCCCAATAGTAGTGTTGTACGTCATGCATAAACTTCCTCCTTTGGTGGTAAGATAAATTGGCAGGTATCACATTACTCACCACAAAATTTGCAAAGTCGGCATACCATGGTAATTTTTCCATTGTCGTCGCTAATATCTCTTCGTCAGGGAATGCATCATCAATCTGAATTTCAGGTTGCGCCACATGCTCATTTTAGAGACTAGATAGGTGATCAGCCACTTGGTTCTCGCAACCTCTTCTATCTTTGACTTCAAAATCAAACTCTTGTAGCAGCAATACCCATCGAATCAACCTTGGTTTTGCATCCTTCTTTGTTATTAGATACCTAAGAGCTGCATGGTCTGTATGAATGAGAACCTTAGTTCCCAATAGATAGGCACGAAACTTCTCAAACGCATACACAACCGCTAGGAGCTCTTGTTCTGTCACAGTGTAGTTCCTTTGGGCTTTATTTAGGACCTTACTTGCATAGTAGATAGGATGAAATAATTTTTCCTTTCTCTGACCAAGAACAGCACCAACGGCTATACCACTAGCATCACACATGACTTCGAACGGGAGAAACCAATCTGGTGCTACCATGATAGGGGCTTCAATGAGTTTTGCTTTGAGGCATTCGAATGCCTTTAAGCAATCTTCATTAAAGTCAAACTTCGCATCTTTCTCCAATAGTTTGCACAATGGACTAGCAATTTTGGAGAAGTCTTTAATGAACCGACGATAGAAACCTGCATGGCCGAGAAGACTACGAACTCCTTTCACCGAAATTGGAGGCGGTAGCTTCTCAATAACCTCTATTTTTGCTCGATCAAACTCTATTCCTCTTTCGGAGATTTTGTGCCCAAGAACGATTCCTTCTTTTACCATGAAGTGGCACTTCTCCCTATTTAGCACAAGGTTAAATTCTACACATCTTTGCAACGCCATGCTTAGGTTCGCCAAGCACTCCTCAAAAGACTCACCAACAACTGAAAAATAGTCCATGAATACCTCCAAAGTGTCTTCAACCATCTCAGAAAAATAGACATCATACAGCATTGAAAGGTGGCTGGTGCGTTACATAACCCGAATGGCATACGTTTGAAGGCAAATGTACCATATGGGCATGTAAACGTTGTCTTCTCTTGGTCTTCGGGGGCAATACAAATCTGATTGTATCCTGAATAACCGTCCAGGAAACAAAACCATCCTTTCCCCGCTAATCGATCTAGCATTTGGTCCATGAATGGCATTGGGAAGTGATCTTTGAGTGTCCAAGAATTTAGCTTTCGGTAGTCCATGCATACTCTCCATCCAGTGACGGGTCTGAGTAGAATAAGCTCATTCTTAGCATTCGTGACCACCGTCATGCCTCCTTTCTTGGGAACACATTGTACCGGGCTTACCCATGTACTATCAGAGATTGGATATACAACTCCTGCATCTAACCACTAGATAATTTCTTTCTTCACCACTTCTTGCATTGGTGGGTTTAGACGTCTTTGATGCTCAATGGTGGGTGTGCAATTTTCTTGAAGCTGAATTTTATGTGTACAAATCCCTGGTGGAATACCAATAATATCCGCAATGGTCCATCCAATGGCTCGTATATACTTGCGTAGAATAGCAATAAGAGCTGCAACTTGTTGCTCACCCAAATCGGCTACCACAATAACTGGAAGTGTGTTTCCGCTTCCTAAGAATGCGTACTTTAAATGACTTGGCAGCTCCTTCAATTCTAACGTGGGTGGCTCTTCAATAGATGGCTTAGCTGGTGGTGTGGGTCGATTCTTGAGATCAAGGTCCAGCTTCGTGGGAGCATAGCGATATGTCCCTAATCCCGATAGAGCACAAATAACTTCTTCACAATTTTCAGCATCCTCATTCTCTTCATTCATAAGCACAACCTCCAAAGGGTCATCAATGATTTGCTCTTCTTCAAGTAATTCTTTCTCATCATCAAAGAAAACATCAACCACCGAAAATACACTTAGATCTTTGGGTTGCTTCATTGATTTGCACACATCAAAGCGAACCACTTCGTCATTTATTCGGAATGAAAGCTCATTAGCTCTCAAATCAATAAGCACACTTCCTGTAGCAAGGAAAGGGCGCCCCAAGATTATGGGAACTTCTGAGTCTGTCTCACAATCCAAAATAACAAAGTCTGCCGGAAAGATGAATGAAGAAACCTTCACCAATACGTCAAATAGAATACCAACAGGTCGTTTTACCGACCTATCCGCCATGACGAGCCTCATATTGGTTGGAGTAGGATCACCCAACCCAACTTCTTGTAGATCGATAATGGCATCAAATTGATGCTGGATCCTAAGTCACATAATGCTTTGGCTAAATTCAAAGATCCAACGGTGCAAGGAATAGTGAAAGCTCCGGGGTCGGCCTTCTTCTGAACTATCGATCGGGTAGCAATTGCATTACAATGATGCACATCTTCTTTCAACTCATAACTTGCTGCCCGCTTCTTAGTCAAAAGATCCTTCATAAATTTTGCATACCCAGGCATTTGTTCAAGTGCCTCCACCAATGGAACATTAATGGTCAGCTGCTTTAACATAGTCATGAATTTGCTGAACTTTGTGTCATCCGCCACCTTCTTCAATCTTTAGGGAAAAGGTGGTGGTGGGTATGGAAGTGTTCTCTCCACGGTTTTCTTCTCCTCTTGCTTCCATTTTTCAGATTTTTCAGGTTGCACAGCACTGGGTGAGGCGTCCTTGTCATCAGGAGTAGGTGCTGCGGCATCTTCTCCTTTTGCGTTGTCATCCATGACCGCAACTTCATCAACCACTTGCTTGCCTTTTGCTGAAGTTTCCAGCACCTTACCACTTCTGGTAGTGATGGCCATGCATGACTCATCATTCCTTGGGTTTTGCACAGTATCGCTAGGTAAGGTGCCAGCCTTTCTTTGATTGAGTGCTGCTGAAAGTTGGCTCAATTGCTGTTCTATTTGCTTGATTGAAGTGGAATGAGAATCAACTAATTGTTTCATGGAGGACAAATCATTAATTACCTCCGTAACTCCCGCGCTCGTTGCTTCCACTCCTTTCAATAATTTAGCCATCATGTCTTCCATACTTCCAGAATTAGATGTGGTGGTGTCACGTCTACCAGGGGGAACGTACAAACCACTCTTTTCATTCTTGTTCTTCCAACTACCTTGGTCCTTGGATTTATCATAATAGTTCCAACCTTGGTTTCCTTGGGCATTCCCGTGGAAACCCCCCTGATTGTTCAAGTAGTTGGCCTCCTCTTCCGAATCAGATTCGTCTCTTCCTTTTGACGCAATAGCTTTCACTTTTTCGGTCTTCCCTGATAATAGATGCTTTGTAAGAAGATCCATTTGAGTTTTCATGTGCGCCATATCCTGATCACGTTCTTCTTCTCTTCTTCTTTGGTCTGCAGTCATGCCAATAGACAAAGTGGGGCTTGCTACCTTAGAATCCCTGGTATGCCAAGCTCTACTTTGTTTCATCATACGATCCAGCATATTGCTTGCTTGACCAAAGGTGAGGTCCATAAAAGATCCTCCAGCTGGGTTATCCACCACTGGTTTAGTTATTGAATTCAAGGCTCTATACAAGATCTCCATTAGGTGGACATTAGTCATGTGATGGTTTGGGCATCTCGCTAGCTTTGTCTTGAACCTCTCCCATGTTTTATGAAGAGCTTCAGTGGGAAGCTGACGAAAGTTACTGATTTCATCTCTCAATTGTGCCCTCTTGGATGGTAGAAAGAATCTTTCTAGGACAGCGTCTCTCAATTGCCTCCAATTTGTAATTGAATCAGGAGTCAGCCCATTAAACCATAGTGTTGCCTCCCCAGACAGAGACAATGGAAATAAGCGTAATCGAATTGCATTCTGACCAACACCAGGATTGTCAAACGACTTGCATGTAGAAATAAAGTTGATGAGATGCATATTTGGATCATCGCCTTCTAGTCCACCAAATAATCCCTTGAGTTGCAATAACTGAATCATGGTGCTTGTGATGTTGAACTTGGCTCCGGGCGCTAATGGTGGTGGAATTATGGCTCCAGTGGCTCCGGCACCATCAAGATCATCATCATCATCGTCGAAAGCTGGCTGCATAGGTTGGCGATCATACCTAAACCGTGCTTGTCGACCTCTTCTGTTGACAGGTGTTATAATTTCAGCATCACGCCTAGGGTTTAGTAACTCGTCATCACCTAAATCCTCATCGTCGGGATTTGTTGCTCGTGCAGGGTTATCAATGTTCTGCTGTTGAACCTGGGCTGCGGCAAGGGCAGCCAGTCTTGCTTGTTCCTGTTGAGTAGCCATCCTTTCGATTTCTGCTTGTGCTTCCATTCTTCCTATGCGTTGTGGTTCAGGATTGATAGGTAATAACGGTTGACCAGAACTTCTAGTATGGGGCATGCACTGAATAAAAACCTGCAGTAAACAAAGACAAAAACTGAAAGTAAAAGTACGAGAATCTTTGACCAAAGGGTCTAGTAATTATCACGAACTTGATTGACACTCGTATTCCCCGACAACAGCGCCAATTTTTGATAACGCTCAATCTACAGCTCTCGTAGGAGTGTAAAACGGTCATTAGAAAATATAGAACCCAACAGGGTTGGGTATCGATCCCTTAGGGAATAGCTTGGTCAACAAGTAAGCAACGATTACTAGACTTTTAGTGCAAGTCTCATAAAAAGGGGGGATTGTAATGTGTAACCAAAATATGAAAGTAAAAACTGAAAATAGCAAAGTAAAAAGAAAGAATGTTTAGTATGTTGTAAAACAATGAGAATTGAAGCGTTGGGGTTATGTCCACCTCCTGAGTTATACGTCTCTATTGACTATGAGTGTGTAGAATTCCGACATGCATGTGCTTATAGAGAATTGTATTCGATGGTAAATCCAGGCGTCTTTCGACCTATTGGAGGATTATTTCACTTTAACTCTTTCGAGCTTAAAGCGTGTCTAACGGTATGAATTCTCCAAGAGGTTAATCCAGTTACGACACTAACTTTTTAATAGGGGAAGGGACCCTACTACCTTGACATTATCTCTTTTCCAGACAAATAACCTTTCTTTCAAATAAGTTAAATGTTATACTGGCGTATTCTTGCGTTTGCAACCACAAAGAATGTAGATTAAGATGAAGAGAATAATGATATAAGCAGCATACGTGTCACGAACTCACAAACTCACAGCAATAGATAGTATCTCAGTTGGCTTCCATAACCCCAATAGAAAAGTTTAGTTAACCATGAATGCGAAGGAGATCACGATTGACATTGTTGTTATACCACAAGATTGATTAATTTCGTGTAGCACAAGTGGTAGGCGTTTAGGCGTGAATTCCTAGGCAAAGTAACGATTCTCTTGTTGCGGAAATTAAGAATAAATGAATAGAAGAAGAAAAATAGAATTAATGGAAAGATTAGAAGAGTTGTAATTGATGGAAGAATTAGAATTGTTAATTGAAGAGTGTATATTTGAAAGATTTTTTAAAAATCTCTAGCATGATAGGGTATTTATAATACCCATATCCTAGTCCTACTAAGCTAATGAAATATCTAACCAAATCCTACTAAACAAATGAAATACTTAACCCAATTGTACTAGGTTAATGTATCATTATCCAAATCCAACTAAGTTACTGCAAGTCCCCAAAGTCTTCAGAAATGCTGTTTTAGCCCGAGACAGATTTTCCATGTATCAATTTTCATCCTTTAGGCGTTCAAGCTCCCTTTCCTTCCTTCGTGAGCTTTCTTTGGCGTCAAGTAAGCCATAAAATGCTGATTTCTGCATCATTTATACCTGAAACTTTGCTAATCATGTTCATTAGCTCACTAACAGGAAAAAGGACTAAAAGCGCATGAAATATATACTTTGTTCTCAAAACGTGGCATAATTATGGGCAAAATATATTGATATAGGCGCGTAATATCGCCTATCATCAATCTCCCCCTTGGGACACTATATTGCTCAAAGACTACTAACTTGGATGAGCTACTGGGGAAGCTGAAGCGATGCACAAGGCACCTTCGAACTGAGTATTAACTGAATAACTAGGATCTAAAACTGAAACATGATACATGAACTGAGCTGAGCTTGCGTCTATCTAGTTGGTTCACCTTAGAATGGTTATATCCATGAGACTTCAGATTGTACATCTGGATAGAAGCGAAAAGAACTCAAACTATATCAACTTGTCCGTCTCACTACAAAACTAAATTACTGGTTTTACGGACTAACTCATGCTGGAAGATTATAGTCGACTGGAGCCTTTTCTCTACCACTCTTTCTATAGAGTTCTAGCGGCTTTAGGGCATAAAGAAATCTTGTTCTTGTCTAAATAAGACAGCTGAATAAGAAAATCATTACATAGGTAAAGTTTTGTAAGATGAGCTGAGGCCTACAAACACCATTTAAGATGAAATGACTAAGCCTATTACACTGCAACTAAGATTACTTAAAAGATTCAAATGGGTTCAGAACACGAGTGCATAAATATACTACTCATATGATTAACCGGATAGCTGATAGTTGAATATTGGGCACGTAATAATAAACTTTACTTTGTTTAAATAGCTGGATTGAGACAATAAAGTGTTATACACAAAATTTAATGGTTGACTGGGTATCATGAGGTAACAGAGCAGGAATTTTTTAAAAGTTGTATTAATTATGGATGAAAGACTGAGTGTACGACATGATTTGGAAACATTTCATAGAATGAGGTACTAAAATACTAATTACTGAGTATCTGACAACTGTACGTTATGGTCAAAAAAGCCTAAAACTGAACTGAGTTTCTGATCTGATTACTAAACTGAAGATGACACTATAACTAGAATTGATATTAGAGCTAAATGTCAGGTTCTGATAGATGAACATTGATAACTGTGGTTTAGACTGATACTAAAGTACTTAATTCTGAGATTGAACACTGATTTCTAAGTCATGAATATTGAAACTGTAACTGAGATGGAAACTGAGTTTTGATAGTTACACAATGAAGACTGACATAAGTCATGGATCTGAAAGTGTACTCTCACTCTGTACTTTCCTAACTTCTAATTACAACCTCTTTCTAGACCTTTACTTGTAGACCTACATGATATTCAAGCCTATCTTCATTACTAAGCTCTTAGGTAATATAAGCATTCAACAATCTTATCTTAACATAAAATATTTACTCTCTCCCTTCTAAGCAACTACTCATCAATACACTATTTTCACAAAGAGAGCTTACTGAAGGGTTAAATCAGGAGGACCTGAATCATGAATGGATACTAACTGAACTTGACACATGGCTAAGGCCTGAGAAATATAATATCAAAAATTTAGATTTACCCAAAAGGTCTGGACTGAGGATATAATCGATACATTATATATCCTGGATTTAACTAATTTGTAAGTGTGTATCATGAGTCATAGAAGTTTGGTATACTGTAAAAAGAGTGACATGTGTACATGAGTCCTGAGTTGCATGACCAGAGTTTGGATTTTTCTACATTCGTGGGTCATGACTTGGATTTCTGAGGGGAATAAAACTGAACTCCTTATGCTGGGAACTAGAATCGTACATGATTCTATGGAAAGTGTGTGAATAATTGTTGGGTTCATAGAGAGATGTAAAACATGCAAAGGCATCATGTTGACTGAACTACGAAACTTTACACTAAGATAAAGATTGGTCGGGAATCATCTTTCCCTTACTGCTTTCCTATACATGTCGGCACTACTATTGAAATTTGAAGGCCTGACTCTTTCTATGTTTTCAAAACTGAATAGTGCCTGTATATCTGTCGGTCTATGATAGACTAACCCACTATAGGAGAGACTAAGAAAAGTCATATTAACACTTGGTCTGACCTCAATGTTGATAGTGACACCATTAGAAGTACTTTCCTGATTCTGTCGGTGCTGAAGAGCATGGAATCTGTTTGGGCATTGCCCACTGATGGAGCTGGAGGAGGCACCCTGCTGATTTGGGCGACCAAACTAAGCTGAAAAATGATTATACTGGCTATGAGGATTGAGCCTAGGACAGTATCGGACTTTGTCACCTGACTCTCCACATCAAAAACATGCATCACTGTCGGCTCTGCATATGCCCTTATAATAATTACCACAAGTCTAACAAAGGGGATAGCTTCAGGCACTACTAACACAGCCCTGAGGTTTAGGACCTGGCGTCCTAACTCTAAATTTAGGGACTGGAGTACTGTCCAAGGAAAGAACAGGAACTAAAAACTTTGGGCAAAACTAAAAGCGGTTGCTACCCTCTGACTTAGGCTAGTTAAAATTAAGGCTACCTATTATAACTCTCTTATTTTCTTTCTTACTATGATTTACCACCTTGATTTGATGGGTGCGAATAACGTGCCTAGGTGGGAAAATGGACTGCTGATTGCTCTGAGCTACTACTGAATAAGATATAGTTAGAGAGTCTATTCTGAATTCGCTATGAAAGACATGCTCATCCAGGGAATCTACTTGGACAAGTGGAAGTACCGACTGGTTCTCAGTCCTCCTTTCATTAGTATTTCTGGGAGATATATTCCTTAATGAAAGAAAGAAATGAATTAGACTGATAGTGCAACTTGAGATAATGCTCACTCGCACGACATGAATACTGAAAGAAGGGAAATTGTTCCTAAAACATCTCATAGCCCCCTTTACATAAGTGTGGTGCACAACACACTCATTTACAATAATCTACTAAATACAACTCTTCAGACTTCCTAGGACACTTTTGAACCTTAGGCTCTGATATCAACTTTCTAACACCCCAAATCTGCTACTCGAAACGCTATACAGTTCTCATGACTGTGAAGGACCACAAGCTAACCCATGACTGATATCTGTACCTGAACACTACATAATATACGTATATAAATGCGGAAACATAAACTGCAAAGCCATAAGGTTCAAATCTGAAACATAAAATTTGATAAATCAATATTTAAATAGTGTATAGAAATACCTAAAACTGATATATACTATCTAAATATACTATAGTGGGAAAGCCTCTAAACTTTCTGAATAAGAAGTTGATGGGACATGTCCTCAACTAACTCCAACTACTAAAATAAACTAAGTACTGAAATGATAAAGTAATGATCATGTCCTCAAAGGATGAGGACTCACTGCTAACTCTAACTTCTAGATACTAGAATGCTACTAATGCTCTGGAGCTTATGCTTCTAAACCTATGGCGTAAAGTAAAACACCATAATGCAAATGCATCAGTACGTTTGAATGTACTGGTATGCATATGAGGTAGGCTAAATTCAAGGGTTCATATACAAGAATAATACTAAATGGCTATATGACATGAACGTGAAAATACATGCATGAACAAGTAACTGTAACTGAGAACATACTGACACTGGGTACTTAGTCCTGAGTACTGATTTACTAATATCTGTGTTTACTGGTACTGATAATTGAGTCTATTGAATACTGGGGAAACTGATGGTATATTACTGATAGAGGAATAATTGTTTCTAACAGTTTTGATTGTGAAGAATTGGTTTGATTGACTCTATCTGACAGTCCTGAAACTGATTACTGGTAACATGAGTTACTAATAACTGACATAACTGATATAACTGAGACAACTGAGACAACTGGTATAACTTATATAACTACTACTGAGCAACTATATCTGACAGTCCGTATTCTGATAGTATTAACTGAGTTCTATACTGTTCTGAGTTGACTTTATCTGATAGTCTTAAAGTCTGTAGAACTATCTGAGTTCTATTACTAAGACTAAATAAATTTATCTAACAGTCCTGATTCTATAACTGAAACTGTGGAAAGTAGTTATCTAACTGACATTCCCCAAATAATTATCATATAGCTGAGTTGGGGTCCAATCTGTAACCCTAATTAGAAGGGTATCAGTACCGCACCACTACAAAGGACAATCTTTGAGTAACCCTCATATAACAGGTAACTCTAGTAAGAATGGTGGGAACCCTCGTATAACAGGTTAAGCCACCATATCTACCCTCATATAACAGGCTATGATGTCTCAACCAACGCTGGCTGTGTAGTTTAGGAACACAAGGATTGCTTCTACGAATCACACCCTCTTATAACAGGTGAGTTCCCACCCTCATATAACAGGTAAGTTCCCATTCTTAGGTTTGCTCGGTGCTAATTCCTACTCCCATCTAAATAGACTCTGAACATAATTAACTAAAATGGACTATACTAATTTCATAGAGTTCTGTTGACTGATGGAATACTATTGAGATTTTTGAATTTACTGAGATTTCCTGAGTCACATGACTTACTGAGTTCTATAGATCATGGCTTGATTAAGGATATCGTGAAACATGGCACTGGCTCTAGGTACGCAACCATATGTTTTGGGTACAAGTACCCCCAGGACTCGATAGAAGGAAAATGACAAAGCACGACTTTCTTGAATACATAGCCAACATCAACAATTCATACTACGATAGTAGGGGATATTTCATGAAACACATGGTTATCATAATCTTATATATAGCTTAGAATTCACATGATCATGTCTTAACTTCATCATTTTAATGTCATGATTATATCATCACACAATTGCATTACACAACAATCCTCATGGAAGTCATTTAAACATAGGGGAACACATACATTCATAACTTGGGTCACAGTCTAACTATTAAGCATAATTTCTATTCTCCTAGGCATTTTATCAAATACTTAGGTTGCATGATTTAAGGCTTAGGCATGAGCTTGAATTTAATATAACCTTACTTCGCAATTCAACCCAAGTTCATGATTTCAGTCCACATATTATCATAATTTCATAAAAACATGATCAAGGGTCCATCTCTGAATTCATATAAAAACAACACAAGAACATAATTCAATTCATAGAATGAATATCACAATTCGTAATATAAAACTTGATTATTGGGCTTCATGGACGAAAGGAGCTCATTAATGAACACTATACATACCTTCGATGGAAGATTCTTGATGATTCACAGAGAAATTTACTTTAACTTGGATCCCTAATTGAAAACCATAATGTGTTCTTGAGAGTATTTTGAGAGAAAAGGGTGTATTTTGGTGTAAATAAGGCTTAATCCCGTGTTTAAGCCTTATATAGGGTTGGGAAAATTACCCCTTTACCCTTTAAAATATGGATATTTAATGACTAAATAACTGGGCACCAATGCTATGAGTGATGTGGTGCGTTGAAGGCTGCAATGCTATACCCAATGCGGCGTGCCATGAATGCATTGAGCCTCAGTTTTTTTGGCTCTAGCAGTCTGCACAACTGGTGACCAACGCGATTGGCGATGCTGTGCGCCAAGATCGCATTGGTCCAATATTTTGGACTTCTAATCTTTATCTACGAGTTTTTGAAAAATCCAAAACTTGTCCGGGAACACCTTTTGACCTTCCTGATCATGAATCAATAAGAACACGGACCATTAAAGGACATTAAGGTGGCAAAATGAATTTACTAACTTTTGAAGGCCAAAATTAAGCGTAGTCTGGAATGTAGCTACAATTTTCTAAGTCTAGGACCCCTTTGACACGCTTAAAGAACTATATTAAGCTTTAGAATTTTATGGAGTCTTACAAGGCTATTGATAGAAATTGCCTAATGTGTATTCTGGATGAAATGAGGAGTACAAATAAGAAGGGAATAACCAATAGAAACTAGGATCTATTAACCTTCACTTTTTATCTTGAGCCTGTAATATGGGATATCAATCTAGGATCAAGGATAGTGGCTAGTAGTGCAGGCTCAAGATAAGAGAAAGCTTATTTAAGGATATTTCCTAGACAAGAGCGTAAAATTAATATAGTTATACTTTGCCTATCAATGTAGCATACCGAACACCATAAGAGGATATTAATTATGAAACACATATTTAGTTATGAAGTTATTGGAAAACTAAATCTTATAGCCTTACTCACACTGATTAAAAATCAAACAACTCAACAACTGTTTTAACTAAATTACCTATTTATGAACCCCCTCTTCTACATGAACTAGCTATTAATTGCCTTGCCATAAATATTGATTGATATTTTTCCCTGTTTCTTATGGGATCGACCCTAACCTTTATTGAGTTTTGTAATTGTCAAAATTTTATTTATACCTTAGGGAGAATTGTAATTTGTGTGACAATAAAATTTGGCATCACCGTACAATTAAAAAAATTATTTGTGTGTGTTTATTGGGGGTTATTCATTACTATTTCATAAATTCACTTTTATGTTATTTATAAGGAATATAATGGTGTATGACAAGTACCAAAGTAAAGGCAATCCATATTTCCAATTTATTTTGTGCTTGAGAGAACTCTGAGACACAATCGAACGGTCGTATTGAAGATGTTCATGATTCAACACCTCGCTGCAAGGTGTGCATAGTGGTGGTAAAAATCATCATCATATAGTGGAATAGCATGAAAATTATATGATCTAATAAGTAACTATTCAATTAAAAGCTAAGAACAATGCTAGGAAAGGAATGTGGAAGGGGTAGTAAGGGAAAAATGGGATAGATGAAATGATATAGATCGTCTAGTTGTGTCTGATGAAAAGGACAGACAAAACAAAATTGGTTATAATATCATCTAAAATGGTATCTCCTCAATTTGAAGATATAAAGGATAATTTAGATTATTTATAGCCAATTGAAATGGATGAATTCATTGCTCCTAAATTGCCTCAAGGGACTAAGTTATATATCAGGAATGTGATAAAACGTCTATTGAATTTAAAGGGGGTATTTGCATGTTTTCCTACTAATGATGCGAACATGCCTATTATGAACTTTGAGTGGATCTAAACTTTATTAATCTACATGTAGTTAGTTTGGAGGCTATTCGACTGTGGATATTTCCATTATATTTGAAAAGAGAAGTGACTCTATGGTTGGGTAAATTACTTCATGGATCTATTAATACTTGGAAATAGTAGAGAAATCAATTTTAGGATTAATTTTTCATTTCTATAAAATGCTCTATTTAAAAGATGATATGTACAATTTCAGATTATTACATTAAGAGGCACTAAATGATACTTGCTTGAGATTCAAGAAGAAAATGCAATGTATTCTAAACCATAGAATGACTGGTAGAAACATAGTAGAGATCTTCTACAGGGCCTTAAATTCTAAATCTAAGAATGTAGTAGACACCATCATTAGTGGAGCATTCATGAGTCTATGATGGTATCATTCTTTTAAGATCCAAGATTGGATCACAAAACCCAACTGAGGTTGGCATTCCCAGGAGGTAGATAGACCCATAAGTACTTATTCATTTGGAGTGTCCATTGAATAACATTCACTAGATGAGAAAGTGGATCAATAGGTAGCATAAGTGCAGATGATATTATGTTTTTTACAAAAATAATTTGCATAGTTAGAGTGAAAAGGGTAAATATTATAGTTGCACAAGGTAAGGCTTATAGGTATGAAGATGCTGACTCTGATGAGGAAGAAAAGTATCTTGATAAGGAGGTAATAGGTTTTGAGCCAAAGTCAAAGAGACAGTGGACTATCCAAGACAATTGGAACTTGAGGCAAGGGAGAACTACTAAAAAGTCAATTATAATAAGTACGGTCATATAGATAAAAGTAAGGATCATGGTGGTGATTGGAGGATAAAGAATGAATATAAGGATAAGAGTGACTTTTATGTTTTGCCAGGGAGCTATGATGTTATTTCTAGCAATTAAAAAATGGATGTCATTTTCTCAAAAATTTTAAAAGGGGAATAAAAATGAATAGTGCCTTAAGGAGATTAAGGTGGACATTGATAAGGGAAGGTGCCAAAAGTTTCTTTCAATAATGAAGAAGTTGAAAATAAACATCCCTTTTGTTGAGGTACTTGAAAATATGTCAGGTTATGCTAAGTTTATTAATGATTTTGTGGCTAAGAAGCATACGATGATCTTAGATCCCATGGACAACACACACCATTGTAGTGAAATAGACTCTAGATCATTTTTTGGAAAAAATGAGTACCTAGGATAATTCAAGATCTCGTGCATTATTAGGTGCTTCAACTTTGCAAAGGCATTATATGATTTTGGTGGTAGAATTAACTTGATACCACTTGCAGCTTATTGATAGTTGGGGTTAGGTGAGCCATTTGTATCATGGCACATTTGCTACTTAAAACATTGAAAATATGTATTTACATACGTTGTTTTGTTGAATATTGTGTGTATTTTATAGGTAAATTAGGTTGGAAATGGCGATTGACTAATAAATAATGAAAAATATCTAAAATATCAAAGTACGGACTAGGTAACATGTCATATAGTCATCTAACGAATCGTTGCTTGCATTGTGATGTTAAAGTGGCAAAAAATGAGTCCCAAGAGTGAAGTAAAGACTAACCACTACTTGTTATGTATGACTAAGAGTCAAGGTTAATATTTGTTCTGGGCATAATGGAACAAAGTCCAGATAATTGACAAAAGATGCTCTAGTGGTAACGAATAAAGGCCATGAGTCATAATAATTGACTACAACTCATGGAGGGAGTCTTTCAGATAATAAATCTCAAAAGTCCTTAAAGTTAAAAAATACTATAGTGATGATGACTTGAAAGATATAACTCATTATGTTACCTAATGAGTCGTTACAACTGAAAGAAGAAAAGAGCTACAACAGTAGGCAACGAGTCTTTGCCAATCTTAATTACTCATTGAAAGAGGCGTGACCACTTGTGACCCAATTTTTCTATTTGGTTTTAATTAGGTTTCCTTTATTATTTTGAGATACTATAAATACCCTAGGGTTATTCTAGTATTATTTTACACATTTTGAGATATTTTCACGCACATTGACATCTTTGATACTCCTGTTTTTTGTTTTTTTGTTTTTTAATTAATATGAGATTTTGGATTTTATTCTTTCATCATTGTCCAATTAATTCTATGCTTTCTCTATTAAATTCCATGGATTATTTAAAAAATATGAGCGACTAATTTTCTTAACTAAGGTTGTCGAAACCCACATGGATTAAGAAAGTAAGGGAAGTATGAGGTTTGATTAGATCATTGTTGCTGCATGTATTGTGATCTTCTTCATGTTAATTTCTTCCTTAGCTATAGCAGAAGCTAAGAAATTGCCTGTATTATTAATCATCTTCAAAAAGGAGTTCAGAATTGGGAAAAGAAACGTTTAATACTTAATCGATGCTGCCAACCTTCACCTAATAGCATAAGACTCACAAAGGGAAATCTAAAACAGGTTTGAATATAGGGGGTTAGTAAGGAAACATCTCTATAATCACAAGGTACAGGGTGAGCTTTACCAGTAAGTCCACAAGAAAGTTAGTGATACATATCTTGTCAGATTCTACATGTATAACATTGAGATAGTCTGGCCGAGTATGAGAAACTTATAGAGTTAAGAAGCTGGGTTGAACACAATACTGGTATTTATTTCTGATTGTTTTACAACCAAGGACATCAAAATCTTATTACATTATGTTTTTGATACAAATCCCCCTATTTTCTTTTTGTACTTCTCGATTATTTCAGTAAGTTTAAGATACAAATTCACCGATACCCTGTTGGATCAAACCTAACCTAGTTGTGTCACTATATTTGACTTAACTTTTTTTATACTTCATGGAGGTGTAAGTTTGGGTGACATAAAATTTTGTCCCTATTCTTGGGGAATACGATGTTGATTTGTTAATTGGAGTTGCTAAAAGTTTTGGGTTTTTGTTTTCTAGTATTAGTTGGTGTAAGAGAATGTATGCCTAAAAAAGAAGTCAAGACATCCCTTACTCTTATAGAATCCTAATCCAAAAATAATCCTACAACCTAATCGTATGATGACAGAACCAATAATTACAAGCTGTCTTGAAAGGGTTTGAGATGATCCTAATGCGGTATTTTCCTTATTCCTGGTGATCCTCAGAACATTGTTGATAAGAAAATAGAGCATTTATTAGCAGATGCAATTGCTAACTCAAATAGGGATGAGAAGGTCTGACTGTTAGCTCGGCAAGAAAATCTATCTTGGCCAAGACCGGTAGTTGATCATTAGGCTGCACTAGATGGTAATCGAGATAGAACTACACCGGTTCAAGATCAAGTGATCCTAACATAGTGGTATGTAAAAATCCTATAATGTTGAGGTAGATATGGGATACATTTAGCCGACTCAAATATGAACAATCATTCCTCCTACACTTCCCCCTAATGTTAAATTTGACATTACCAATGCAATGATCCAACATTTGAACATAAAAGGTCTATTTACGGGATCGATTAAAGACAACAATAATAAGTATCATGATAATTTAATTAGGATCTGTACTTCTTTTAATATTCTAGAGGTAGACCAAAAGTTACCCAGATTAAGGTTCTTCCCTTTTTAATTAACTGAAAAAGCTTCTTTGTGGATGGGGAACTTCCAAAAGGATCAATCACCACTTGGAATAACTTGCGCATGCAATTTATAAGCCGTTTCATTCCTCTATGCAGAATGTTATAGTTAAAAGATTAAATGTACAACTTTATAGAAACATTCTGGGTTAAAATATGTGGTTTAGTTCTAGTATAAAAAGAAGTTGTCCATAGTACCCATTCATAATATTTAGAGGACTATCTTACTAGAGATATTTTATATAGCCCAGATAATTAGTTCCTGAGCTATCGCAAATATAATAAATGGAGGAGATTTCATGTGTTTATGTTCGGAAGTAGCATCTGATATTTTAGAAATGATCTCTCTCACCATATTAGGTGAGCATACTAGCGAGGAAAATAGGGGTGTTGAAACTTATGTTATTGGAGCTTCTGGTGACCATAGGTTAGTGATGATTCTATGCCATATGAGATTATGAAGCTTAGAGCTAATACTGGGTTGTTGACAAAGGAGTTTGCAACAATAAATTTTGAGAAGGTAAATGAAGTAGGTTTATAGGGTGCAACCTCGAGATCATATGATGACTTTTACTTGTCCCTATGGGTTTTTTGCATTAGAAAGGAGTCCATTTGGATTGCGCAATTCCTCTGCCACTTTTCAAAGATTTATGACATCAATTTTCTTTGACATGGTTGGGAACTCTTTTGATGACTGCTTGGCCCATTTAGCCAATTCCCTCTACTGATATAAGGAATGAAACTTGATCTTTTATTGGGATAAGTGCCATTTCATGATAAAATAAGGTATCATTCTTTGGAAAAAGATTTCAAAAAAGCGGTATTGAAGTAGATAAAGCAAAAATTAAGGTGACAAAAAAATTTCCACCACCTATTTTGATGAAAGGTATTCGGTGGTTTTTGGGTCATGATGGTTTTTACAAAAGTTTCAGCAAAGACTTCTTGAAGGTTTTAAATCCTCTATGGAAGCTTCTCGAGAAAGAGGTTAAATTTGTATTTGATAATGCATGCCTTAAGGTATTTGATAATCTGAAGGAGTGGTTCGTGTCTGACCCTACCTTATGCCCCTTGATTAGTCTGGCCCATTTGAGGTCATGTCTGATGCAAGTATAGTGGTCATTAGTGTTTTCCTAGGACATAGGAAAGAGAATAACTTTTACCTAATTTATTATACCATCAATGCATTGAAACCCACACAAAAGGACTATACAATGACTGAGAAGGAGGTGTTTGTTCTGTTTTTTGCCTTTGAAAATTTTTTGGTACGATCAAATTAGGACAAAATTCATTATTAGTACAGATCATACAGCTTTGAGATATCTAATGTCAAAAAGGCATGCAAACTTGAGATTGATTTGTTGGGTTCTCTTACAAGAATTTGAGTATGAGGTGAAGGATAAAAAAGTAGCCAACCATCTCTTAAAACATATTCACAATAACAGACACAAACCATCAATGTTTCAACACCCTCTATTTTTATAAAAGATCTTAATATACTGTATATGCAATACAAGTACTCCTCCAAAATGGGATAAGTACATGGCATTAAATTTAGAACAAACACCTTAATATATGTATTGTTTTAATACCCAAACAGGCAATAACTAGACTACAACCTCTACGCACTCATATAAAATAAGTCCCAGCTCACTTAATATATGTATTAAAATCCATTACTAGGACTATCAAATATTTTATTCTCACAAAAAAGTTAGGTTGTGTGAGTTAGATACCATAGGGTTGCCCTTATTTTCTAAGCTTTACATTTTTAGTTAGGATCACTATAGGTATTTTCTAGGCTTGTAATAGAGGATTGGGGACAGGTATGATACATTTGGACATAATTACTTATTTCTTCTTGGAACTAAACTACTCTTTAATACACTTTTTTATTTTTTTTATTTTTCTTCCTTTTTAATCAATATTTTCATATTTATGTGTGGTTTTGCCTTTTTTTAAACTTTATTTACCACAAAATTTGTGACCACACCCAAATCTATATCTCTTTCTTTTCTTAAATTTCTTTATCACAACCGTACTCAGCTATCTGCCGCTCTAATAGCCACTCTCAACTTAGATAATTTGCCTGAGTTGAGGTATACAATGTCCATGAAAGAAACAAAGAAAAAAAAGTTTATTGTACTTTATATGAACAGGTAAATAGGTTAATGAAAGAAAAAATGATCAGTTAAGGATCAAATATGGGTTCAAGGATACTTATTCATTTTGTCTATTCATTGACTAATCCA
Organism: Capsicum baccatum var. pendulum; assembly: GCA_030864225.1. Lineage (NCBI taxonomy): Eukaryota > Viridiplantae > Streptophyta > Magnoliopsida > Solanales > Solanaceae > Capsicum > Capsicum baccatum. The sequence continues at coordinate 124,604,107 of CM061554.1, forward strand.
AACATGGTTGATGATCCTTTCATGAACTCATATACTATAGCTTGTAATAACCCTAATCAGTCAAGATTTAGATTGCTCAAACACACCCACTAGGTAATGTTCCTTTATTACTCATGGTTCAAGGCTTTCGTCTAAATTATGACATATTCAGTTCATGTTAGATCAGCTAGGTTAACTTATTAACAATTTCTAATGCCATGTCTAGATTATAAATCGTTATAACCCAATACATGCAAACACTACTTCACAAAATTTTATTTAGAGGGGTATTAGTTTAAACTCAAAATTCAAAACATGTAAGCATACTTATTCAAATTAGACAACATTAAATTCTTTTAAATTACTCTATGTTACACAAAAAAAAAAACTACATCAAATGACAAGTAAAAACACCTAAACATGTCGGTTCTAAATGTGATAGTACAATCGAGGTTAAACAACACGATAATAAAGCACTCAGTTGTAGAACACTTCCTATCCAACTATAAGATGAAGCACTATCCTCAGTGCATAGTTATGAAATTCAAAAAACATAGGTGTGAACACATAGCTATGGCACACATAGTGTTAGATCATGAATTCTTCTCTGGTGAGGCCTCTAAATTTACCTCAGTTTCAGAACTAGTGGCACTGGTAGTGGCCAGGGCTCTCATGTCAATATGGTCCATGACAATTGATGTTGAACTCAATGGTAGAATAGAATTGAGGGCTAATATTGGACCCTTACTAACGCCAGTAATAATATTTATAATTTGTCCCATTCAAGAGTTGCCAGCTCCTATTCCTATCTCATGGACCTCATATAGTTGGTCCTATAATGACTACTTACTAGCTGCAACAACTGCACTCATATCCTCTCTTTCACGTCTTCTTGTCATTCTTTTGTTAGTTTTTTATTCACCCTCTTTTCAAATATTTCCTTTTCCTTTTGTACCATAAATGTTGGGCACTTCTTCAATTAGTATATCCTCTTAATGAGCATCGTAAGAGTAGAAAAACATTGTATGGTCGTACGACCATTTCCTCTATGGCAGTCCCTAGTGCACTCAACTCCTCATGAATACCTACTAAGTTTTGTGATTGCAATGTTTCAAGCTTCTTGATTGTCCTCTACTAAAAGCTGTCAAATCTTATCAACATACCATGCATCTCATTCCTAATCTCCTTTTTAACCAATGTTGCACCTTTTCCTTAATATTTTCTAATTCTTTCTCAATAGTAACTTGTCGTTTTAATACATTACTTAGAAATTCTAAAAACAAAGACATATATACCAATAGGTGGATGTGGTATAGATGGTCTTGAGGTAGGAGGATTTAGGGCCGCTGGCTTGTTAGAATCTATGGAGCCCACAATAATAGTAAAGGAAAGTGTCTTAGGTTATACTGTCTCGAACTTTGTGCCTCTAAGGTCTAAGAATCTAGAGTATCAATATCCATGTGGTTGGTGGAATAAAATGCACCTTTTAGCAATGATGCACACATATTTGATCTAGAAATCCAGTTAGCTTGATGCCAAATCAAAACCAAATTTGTTGTCTTGTGGCCGTCACCAATTTATCCATATTAGGGAGAACAAGCACCATCGAATCTAAGAAAATCAATGTGAGTAGAAAAGGGAAGGAAAACTTGTATCTACACTTATAGCTCTATCATGGATCTCCTGATCAATGATCTTTGCTATGTCGATATCATATCCATCCATAATACCTTCTACAAATTCAACCATGTTATGTCTTAAAATATTATATCCAGCTTTTGGGATCAATTGGTGGAGAACCAGTGTCCACCAATCATTTAGTATGAAGTTTAGGTTATCCTTAGTAATCTTATAAGAAAAACCTTCAATCCATGGTCTATTTTCTTGCTCATAAGAAATAACACTGGTGATCCGTCTTTAAAAATCTCATAGAGGGTTGCTTAAGTAAGCTCAACCTTAACAGCTTATAATGACTAGAATCATGTAGTTAATGCTAGCTACTAGATCACATAAGGCCCGTGCGAGATTTAAAGACCCAATAGTACAAGAGATGGAGAGTATTCCAAAGGTTTTATTTTTTTATAAAAACTAAGACGCAATGGCTCTATAGTTGTGCAAATTATCAGATTCTCTTTCAATAACTAAAGGCTTCTGAGAAGCATCATCATTCATCACTAACTTTCCATTTCATCGTTATCCCTATCCTTAATGCTTATGGATCATTTCTCATGTTATCAATGACATTAATAGGTGGATCAATAGTGTCCTTACCACTCTGAGTTGTAATAGATAGACAATGGTTGTCATTCATTAAGTTCTAATGAGTGTTGCTCGGAAGAGCTCCTAGTTGATGTTGATTTAATGTGGCTAACATTTGTTTATACTGCTGCTCAAACTTCTTGATGGTTGTTGTATGTGACTTGTCCTTCTGACTCAACCCTTAAATAATTGTTGTGAATTTTTTAAGGCAACTCTCTTAGCTTTCCATACCTTTTACAAGTTTTTCAAGGAACACCTCCATTCGTGAGTTTTTAGATTCAGTATCTCAGTTCCTTGGTAGAACATAAGGTCCACCCTTCCACTTTAGTCTTATTTACTTCTCAAGTCACCATCAAACTAACTATTCATTTTTATATTCTTTTGTCCATAATAGTCCTGACCTTGGTTTCCTTGCCTTGAGTTCAAATTTTTCTCATTAGACCCTTGGCCCTTGGCTAAGAAACATGCTATTTCTCTATAAAAATACATAACTTCTTTCTTAGAATTTGACTCTTCATTTTTAAGAGCCTTACTCCATGCACCCACTTTATTTACCTTTTTTCTCCTACTCCTGCAAATTGCTTTGTAAGATAACTAAATTTTAGACCGTAGTTGTGCCATTGTTGAGCCATTATCTTATCTAGTGCTCTCTTAAATTTGGAGGATCCAACTTCATAAGTGTCAATTGATCTTTCCACATCCCGAGTATGAAACCCTTGGTTGGTTTTGGTAATACAATCTAAGATATTTGTAGCCTGCTCGCATTGCAGACTCATGAATGCTCGACCAGTAATCATGTGTGATACTATCTTAGTATTAGCATTCAAAGCATCCTAGAAGATTTCAAGAAAGTTTCTTCAAGCAATTCTATTTTTTGGCACGCTCTAAAGTTGTTTTCTTAATGTCAACCATGTTTTATATAATGCCTATGAATATAAATGTTGCAGTTATATATCTCATCTTTTAAATATACCATTTTGGTGTGTAAGAAAAATCAATCCAAGAACTTAGTCCTTAACTCTTTTCAAGTAGTGATAAATTTATGGGGAAGCTCCCGTAACCATATAGTAGCTTCCTATGTTAGAGATAATGGGAATAATATTAGTCATATTGTTTGCTTACTCAGCCCAGGTAGGTTGTATGAAGTCCAGATCGACTCAAAGTTCTTAAGATGCATGTTTACAAAACAAGTATGTAGGACAACAAACACCCCTTCAAGTTGTGTAACTAGATCATCACACTCATAATATAGAACATAGCCCTTGGGGTAATTTAGTATGAACGATTACCTTTGTTTTAAGTGGTTTAACATACCCTAAATCTTTTTCTGGATCATTGTAAACCATCATATTATGTTTTATGGGTTGCTAAACTTTGTTCCTTCTCAATCTATCTATTGCATCAAGTGCGAATAGATGATCATCCTCTTTCTATATATCTCTTTTCTTCCATAGATACTCATCAAGAAATTTCATGCCTAGCATTTTTCTCGATAGTTAATAATAATTAACTTGCTCTAAAGCTTCCTAAATATCATGTTGAAGAGGCTGATTCAATGTTGCTGGATAATCCTGAACTGTTTTGGTCTAAGATACTTCATCATAAACTCCTTCTCTCACCATCTTTTAATTATTTCTTAGAGTTCTCTCATGTTCAGGATCAGATAGAACTAGGGGATTGCATTAACTCCGAGTACTAGGCATACACTGATGTGTTACCTAGAAATAGCAAAAAATTAAACATCAACAAATCAAACCAACAATTGCAACAAACTTAATATATTAGTTTATAATCGTATTCCTCGACAATGGTACAAAAATTTGATGTCTCCCAAATTACACATTGCAATAAAGTAAAAAGCAGTCGTTGAACAAATATACAACTCAACTAGGTTGGGGTCAATCACACAAGAAATAGGTCAAAATTCTATCAAGAGGTTGTTTGTATAACTAGCAATGTAGTAAATATAAAGGAGGGATTTTTAAGAGTAAATTGTATTGGTAACAATTATTGGTTTATTAAATTGTGATCAATATGAGATGAGCATTAGGATTGTGATCCTCATGACTTCATAACTACATAGGTTGTTTTTGCTAGAAGACTATCCAAATTTCTATATGCATAATCTATAAATATATGAATCACCTAAATTTCTCTCGACCTTGGTTAAACAAATTTCACTCATCTCCTTCAAAACTTAGAAGGTCACATTACTAACCGTTGTTCTATGATCTCAGATTAGATATTCTGATTAAAGCTCAAGTTAATTATATGAACGTTGATGAGGCCGTTGGAAATGAGTCGTATGACAGACCACAACTCGTTGTCATTCTTTTGGACATATTGTTGCTTGGACCTTTGTTTATTTGTAATGACTTTTCAGGTCTCTATATGAGTTGTAGGATGACTCATTATAAAATTACTTTTCCTCAATGATTTAGAACATCTTTGAAAATCAGAATTACTACTCAAAATGAGTCATTGTTAGACATGACGACTCGTAATCTCCACTTGTCACCTTTTGTACCAAATTGTAATCTTTAAGAACTTCATCATATTTGATCAAAATGACTCTCGCTATGACTTTTAGCGTGTCCCTAAAAGTATTGGTCAACCTACCTCTTCATCGTTCAGGCCAATAACCTTTTAGGATTAATGACAACCTAGACGACGAGTAGTTTTGTGTCACTCATTACCCAAGATATCTTCTGGCACTTGTGCATTTTTTACTTTCTTTATTCCAATTAAATCTAACCCTATATTTTTGAAAAACGCAACAACCACATAATATCTAGATAAAAGTACCTTTAAATTTGCAAGAGTTTGTTATGTTAAGAATCATAAGTATCATAATGTTGTGGAAAATCACAAATGCAAAAGTAAATATCAAAGTGGGCAACCTAAGACACGCCTCGATACTTAGTAAATAAGTCTAAAATTTCCAACAATTATGAGGTTGAGTACTCAACGTGTTCTTCTGATAATCAACATACTCCTCGGACCACTAGGGCCAATGCCAAGGAATTGGAAAAGACCAAAGATAAAGTTACACCTTAAGTTACCTTGGTTCCCGTTGTCAACCTATGAAACCCTCCTAGTATAAAGAGGGAGGTAAGTAATCATACTTAATGGGAGTAAGCCTAAAACTGAGGAGAATACGAAGGTGATATGTTCTTTAAGGGAGGAAGAGTCCTACCTAAATCTTCCAATAATCCGACTACAAGACATGCTAAAAGAAGCTCAAAATCAAGTGGATGGTTTATCCCAAAAGAAGGACATTACTATATTGATGATATTGAGCTAAAAAAACAAAATGATCATGAAATGAAGTATTTAGGAAAAGCCTCGCGTGTTACCCGAGGCACTTTATCAAAGTCTTGAGTTGTACCAGGTGTTTAAATTGTACAAATTAGATTGGATGACTAATTGATTGGGCATATATAGGACTAAATTAATGAGAGTTAAACATATAATATACATCCTTACTAAATAATATGATTCCTTATGAGAAGGCAAAATACATGAGATAGCAACCTAGATTAGACATAGTAATGATGAGAGGTAAGTCAATTGATATATCTATGAAACTTATATTAGAGATATTGTTTGGGGAATTATTTGACATAGAAGAGGAAACTCCAAAATATTACTATCATATGGTCAAATTGAAAAATTAAAAAATTTATCTGATAAAGAAAAGCTTATTTATATTACGTTCTTGGCAGGACACATTATAGAGGCCATGGAGAATTTAAATTAGATAATTAGGTCAACAATCTATAAGAATTCATTGAGTTTAATCACCAAGTCATGTTGGTCCAATGTTAGGAAATATTTAGCACTGACCACGAATGGTAAGACAGTTGGTGCTGACAATGCTAGCATGGTTGGTGCATTCATGGAATAGTTGGAGATGAACATATCATATATTATTGTGGATGAGATCTAGGATAGGGCATTACATTATGATACGTCAGGAAATTAGGGCACTTATCATGTGTCAGGAAATTAGGGCACTTATGATCCTTAAAATGGTGAATAGATGGAAATACGAAGGTACTTTTATGTGTATATGATAGAATTTTAGGTCTTTGCAGGTCAAATTATTGTCAATAAGTAGAGTGCTAGATTTTATACAGAATGGGCATTAGATGAGAATTTCCATAATTATGGGATCTAACCACAGTTGTAATTGGGTATCACAGGAAGAGACAAAAAAGTGACCCTCATATGTTGCTTAGATGAGAGCTTTGCATAAACATACCTTAATTATATGATCATAGCATGTAATCTTGTAAAGAAAGACTTGGAATAAAGCTTGCAATAGTTATGTACAATGAGGCTCAGATTATTGGATCTCACGATCATTCCTTTAAATGATGGTCGTAACGTGAGGTCATGAAATCGAAGGCTAAAAGTGAAATTTATTGGCGTTGGAGTAGAATTTGATTAGACGATTACATTGCATAATTATATATTGTTACCATAAAGCTGTACAGGCAATGGTATTGAGGAAGACCTAAAAATGTTGAAGTCCCAATTAGACCACGAGCACCAAAGGATGATCGTGGTATCTAACCTATATATTACCATCCGCTTCATCTCACTAAGATCGAAAGAAATTTCCTACTTTTTTTAAGATAGTTTTTGTTTTTCTTATAAATACTCTTATGCATTTTATTTTGTAAGTTTACCTTCTAATGTTACTTTTAAGAGATACTATTGGTTTTCCAAGTACAATCATTAAGTTTTATGGTTAAAAATTTGAATGTAAGAATTTGGGAGTTATCTTATTGTTCTTGTAAGTTCACGATTTGGTATATTTCAATGAATTCTACTTGTGTACTTACAATTATGTTTAGCCAAACACCACTACTAGGGTTGCGGAAACCATGACAAATTAACAAGGGTTTATATGGAGTACACTTCAACCAAAGTTCATGTGTATTAATTTCTCACATAGTTTTAAAAGCTTTTTGATTGAAGCCAATGATAGAAATTCCCTAATATGTATTATTGATGAAAGGAGGAGTATGGATAAGAACGGAACAACCATAGAAAGTAGGAGCTATTAAACTTCACTTTATAGCTTGAACCTAAATTATGGGATATCTATGTGGGATCAAGGATAGGGGATAGTAGTGCAGACTTAAGAGAAATATTATTTGAGGATATTGCCTAGAAAAGATTGTAAACTTTTTATATTTTTAAATTGCCTATCAATTCTGCATATCGAACACCACAAGAGGATATTAATTATGAAAAACCTATAGAGTTATGAAGTTATTAGGAAACTTAGTCTTAGAACCTCACTCACACTGATTAAAAATCAAACAACTCAACAACTATTTTAACTAAATTACCTATTTATGAACCCCCCCTTCTAAAGGAACTTGTTATTAATTGCCTTGATATATATATTGATTGATATTTTGACCTATTCCACATGGATCGACCCTAACCATTTTTGAGTTCTATAGTTGTCAGAAGCTGCTTTATACTTTAGGGAGAGGTGTAATTTACGTGGCATTAAATTTTGGCACCACTGTTGGGGAATACAGTTATTAAAATAATTTGAGTGTGCTTGTTATGGGTTATTTGTTATTGTTTCTTAATTTCACTTTTCTATTATTTCTAAGGGATTCACTGGCGCATGACAAATATCAAAGTCAAGTCAATCCCTATTTCCACTTTATTATGAGCTTGAGAGAACTCTGAGACATAATTGAATGTTGGTTAATGAAGAACTAAATGATTTAGCACGTTGTTAGAAGGTGTGCGTGGTGGTGGTAAACATTATGATTAACTAGTGCAATATCCTGACAGTCGAATCATCTCAAAATAAGTCACTACTCAATTTATAGCTAAGGAAAATACTAGGAAAAGATTGGTTAAGGGGTAGTAAGGAAAAAGAGGGCTAAATGAAATGATGTTCATCGTCTAGTTGTGTCTGATGAGAAGGACAAAAAAAACAAATAGGTTAAATTATCCTCTAAAATAGAATATTCTCAATTTGAAGATCTCGAGGAAAAATTAGATTATTTAGAGCCAATTAAAATGGGTGAAATCATTGCACCTAAACTCCCTAAAGGGACTAAGTGAGACTTTAGGAATGCGATGATCCAACTGCTGAATTTCAAGGGGTTATTTGCAATTTTTCCTACTGATGATGTGAACATGCCTGTTATGAACTTTGAGGGGATCTAAAATTTATATAATCTACCTTAAGTTACTCAGGAGGCTATTCTACTAAGGTTATTTCAATTATATTTGACAAGAGAAATGACTCTATGGTTGGGTAAATTATCTTGTGGATCTATTACTACTTGGAAATAATAGAGGAATTAATTTTATGATCAATTTTTCAATGCTCTAGAATTCTCTAATTAAAAGACGAGATGTACAATTTTAGATAATAACATTCAGAGGCACTATACGATACTTGCTTGAGATTTAATACAAAGCTGTGATATGTTCTAAACCATAGAATGACAGGTAGAAACATAGTAGAAATCTTCTACAGGGCCTTATATACTAAATCTAAGATTGTAGTGGACAACAACATTGGTGGAGCATTAATCAGTCTAAGATGGGATCATTCTTTTGATATGCTATATTGGATCATAAAACCAAATCGAGGTTTGCATACCCAGGAGGCAGATAGACCCATATGTACTTATTCATTTGGAGTATCCATAGAATAAAAAGCACTAGATGATACAGTGGCTCAATAGGTAGCATAACTGAGGATGATATTAGATTTCTTACAAAAATAATTTTCATAGATAGAGTGAAAAAGGTAAATATTATAGCTGCATGAGGTAAGGCTACTAGGTATGTAGATTTTGAATCTAATGAGAAAGAAAAGTTTATTGATTAGTAGGTGATTGGTTTTTGAGCTAAGGTCTAAGGGACAGTGTGATGACCAACAAAATTGGAACTTAAGGCAAGAGAGAACTACTACAAAGACAATTATAACAAGTCTGGGTATACAGATAAAAGTAAGGATCATAATAGTGATTGAATGATAAAGAATAAATATAAGCATAAGAGTGACCCTTATATTTTGCCAGGGAGCTATGATTTTTGTTCTAGCAGTTCAAAAATAAAAGACATTTTGGAAAAAGTTATAAAAAGGGAAAATAAAAATGAAGACTGCCTCACAGAGATTAAGGAGGATATTTTGGGTATGAATTAAATATTTGATGTTACCACCATCAAGGAGTTTGAGAAAGAATTTGGTCAAATTTCAATGATAGTAAATCATTGTCAATAAGGTACCCTAAAAACAACACCATCCAAATCCAAACAATGATCATTATTGCTTAGCTATTACTTCTACCAGTTGCAAGAGGATCATCGATCCTCCTATTCCTATAATTGTTGATCATGTGGTTAAACCAGAATTAGTAGGTGATAAAAACTAGTCGACTATAAAGAAATAGTGGTTATTTAGAATATATTTGACAAGCCTCTAATTTATGGTCATAAGGCATGGTAAGAATGTGTAAGAACAAGGAGGTCCCTCAACTACTAACTCCTATACCAAGACCTCCTCCTATTTTCTGTAAGGACTTAAAAATAAAGCTGAAAAGGAAAGGTAATAAAAGTTTTTTTAGTAATGAAGGAGTTGAAAATGAATATCCCTCTAGTTGAGGTACTTGAAAATATGTCAGGTTATGATAAGTTTATTAAGGATTTTATGGCTAAGAAGCATACGATGAACTTAGATCCCATGGAAAACATGCACCATTGTAGTGCAATAGCCTCTAGATCATTGGTTGGAAAACAAGAGTACCTAGGAGAATTCAATATCCCATACATTATTAGGTTCTTCAACTTTGCAAAGGCAATATATGATTTGGGTGCTAGCATAACTTTATTCCACTTGCAATTTATAAATAATTAGGGTTGGTTAAGCCATTGTATCATGGCACATTCAATGCATAAAATATTTAAATATGCATTTACCTAGGTCGTTTTGTCAGATAAGGTTTGTCTTTTGTGTATTTTAGAAATAAATTAGGTTAGAAATGGTTATTGACTAATAAATAATTAAAATGCTCTAACATGTTGAAGTACGGACCAGGAAACAAGTCGTGTAGTCACCTAATGACTCATTACCAGTACTGTGATGTTAACAGTGGAAAAAACTGTGTTTCTAGAGTGAATTAAAGACTAACAACTACTTGTTATGTATGAAAATGAGTCATGGTGAAGAGTTGATCTAAGAACAGTAGCTATAAGTCCTAATGATTTACAAAATATGACAGAGTGGTAACGAATAAAGGCCATAAGATGTAATGATTGACTCTAACTCATGGTGAGAAGTCTTTCAAACAACAAATCTTAAAAGTACTTAAAGTGAAAATCTACTTGAATGATGACGACTTCCAACATACAACTTTTTAGGTCACCTAATGATTCATTAACACCGAAAGATGAAAAGAGCTATAGCAGTAGGCAACAAATTGTTGATAGTCTTAATGACTCTTGGCTAGAGGCATGACTACTTCTGACCTAATTTTCCTATTTTGCTTTAATTAGTTTTTAAAATTATCTTGGGATACTATAAATACCTTGGGTTATTCTTTTATTATTCTACACACATTGAGATATTTTCATGCACTTTGACATCATTGAACTTTTGTTTATGGTTTTGTTTTATAACTAATATGAGATTTTTGATTTTATTCGTTCATCATTGTCCAATTAGTTCTATGCTTTCTCTAAAGAATTCCATGGATTGTTTAATAACTATAAGAGGCTAATTTCCTTAACTAACATTGTGGGAACCTAGGTAGATTAATGAAGTAGGGGAAGTATGAGGTTCGATTAGATCATTGTTGCTGCATGTATTATGATCTTCTTTGTGTTGATTTCTTTCTTTGCTACTGCAGAAGCTAAGAACTTCCATGTATTCTAAATCATTATCACAAGGGATTTCAAGATTGGACAAAGAAAAACACAAAAGTTAATCAATGGTACTAACCCTCAACTAATAAAATAAGACTCACAAGGTGAATTCTAAACTATGTTTGAAGACAAGGGTTAGTAAGGAGACACATCGAGACTCATAAGGTAAAGGGTTAGATCTAACAAAAATCCACAAGAAAGTTTGTGACACATATCTTGTCACATTCTACATGCATAGCATTGAGATAGTCGGGCCGAGCATGAGAAACTTATAGTGTTAAGAAGCTGGGTTGAACACAATCCTAGTGCTCATTTTATATTATTTCATAAACGAGGACATCAAAAGCTTGTTACATTATGTTTTTGATACAAATCCCCCTATTTTCTTTTTTGCACTACTCGATTTGTTTAAGTAAGTTTGAGATACAAGTTCACCGATACCCGGTTGGATCAACCATAACCTAGTTGGGTTACTGTATTTGACTTCAACTACTTTATACTTCTTGGAGGTGTAAGTTTGGGTGACATCATATTTTGGCACTATTTTTGGGGAATACAATGTTGACTTTTTAATTAAAGTTGTTAAAAGTTTTGGGTTATTATTTTATAGTATTAGTTGGCGTAAGCAAATGTATGCCTAAACAAGGAGTCAAGACATACCTTAATCCTATAGAATCCTAACCCAAAAAGAATCCTACAACCTAATCATATGATGACAGAACCACTAATTACAATCTATCTTGAAAGGGTTTGCGATGATCCAAATGTGGTACCTTTCCTTACTCCTGGTGATCCTCAAAACATTACTGATCAGAAAATAGAGTAGTTATTGGCAGCTGCAGTTGCTAACTCAGAAAGGGATAAGGAGGTCCGACTGTTAGCTCAACAATCAAAGCTCTCTTTGCCAAGACCGATAGTTTATTTTTGGGTAGCACTCGATGTTAATTGATATAGAAATAGGCTAGTGTGAGATCAAGTGATCCCAACATAGCGGTATGTAAAAACTTTATACTATTGAGGCATATATGGAAGACATTAAGCCAACTAAAATATGAACTATAATTCCTCCTACACTTCCCCCTAATGTGAAATTAGACATTACTAATTCCATGATACAGTATTTGAATATAAAAAGTCTATTTGTGGGCTCGGTTAAAGACAATGCAAATAAGCATCTTTCTAATTTTATTAGGATCTGCACCTCTTATATTATTCTAGGGGTAGATCAAGAGGCACTCAGATTAAGGTTCTTCCATTTTAATTTGATTGGAGAAGCTTCTTTGTGGCTGGGAACTTATAAGAGGATTAATCACCACTTGGTATGAGTTGCGCATGCAATTCATAAACCATTTCATTCCTTCATGGAAAATGTTGTAGTTAAAGATAAAATATACAACTGTATAGCAACATTCTGAGTTAATGTATGAGTCTTAGTTCTAGTTAAAAGAGAAGCTATTCATGGTACCCAATCATCATTTTTAAAGGACTATCTTGATGGAGAAATTTTATAGATCCCTAACATTAGTTCCTGAGCTATGGCAGGCAGATACAATCAGTGGAGGGGCTTTCATGTGTTTATGTTGGGAAGTAGCATCTGATATTCTAGACCAGATCTCTCTCACCATCTTAGTTTAGAATACTCGAGAGGTATATAGGGGTGTTTACACTTATGTTATTAGTGCTTTCAGTGACAATATCTTAGTGATGACTCTATGCCACAGAAGATTATACAGCTTAGAGATGATAATGGGTTGTTAACAAAGCAGTTTGTAATACTGAATTTTTAGAAGGTAAATATAATTGGTTCATAGGGTGCAACCTCAAGATTATATGAGTCTAAAATGGAAGAGGAGGATAAGTATCTTGATCCATAATTAGCGAGTTTTCAAGTCAAGGGGAATAGAAACCAAGGTCGGAACTATAGCAGAGATAGATATATAGATTGTAGTAGGGATCGTGATGGTGATTGGAGAAGAATTGTTGATTTTAAGAAGAAAAGAGACATGTATATTTCATCGGGAAATGGTGATACTCAATTGAGAATGGAGGTGATGTTTTCATAATTTATGATTGGGTAAGAAAATCAAGAAACATACCTAAAATGATTAAGGCTTATTTCTCAAGTCTGAATCGGAAGGATGAGTCTCATGTGACTGCAATCAAGCTGTTAAAGAAACAATTAGGGCTAATGTCTTCTACTTTGAATCTGAGGCAGCCATGTATCCTGTAAAGTAACACAGTTTAGAATCTAAAAAATGATGGTCATTGTCTCACTATCACCACCGAAAGTAGTATGTCTATTGTCGATCCCCCATTGCCTGCAACTATTGTGCTGACAGATAATAGTCTTGTGGTTGCTAAGACATATAAGATAGAGTCAAAGAAAGAAATAGGTCTTGATTGTGCAGTTATGGAGGATAAAGCTAAGGGTATGCTGGTGAGCCAGTGTTGAACACTATTCCAAAACGTCTCCCTCTTTTTCCTTTGAGGTTTAAAATGAAGCAAGAGGATAGGAAATATCAGAAGTTCCTATAAATGATGAAAGAATAGTTCTTTAATTCCTCTTGTAGAGGAGTTGAATATAATTCTAGGCTACATGAAGATTAAGAAAGACTTAAAAGTCCACCTTATAGTTAAGAATAACAAAATCGATGCTTGAGATAATGAAGGGATCGCACTAGGTATTTGTTCCTATAGAATATAGCATCAGTAGGAGTGCATTCCCACTATTGAGTATTAGTGAAAATTGAATCGGCTTATACATGAGGTTGTGAAGAAAAAAAATTATCAAATGGTTGGATGCTGGATTGGTTTACCCCAATAAGGACAACAAGTGGGTTATCTTGATTCAATGTGTGCCAAAAAATGGTGGAATCATAGTGGTTCACAATGAGAAAAATGAACCTGTTCTTATGAGATCGGTTACTGGATGGAGGTTATGCATGTACTATATAAAGTTGAATACCTAGACTCAAAAGCAGAATTTTTCTATACCGTTTATGGATTGGATGTTAGAAAGTTTAGCAGGCAGGGGTTCATATAGTTTTATTGATGGGTATTTAGGATAAAATTAAATTAGTATTTCTCTAAAAGACCAATAAAATATGACTTTTAATTTCCCCTATGGGACTTTTGTAGGCTATTTGGATTGGGCAATGCCCCCGCCACTTTTCAAGGATTTATGATGTCAATATTCTTTGAAATGGTTGGGGACTATTTTGATGACTACTTGGCCCATTTGGCCAATGCCTCTATAGATGTGAGGAATCAACATGATCGTTTATCAAGAGAAGTTCCATTTCCTAATAAAAGAAAGTATCATTCTTCGTCGTGAGATTTCAAAAAGAAATATTGAGGTAGATAAAGCAAAAAATTAAGGTGACCAAAAAATTGCCACCACCAAATTCTATTAAAGGTAGTCAGTGTTTTTTAGGTCATGCTGGTGTTTACAAGTGTTTCATCAAGGACTTCTTCAATATTTCAAATCCATTTTGAAAGCTTCTCGAGAAAGAGTTTATATTTATATTTGATGATGCATGCCTTAAGGACTTTGAGAGTCTTAAGGAGCAGTTCGTGCCTGCCTCTACCTTATGTCCCTTGATTGGTCTACATCATTTGAGGTCATGTGTGATGCAAGTAGAGTGGCCATAGGTGTGTTCATAGGCCAAATAAGATAGAAGATCCTTTAACTAATTTATTATACCAGCAATGCATTGAATCTTTCCCAAAAGGACTATACATGGACTGAGTAGGGGTTACTTGTTTTTTTTGCCTTTGAGAAGTTTTTGGTCTTATCTGATTGGGACAAAAGTCATTATTCGTACAGATCACACAACTTTGAGATATTTAATTTCAAAAAGAGATTCAAGGCCAAGATTTATTTGTTGGATTCTCTTAATGCAAGAATTTGACTTTGAGGGAAAGGATCGATAAGCCACTGAAAACTAAGTTATAAATCACTTGTCTAAGCTTGAAGAGGAAGCAATGCAGAAAATGATATAGATGATAGTCTTTCACATTATCAGGTCATGCTTGTATATCAAAACTTAATCCCCTAGTTTTCTAAGTTTTCAAACAATTTGGCAAGTGATTTTATTCCAAAAGACTTGTCCTTCCTGCAACGCAAGAGTTTTATGCATGAGGTAAGAAAGTTTTTCAGAGATTGGCCTTCCTTACCTTTTCCGAATTTTTGCAAATGGTGTTATTCATAGATGCATACTGAGGTGGAAATGATGAGCATTCTTGAGGCATGTCATTCATTACTAGCTGGGGGTCATCATGGTTGAACCCATAAAACCCACAAGATTCTATAATGTGGCTATTATTGGCTTACGATCTTCAAGGATAATCATGATTATGCACAAGCCTATGACCAATGTAAGTGTCAATGAAATATTTCATGGCACCATGAACATCCCATGACACCTATCTTTGAGTTGGAGTTGTTTGATGTGTGGTGGATTAACTTCATAGGTCCTTTCGGAGCTCTTATAGTATGAACTACATTTTAGTGGCGGTTAAGTCTATTTAAAAATGGGTGGAGGTGATAGAGCTACCAAACAATTAAGGTAGAAGTATCACCACCTTTCAAAAGAAAATCATATTTTTTCAATTTGGCACTCCCTGTGTGATCATTTGTAATTGTGGGTCTCACACTTGCAATTGGTTGTTTAAGTCCCTACTCGAAAAATTGTGTGTAAAGCATAAGGTGGAAAAAACTTACCATCCTTAGATGAGCAGGCATGTTGAGGTCTTTAATATTAAGATCAAATCAATATTGGCAAAGACTATGAATGCCAATAGGATAGACTAGTCTTGAAAGTTGGACGATGCATTGTGAACCTTACGAATAGCTTTTAAGACCCCCATAGTTGCCTCCCCATATCATATTATGTGCGGCAAAGCATGCTACTTTCCGATTGAACTTGAGCATATGGCAGTATGGATGTTGAAAAGGCTTAATTTTGGGTTGCATGATCCAGCTACATTGAGGTTGATCAAAGTGATTGAGTTGTATGAATTTTGACTCTATTCTTATGAGAGTTTAGCTATATACAAAGAAAGGATAAAGCTATACCATGAAAAAAATAAGGAAAGGATGTTTGAGCTTGATGATTTGGTCTTGTTGCATAATTCAAGGCACTGTCCATTTCTTAGTAAGATAAAGTCTAGGTGGTATGGACCATTTACCATTGTTTGCATATTCCTACAAGGTGTTATTGAGATAGAGTCTCATAACTACTAGGGACCAGAGGTCACGACTCGTACGATGAGTCGTAGGGTACCCAATCCCTGTAACATGTGCACTTATATGTCTTATTTTTCATTCCTTTTCATAGTATATACTAACATATGTGTTTCTTCTAGGTAAAATGGCACCTATGAATTACTCAACAAAGAAGGACACTCTAAACAAGCCAATTTGTTCCTCTAATTATTCCTTTGTGAATGGGAACAGTCAAAGAATACCTATTAGAGGGGTAGTTTATGCGAACAAAGTAGTTACCTTGGGAGGCCAAACCTTCTACAACAAAAGTCACCGAACCTCAGGCCAGAACAAGGATGAAAAATCCTTGCCAATTATAACTCCACTTACCATCCCAGTCAACAGAACAGTGAAGATGATAAAGAGACGGAAGATTTTTGTTTTGAGGAGGAAAATGATAAGTGAAAATATAGTTCTGAGGATGAGGGGTCCAAAAATAAAGAAGATAGTAAGAGCAAGTGGAGTGACACCCCAGTTGAAGTACATCATTTTCAACTACCACCACCTATTGCACCACTTTCCATAGAGCCTGCTCTGTTGTGCATCATCAGTAAGTGGGGGTACCCTAGAATACAGTACTTATAGGACTAGGATAGTGCCACAACCCCTTCTATGGGAAAACTGCAGAGAGAGCTCTATTTAGAGCAAAGGCTAACCATTACAAAAATGTCTGAAATGCTAGAATTTGATGACTAGTTTAGACGATACCACTTGGAGTGGATGACCACAACTTCTGGGATAGTATTTCTAAGAATTAGTTTGTCATTTCAATGTAGCCAATTAGATAGAGCTGAATCGGTTATGTCCATATGGGCATTTGTGGACGGTTGGTAATACGTTAACGTATCTTATAATTAAAGTTGTTAGGGTGAACATCTCCACTAGGACCATTTATAAAATGTTATATGGGCCAAATTTCAAGCAACCGGCAAATACTTTCGAGATTGACTTTCACATGGATAAAATGTGAAAAATTAAGAAAAAGCAAATTGGCACAGAAGAAAAGTTGATTAATTTTTTATGGATGGACATTGTCATAGTTTCTTAGAGAGAGGAGGTTTTTTAGGTAATAGGAGGTCTAGGTCTTGGTTCACAATCAATTATGAAGGGCATCCTAAAATTTATGGAAAAGTCATATGGACGTTTGTGCGTCATAGATTATGTCCCATGTATGGAGATAATGTATTCAGTCCAGACAACGTATCCTTGGTAGCTGGGATTAAGGTAGGTTACGAAATTGATGTGGCCCAATTGATTTTTAGAGAGATCTGTGGTCAATCAGTGAGAACCGACATAGTCCTAGCATTCACATGTTGCTTGAGACATTTATGTTTAGGTGCAAGAGTCCAAGAGATTCTAGGGGTTTACCAAATCTTCTAGTCATGAGGTACTATGGATTTGAGGTTGAATTGTTATAATGTTAACCCTTCTCCCAGGCAGCATAAAAGGGAGCAGCATTACTTAGCGAGGCACTTTAGGGTGCATGGAAATGGATTGATGCTTAGTTGTACTATATTTGATAGTGTATACAGTCCTCACATTTAGGGGGCATATATGTTGAGTTTTCCATGCTCTGGAAGGCTATTTAGGACCTTCATGATAGACCATTCCCCTATATTCTAACCATTGAGGAGAAACATACGAAGAAGGAGATAAAGGATATTTGTAGTGTTAGAGGGTTAACCCTCATAGTTAATGTTGATGGCATTAAGAGTGGTAGGAAAAGGAATAAAACAAAAAGACCTTAGAAGGAAAATAATGAATTTGTGAAAGCAACAAACATTCAAAATCAGTTGGACTGCCAGACTATGTTCCGTGATATTGCAATGGGACAAAGTAGTTCCTGAGTTGCTGTGGCTATTGATTTGAGCATTAGTACCACCCATGACTCTAGCTTCACCAATAAGCGCACCGATCACAGTCGGTGCCATAGTTGATGTGACTGTCCCAGGCACCACTTGGCCACTGATGATGAAAGTGAGACCCATAATGAACTCCTTCGAAGATGACACTTCATGAGGCAGTGCCTAATGTGCCCAAGTATGTATTCGCCTTTTTTGGATAGTATTATAGTCACTCACTGGGGATAGTGCATGGTTTCTTAGTTGGGGTGGGGTGTACCACTTAGCTATTGTGGGTTTTGTTGTTGTGCTTTTTTTCCTGTCGTCATCAGTTTGAATATTGAACAAGCATGTCTAGGATAAATAAATTCTTTGTATTGTGTTTAATTTTGTGTTTTGTTTTTGTTTTCTATGTGATGTTTAATTAGGAAGAAAATTTCTACCAAGGTAGTTGATAGATTTTGTGTGATTGTGTTTAAATTGTGAAATCATATGAGAAAATGATACCCCTCCAAAAATATTATTTTACAATTGTGTGATGTGTGTATATGTGTGACCTCTTTGAATCCAGTCATGTCATTCAGAATAATTGCATGAATCGGATAGATACTAACTTGGTATGTCACCCTGTACTTGTAACGCCCCGAAAATGGGTTCTGGAGCATCACACGGTGCTTGAGGCTATGAGTAGCCCTAAGCTAACCCTTTGAGCCATTTTCATTTAGTTCAACACGAATCAACGGAGTTTCCATAAATAACCCTCAAATATCAACAGAGTAATCATCATCCAAGAATAAAAGAATTTCAGAAAGATAACAAAATACGACTTATTAGTCAACTCCCAACTTTTATTCTAGTTTGACAAGCCTCTAAGAAAATCAATAAAACAAGCGAGCAATTGAGACATGCCCCAACTGACTCATACTCGGTTATCAAATGTAAACAATTCCGTAAAACCAACATCAGACATCACTTCCTCAGAACATGAGGACTCACCACAACAGAGGATATAGAACAGCGTGGTCGAAGAATCACTTTCGAACCTGGAACTGAGCACCTAAACCTACATTCCGAGAAAATGCAGCCCATATCCGAAGATGTGGGTCAGTACCAAGGAAAAGAATCGAGTATATGGGGGTGTATGCATTTGTATAAACATAATCATCATAAATATTTATAAGAAATATGCAGGATGTATGAAAGACTCACATAGCCCAAAGAAATTCATCATAATCATGAGAGGATGAAATAAGTAGAATAACACATGTGAGTCATCATATAATTTGTCAATCACTTTTAGTTCATCAAGAATATCAATTCTCATAATGTAAATATCATTTAAATCTTTCGAAAGAATAACTTTCACAATTCCACTTTCAAATTACTTCACCATTCACCATAAACACAAGGAAACACACACACAGGGAGATCCTATAACCGACATAAACCATGTGAGATACATGGAGACCAACGTACAACCCAAGTTGGGAAGAGCCGTCCTATCCTTGCCATCGGAGTAGGACTATTGATATCAAATCAACACAAACTAGTGATCATTATATAAATCAGCCTCAGGCTCACTCCTACGGGAGCACGTAGTCCTAGGAAAGTAATGTCGCTTTATACCTCCTACTCGGTGCTAAATATTTCTCCCGGACTTAGCTCAAATCATTTCGAAGACAATCCACAATAAAACAATTTCAGTAATATATAAATATACATCGGGAGCCATCATGCTTCCCATCTATCAAAATCAACCACGTTGTGGATTTCTTTCACACTCGAGTTTAAAACAACTCCATTAAGACCAAAAGGTCAAATCATTTAAAATATCTCAAATATTCAACATCAACGTGCTTATAACACACACTTTCTCAAAAAACACAATTTCCAAAGGGGATTCATGACCCAAATATCAAAATCATGATAAATATCGTTCAAGATTCATGCTTTATATCCCTACACATGTAAATTCATCTTTCAAAATCATAAACATCAAGATTTTATAATAATCATCATAAGATATGGGTTCATGCATCAAATTCGTAAAAACCAAATAAAAATCATGCCTTTGTAAAGAAAATTACTTTTGGGCACAAGAACGAAAGAGAGTTCTTATTGAAAAACCCCACATACCTTAAATGATGAACTTTAGATCGATACTCATTTTTGAGATGTTAATCATGCCTTTGAATGATGGTTCTTGGAGTTCTTGAACTAGGAACTTGGAATCTTTAATAAATTTGCAGAATAAATGGTGAACTTTGGAGGTTCTTGAAGTTGGATGTAGGAGCTTAAGGTTTTCTTTTTGAGGGAATTTGATGAAATATAACATGTAATGCTTCTAATAGGCATTAATATAGGGTTTGGACGGATTTTGGTTGAGGGGGAATGACCAAAACGCCCCTAAAAATCAAATAATTCTCGAATCTGTCCTTTGGTGGACTGTTTCGATAGTCTGAAGTAGATCAAATATAATGTTTTACTCCAATTTCCAAATTCGATGAAACCAATTTCATTAGAAAGAGGACTCTCATATATTTTTGTTGATATATAGTATCTCACCCAGATCATTTTGTACGAGGAGTTATGGTCGTTTGAAGTTAACCCAAAAATTCGCTTTTGATAGGTTGAAGTAGATCGACCATAACTTTTTTGCTCCGATAGAAAAATTGGATGAAACCAATTTCGTTGGAAAGAGAACTCATAGAGCTTTCAGCTGATATATAGTAGATCACCCAGATCATTATGTACAAGGAGTTATGATCGTTTGAAGTTGGAGTAAAAATACACTAGGCCTCAGTACTTTTTCCTGCATGTTTTACTGTTCACTTCTATTCACGGTTCGATCGGAATGTTCATAACTCGTCGCTCGGGTGTCCATTTTGGATGGTCCACATATTTTTGGAAAGATTATTCGATACTCTACGCAATGGTGGATCATAATCTAAGACTTTCCACACGGAAAATTTATAATTTATTCTAGAAGATAGAACCCAACATGTTTACGCACAAAATTTCAATGAAAAATTTCCCGGGGTATTACATCATCCCCCCTTTGGAAACATTCATCCTCGAATGACGCTAGACATGAAAATATTGGATAGGGAATAGAGCATATAGCTGAAACCATTCGTTAGACTCATCACCACATTGTTTCTCAGTCCGAATGCAACATAGAATTCATAAATTCAAGAAACTATAGTTGAACACATAACAAATGACAGCTGAACTGCTACAACTTTTATCAAAAGTGCATGATTTAGGAAAGAATGGTACCTTCGGCTTGATCGGAGTTCACAGAAAATAGGTGCGGGTACTTGGATCACATATTCTCCTCAGCTTCCCAAGTTGCACCCTCAACAGATTGGTTCGCCATAACACCTTGACCAAGGGAACTTCTTTGTTCCTCAGTCTTCGGACACTGAAATAAAGAATCTCAACAAGAATCTCATCAAAATAAAGATTTTCTTAAATATCAGCACTCATAGAGGAATCCACTACCACAGCATCGCTAATATGCTTTCTAAGCATGGACACATGGAATATTGGATGAACAGAGGACAACTCGGAAGGCAACTCGACCTCATAAGCTACCTTACCAACATGGCTAAGAATTTTGTAAGGACCAACATAACGGGGACTAAGTTTCACCTTCTTTCTGAATCTCTTCACCCTCCTCATGGGTGAAATTTTCAGATACACTACGTCACCAACTTCAAACTCAAGGTCTCTCCTTCTAACATCCACATATGACTTCTGACGACTCTGTATAGTTTTCAACCTTTCCCTAATCAACTTAACTTTTTTAATATCCTCAAATACCGAATCAGGACCACTCACAGCCACTTCACTCACCTCGAACGAACCTATGGGTGATCTACACTTCCTCTCATATAAGGCTTCAAACAGAGCCATGCCAATACTAGAGTAGAAACTGTTATTGTAAGAAGACTCTATTAACGGTAAGTTATCATCCAAACTTTCCTTAAATTCAAGTGCCCAAGCTCTCAACATATCCTCTAAGGTCTGGATGGTCCACTCAGCCTGACCATCGGTCTGTGGATGAAAAACAGAACTCAAAAGCACTTGGGTACCAAGACCCTTCTGAAAAGCTTTCCAAAATTACAAAGTGAACTGAGTACCCCTATTTGAAATGATAGAGAAGGGAACTCCATGTTGTCTGACTAGCTCACGGATATATAATCTAGTGTAATCCTCAGCAGTATATGAAGTAGGAACAGGCAAGAAATGAGCAGACTAGTCAACTTATCAACCACAACCCAAATAGAATCATGATGGTGTAGGGAAGGAGGTAAACCAATCACAAAGTCCATATTTATATCTTCCCACTTCCAGGTGGGAATACTAAACTCTTGAATCATACCACCAGGTCTTTGGTGTTCAACCTTAACCTGTTGCCATGTTGCACACTTAGCTACAAACGCTGCTATATCTTTCTTCATGTCACTCCACCAATAGATTTCTCGCAAGTCTCAATACATCTTGGTGGCACCAGGATGAATAGAATATCGTTCCCCATGCACTTCAGCCATAATCCTCTGTCTCAAATCATCAACATTCGAGACACACAATCTACCCTGCAATCTCAACACACCATCTCCCCCTTGGGAGAAAACCTCTACGTTTTGGTCCTTGACTGACTCCTTCAGTCTGACCAAACTAGCATCTAAGTATTGTTTTTCCTTCACTTCCAAAACCAAGGAGGATTTGGAACTACTCTAAACTCCTATACTACCTTCAGCAGAGTCAAACAACCTAACCCCCAATCTAGCCAAATAATGTACATCACGAGCCAACTCTTTTTTACCTTCTACCACATGTGAAAAACTACCCATGGACACTCTACTTAGGGTATCCACCACAACATTGGCCTAGCTCGGATGGTACAACACACTCATATCATAGTCCTTTAACAATTCTAACCATCGTCTCGGCCTAAAATTCAATTCTGTCTGGGTAAACACATACTGCAGACTCTTATGATCAGTGAAAACATCAACATGGACACCATATAAATAGTGTCTCCAGATTTTCAAAGCAAACACAATAGCAGCCAACTCAAGGTCATGGGTGGGGTAATTTTTCTCATAGGGTTTCAACTGTCTAGAAGCATAAGCTATCACCTTACCCTTCTGCATCAATACGCAACCCAACCTAACTCTCAAAGCATCATAGTACACCACAAAACCATCAACACCATCAGGCAAAGTCAAAACAGGGGCTGAAGTGAGTCAAGTTTTCAACTCCTGAAAACTCTTCTCATAAGATTCGGACCACAAGAACTTCACTTTCTTTTGGATCAACCGAGTCATAGGAGACGCTATAGAGGAGAAACCCTCAACAAAATGGTAGTAATAGCCTGCTAAACCCAAGAAACTTTGGATATCAGTTGGAGAAATAGGTCTAGGCGAATTTCTAACAGCTTCGGTCTTTTAGGGATCAACTCTAATACCCTCAGAAGAAATGATATGACCCAGAAAAGCAACTGACCTTAGCCAAAACTCACACTTACTGAACTTGGCAAACAACTTGTGATATCTAAGGGTTGGCAAGACAGTTCGGAGATGATCAGAATGTTTATCCTCACTACAGGAGTACACCAGTATATCATCGATGAACACTATGACAAACATATCCAGATATGGTCTGAACACTCGATTCATGAGGTCCATGAAAGCTGATGGGGCATTAGTTAACCCGAAATACATAACAAGAAACTCAAAATGTCCATAACGAGTTCGGACAACGGTTTTTGGGATGTCACACTCCCTAACTTTGAGTTGATGATAGCCAGAACGAAGGTATATCTTTGAGAAATAACTTGCACCTAGCAATTGGTCAAGAAAATCATCTATACTCGGAAGGGGGTACTTAGTTTTTACGGTGACTATTTAGTTGGAGGTAATTAATGCACATACACCAAGAGCCATCTTTCTTTCTCACAAACAACACAGGATCACCCCAAGGAGAAACATTGGTCCTTATGAAACCCTTATCTAGTAGATCTTTAAGTTGCTCTTTCAACTCCTTAAGTTTTGCAGGGGCCATACGACAAGGACGAATAGAAATGGGCTCAGTATTGGGAAGAAGATCAATCCCAAACTCTATCTCTCTATTAAGAGGTATCCCTAGGAGATTATCCGAAAAGACATCAGAAAACTCATTGACGACGTTAACAGACTGGAGAGTTGGAGTCTCAAGCTTAGTATCTTTGACTCTAAACAAATGGTAAATACACCCTTTGGAAATAAGCTTTATAGCTTTGAGGTAAGAGTTAAAATGACTCTTGGGTGACACAGAATTCCCAGACCACTCAAACACGGATGCACCCAGAAACTGAAACTTGACCACTCGGATCCGACAATCAATAGAGGCATAAGAAGAATACAGTCAGTCCATACCCAGAATCACATCAAAATCTACCATTTCTAACTCAATCAGATCAGCAAACAAAGTTAGCTCATCAATAAAGTCACATCAAAATCTACCATGTCTAACTCATCAAATTATTTCCCTACTAATTAGCTGGTGAAGCTACTCTATGGCTAACAAAGTTAACAAACAGATCAATTACTACAAGGAAAGATTTGAAGACAACCTACATAGAATGACTTCTCCTACCGTGTCAAATGTTGCTGCTAAATGCTGACATCTCTAACTTTAGGAAACTACATTCAGAGGCTTTGTATGAGACAAGGTGTTTGTTTAAGCAGAGCTACGAGAAGTCCTAAATCACAAAATACCTATTCATTGTTGCTTGAAATTTTCAATAGATCTTTCAATGTTAAAAATAACGTTATAGCTAACACTGTAATAAGAGGTTAATTTATGAGTTTAACTTGGGAGTAGGCTTTAACAGGGTTGGGTAAAATCTCAAAAATCAACAGAGGATGGCATACATGGAAATATGAGGTTGCCACAGACACTTATCTGATAGAAGAATCAACAGAGCAATAGAGGATAGATAAAGGAATATATCAAGAAGTTGCTCAAATAATACTTAAATTAAGTCTAATTATAAGATAGTTCTTAGAAATAGTGGCATACAAAGTTCATGAAGTTGATCCTCAAGGTAGAATACAGAGACACGATTTTACAAATTCTGATGAGAAGGCTAATTATTTAAATAATCAGGTGATAGGTTTCTAGAAAAATCCAAAATATCTAATAAAGACACTTGGTGCCAACATCAAAGAAATCAAGGTCAAAACTATTACAAGGACAACAACTATAACCAATTGGGTATAAATATAAAAATTGCTGGAGAGATGGTGATTGGATGAATAAAGATGCCTACAAGAATGAAAGATATTATTTTTATATTCCTCTTAGTAGTCAAGAAACTGAGTCGAGTAGTGCTAGGGTGGAAGAGTTGCTTGCCAAAGTATTAAAAGGGATATAAAAGACTAATTACATCCTTAAAGAGATTTGAGAAAATATTTTTGGGGATGAGTCAAAGTTAGTGTAACATACTACTACCATTAATCAACTTGAGAAGTTGTCCGGTTAGATTTCTGTAGCTTTAGAGCAATATTAGAAAGGTACACTTCAGAGAAACTCTATCCAAAATCCAAAGAATGACAGCTACTATATGGTTGTTACTACTAGGAGCAACACAATGAGTACTAACCATCTTATGCTATTGGTTTTTGATGATTAGGCCGAACCTGAGCTGATTGATGTTATAAAGGTGACCAAATTCTAAGATCTATTTATTAAGTAAAATTAATCAAAAATGTTATCTCCAATTGTTAAAAGGAGATGGAGGCTATAAAAATAATGAAAAAGAAGGTCCCACAGATTTTGACTCATATTCCACATCCTCATCAACCTCTTCCACAGAGTTAGAAGAAAAAAATTGAAGCAGAAAAGTATCACAAGTTTAATTTGATGGTGATTAAGTTGTCCATGAATATATTTTTAGTTGAGGCACTACAAAGATTATGAAGGATCTTATGACCAAAAAAATAACATTGAGTTTTGAGTCTGTTGATAATTTGCACCATCATAGTGCAATAGCTTCCTAGTTGCTTGTGCAGAAAACAAGGATCTTGGAGATTTTACTATTTCATTATCAGGGCCTTTAACTTTGTGAAGGAATTGTGTGACTTTGATATTATTATTAATTTGAGGCCGCGAATAGTATTTAGGAACTTGGGGATGGGGCCACCCAAACCAACTTCAATAAGATTTCTTATGGCAGATCACACAGTAAAGAAGCATGTGTGCGGTTTTTATGTTGTATTTGTAACGGTTGAGTCATTCATCTTTCCAACTAATTTCATTTTCCTTGTCTCTCATACTCTTACAAGACCCTTCCTCACAACCAGACGGGAATTAATGGATATGAAAATTGTTTAGTTGGATAATAAAGAAGTGAATTGGAATGTTTTCTAGTCTATGAAGTTACCAAAAAACATTTGTGTGGTCTCTGTTATTGATACAATTGATGTGGAATCCTTTATAGTTCCTATTGAGTTGAGGCTTGGTGTTGAGGCATTAGCAACGATGATCATGAACTTCGAGGGTTATGATAACGATGAGTATGATGAGATGGTGAGTGTTGCACCCTATTTCAAATCAGGCAAAATAGTCTACAACATAAAATGGTAGAAACTCTCTGGTTCTGAAAATTGTTCAAAGTCGCCACCTAATCTTTAGAAAAAATTTAAAACCCATTTTGTAATGTAAAAATCTTGTTGTTCTTTCGAAAATGAGATTCTTAGAAAGAGTTTTAGCCACTCGAGAGGAATATGTTATGTACTTCTCAGAGCATATTGAAACATAGTCCTTAAACATAGTATTATAAAAATAATTGGGATAGTATTTGTTTAAGATTATTAATAGCTATTTTTTGAAAGAAAAAGAAAAGAATTATACTAACCAAATTATATTGAAGTAGGTTGAAGATATATTATTAAAAATAAAGGGTACTTTTGGTATAAATTAAATATAAAGAATACAGGAAATAATGTGTGCGACTATGAAATGATATATTTAATAAAGTTGTAGTAATTATAATATTATTTATATGTGTAAATGTATATGTATTGTATATATTATGGTTTGAAAATCAGTACATAATATCTTTGTATTAAGTACCATATACAAGCATTAGATAAAATAATAAAGAAAGTTAAGAAAATAAAATAATGCACTCATATGAAAAAATGTCTTACAAGTTTTCAAAGATTGGAATCTTAAATATTTTTTGGATCCCATTTGAGTAAACGTCCTCAGTTGATTTTTTTTTTTCATCTCAAAAATCCACAACTTAGGCATTAAAATCGCCATCTGAGTTAGTGTCTATAGGCCAAAAAAATGTTTAAGTACAATGTACTTCACAGTATTTGTATTTTCTAGGAATTTTAATTTTACCTTTTCGCAAAACATAATATTTACAACTTGGTGACAATACTAAATAATGGTTAAAAACCTAGTAAGCAAACATTATAATATACTTAAGTCGAGTAATTTGTACCAAATCCAGTATTTAAGAGGACATAGAGTAAATGATCAAATTCTCTATCATATTAAAATTATTTGTACAAACCAAAACACAACATAAGGCACAGAATAAACAAATACAAAATTGATATAATGTTAGTCGAGGCAACAAAAACTGTAGTAGTAGATTCTAAGAGCTGAAAGAACACCAGATCCTTTTTGATGCGAATGGGATTGCTGGACATGAGTATTGACAGATAGCTACTAGTGGCGCCTATTATCTGGACATAGATAAAGTCAAAATGTGACACCAAACACGCTCCCAAGTGTGAATGTGACATTAAAGGAAAATATCGATTAGAAATACCCACTTGGAAAGGCCAAGTAGTGTATAAAGAGAGATCAAAGATAAACTACAACTGGACAAATAAAACACATATCACAGCTTTATGGACGGCAAGAGAAATAATAAAGCTCCCATGACACCAAACAAGTCGTGTTAACCTTGAGACTAATGAGGAAAAGGAACCTTCATTTCAACATAAAGGAAGAATTTTATGTTGAAATTACTATTCATCACAAGGGGGATCACGAAAAGGAGAAGATATCCACCAATAATTTCTTGTAATTCATATAAAGCCAAAGAAACACAAGGGACATTAAGGGAGGATCACATGACCACTATACTTTACCTATGATAACATCCTCGTGCTAAACTCACTTATTTAAAAACCTTGCACAAATTTATACCTATATAAGTAGATACAAGTGATTGTTAGACATAATACAGTTGTCCACTTCTCAATCGACTTGCACTCCATCAAACCTCAAACGGAACTTGAGCAAATTTGTTCACATTCTTATTCCGAAAAACATCAAGTGGCACTTAATACATTATTTGAATAAGAAACACACATACACAGATTTACATAGAACACGTTGAACAAAGGCAAGTAGAAACACATGAAATTGAAAGAGTTTTGTATGTCTCACATTTTTAGAAGGAAAAAAAACCGTATATCAAGGATGAACAAAGATTACGATGGGTAACATGGACAAATTTTCATAGAGAAGCAACAATAACATCAAGATGGGACAGGAAATCACTCTTATAGTTATTTATGAAACCATATCAGACACACATTGAAAATTAAAATAAAATAAAGAATGAATAAAGGTTCACCTTGTGTTGGGCAGCAAACTGCGGCCTTGGTGTCGAGGATTCAGGCTCTGTACTCGTCTTCGAAACTTAACTCGGAACCAAGCGAAATAAAAAACAATGAGAAATGTGGTAAAGTAGTATGAAATGATTTTTATGACTATACTTGTGATTTTTATCCTCTTTTTCTGTAACACTCCATGGTTGTAACACTCTTTTAATGCATCTAAAGTGACCTTTAGGATCCCTGTAGTGATGGTAGATCATGTGTAGAAGTTGTGGGAGGTGTTGGGGGTGGTTTAGGACCTCAAAACTAATTAGGCGTCGCAAAGAAGAGCCTATGCGTCCCCTAACATCGCCTACTGTCACTTGAAAGGTTAGGCGATGTGCTAGGCACTGCCCACCTTGTGTTAGGCGATGGGTAAGGCGCCGCCCAATTGATTGCTAGGCCATGGGTTGGGCGCTGCATGGATGATGTCTTGCAGCATAGGGGCTCCATTTTTGAGTAATTTTAAGAAAACAATGTCTTTTCATGTTCCATAACCGTCCCTAAACATCTATAGATGAAATTGGGGTCCTTATTCACACAAAAACACTCACAAATCCCTAGTTAATCTTCCTTAAGCACAGGGAGAGAAAAATACCTTAGGATTTGAACATTCAAGCTTAAAGGGTTAATTTCTTCACGTTTGCTTTATCGTTAAGGTATGTGGGACTATCCTAAACTCCATAGGCATAAGTTTTATCATTTTATCAAGTTTAAAGGTATAATTACAAAATGGGTTTTTGATATCGTTTGAATAACATGAATCATGGATTTGTTTGATCAAATTATATGTTTGTCTTGAAACCCTTTTCATAGAATTGCACTATATCTACGTATATATATGTTTTTAGTTTTGACAAGTTTAATTGAGATCACGAATAACAAAAATCCCTCTCTATATCTCTTGATTTCCAAGTGTTATGGTTTGTCCAAATGCATGAGTTTTCTATGTACCTGGGATAAGAATTTTCCTATGTTTCCTAATTCTCTTGGGGGGAAATGATGTGTTCATGAATAACAAAAGGCTATGATAATTACAATACGATATGGCTTGCAAATCTATGTATGACGATGAAGTTCCCTCAATATGAAATAAAGGTATGTTTTAATCATGTAATATGATCATGATTTTTAAGAACTAAAATTGGACTCAAAAGAGTTAAATGGTTACCCAAAAAAGGCGTGAGTTCAAGCAACTCATAGACGGAAACTGAATTTTATCGGTGTTAGTTTTTATGAAATCATATGTCAGTAAGGAGGCATCTCTTTTCATAGTATGGTGTATCAGTAAGGAAGCACACTCTTCCATGACCTAGTATGTCAGTAAGGAGGCATGCTTTATCTTATTATGTACTTCAATCTTTGCGGAAAACATGGATTGGGGGCTTGACCACCAAGTTAAAGGCGGATCTCATATAGCTCGTGGGATTACACAAATGTAAGGTGAACCATCTAACTAAAAATTATAACATAGAATGGTGTTTTTTAATATGTTATAGGTATAGTTTTGAACTCTTCATGTTGTGCCCATGTGTTTTGAGTACTTTATGCTAATCTATTTTATGAAATACTCTCACTTATGTTTTATAATTATATGTTATTTGGGATTGTTTCACAGACCAGTAGTACCTTTGTGTATTGACCCCCTATATTTCGGGTTCTGAGGCCCATTCTTGTAGTCCCGCTAATAAGTAGATCATGGTCAAAAATTTTGAGTTGGTAAGCCTCTCTTATTTTGGAAGACTTTTTTCCATGTGTTGATTTTACTTAATTTTAGTTCATGGTCTTACCGAGGGTCTTGTCCCAGTTTTCGACAGACTATTATTTTTCAGTTTAGTAGAGACTTCATAGACTTATTATAGATAGTTTTGGGTTTCTTATGAACTTATGTCCTGCAGTGTTAAGTTGAAATAATAGAACTACCATGTTTCAAGTTTACTTCTGTATTATGATAATAGATGAGTTATGTTTGTGATTACAAGCTATGGGGCCTCTCGGGCCTTCATGGTTCGAGATGCCCGTCATGGCCAGAGCCTCGGTTCGGGTCATGTCATTTTCCCTAATCTCCAGACTTTTCCATTTCACAAGTTGTTTGTTATGAATGTTCGATAGTTCAAAGCTTGTCCTTGGGGAATTCAAGGTAAAATGAATAATCTACGTGTCACCTACGTTGTAGTCGTGGATTAACTAATTTTTTGTACTAGGATTGCCATATATTTGTAAGCATTTATATGCAACATACCCATAATTAATCAATTTCAACATAATTAATTTGCAAAACTAATTTATTTATAAAACCATTGGCATACAAAGCATGATATAATTATTTTTATCCATTTTTAAATATTCAAAACTTGTAAAAGATAATATTTTTTAATATTTATTTTTGAAACATTTTTCCAAATGAAATGGAAAAACTATTAAGTTATTTTGTAAATCATTTTTCTTTGTAAATAATATTTATTTTATAAAAATTGAAGTTTAAATAACTAGATAAAATATTGAGTGGCAAATTTAGTGTCAACAGTTGTCCGTTTCTTTGTTCATACATGAGAGTAGAGAAGGCATGAACAATGAAATATTAACACATTTCAACTTTTGCCAACCTATTTTTATAGCAAGAAATGACATGATATTTTAGGAATTCATAGCGAAGCTTCGGTTACGAAGCTTCAACCATACCTTGAATTTCACAAGAAATCAGGTCATACGTCAAAGAGAGATCGATTGGTGTTTGGAGGTATTTGGCGAGCTTTGTCTTTGAGTTTCCTATATATCTCGGGCTTTACAAAAAATTAGGCCATATGTAGTTTAGGAAGATGAAGATACAACAAATTTTAATTGACTCTTAATCTGCTCCAATGTTGAATTATGATTACACTATTTTAATTTTTTGCAAAATAGGAAATAATTTTTGCTGGAATAGAGTGAGCATGATCCTGCTCAAATCTGAACTACCTATATATCCATAAAAGTGGTGAGAATCACGTCGAATATAACTCCAAAAGATATCTTGAAAGGAGTAAGCCTTACATAGCAATATGTACTGAAGGTTTTTAGGAGTAAAATGATCATGAAATTTTAAAACTACCCCAATAAGATGTTTCAATGACACTGGGATATAAAAGAACTCATAGATGGAAAATCAAATTTGAATGTTTGGTAATTTAGTCAAATTGAAATTTGAGAAAGAATCATTGAAGTAGGTAGTGGTGCTTTACGTTCTTCTAGTTTTCCCCAATTTGTTATTTAGAGGGTAGTTCCAAGCTATGATGCATTGTTATGGAAAACATGTAGAAAGGGTGACAAAGTACTTGTTGAGATACAAAATGATAAATTAAAATAATAATGATCAGAATGTAGATATTCTAACACATGTAGACGTCTCTTCTATGTTTAGTAAATGTATTTTAGGCATTGACTAGTGAAGTTTCTTGAGTTGTAGAGGATTCTAAATAGCGAGGAGATTAATAAAGGATTTTATCCTATTTTCTCGGGTGGATTTGTCCTGGCCAATTGTTTGGGGTGGACTTAACATGGCTTATTATTTTAGGATAACTTGTCATAGGTTTATTATGATAGAGTATCGTGAACAACTAGTTAGTTGTTGTTGTTGTTGTTTGAGGCTTGATGGGGATATCCATTTAAGATTACTTGGAAAAATCAAAAAAAAAATTAGAGTTCGGAAGTAATAGAAAATGAATTTATGAAACTAGACCTCTTTTAGAGTCAAGAAATTTATTTTAGAGTTAGGAGGTAATAGAGAATGAATTAATGAAACCTAACCTATTTTAGAGTTAGGTGTAATAAGTCAAATTTTTAAAGAGGGGTAAGTGGATAATTTAGCAATTATTATTATTAATTAATATAATTAATGTGAGCAAGCCAAAAAGGCAAATCCCACTCTCTTGTTTCATATTTCAGTTACTGAAATAATAATAACATTAGGTCAATTGGTTCCATTATTTTTTAGAAGAAAGAAAATCATAGACAAGGATTTAAGAAGGTTTGGCAGCTTAGAAAATTAGTATAACAAGCATTACTCTTATCAAGTATTGAAATTCTTCCTTAAGTCTTAGGCATAGGAATTTTACTTAGATGTTGCTATAGTGGTTGTCTGCTGCTGTTAAAGGATGAAAAATATCTATAGTCCTTCTGCGATTCCACTTCCACCAAGATGAATAAATAATGATGATTTAGTAATAATCGGTGGAAAGTTTATTGGGCAATGATTGGAGGGTAATTGAAGTTATAGTTATACAATTAGAGTTTAGAAAATTTGCTACAAATAAAAGGAAAAATAAAAAATAAAAAGAACGTTCTTTCTTGTGTTTGATGATTTAATATAAGGAGGAGACCGTATGATTAAACTAATGGTGATTGAAAGTAGAGTTATTAATAATAAAGTGGTGGTTGGATTGCATGACAAGTTTCAATATATTAACTAAAAATCTTGTAGCTTTTAGTCCACTTTTTTCGATAACATTGTGAAGAATTGTTAAAGATATCATTGTTGCGCATTGCATTATTATGGGTACTTTATTTAATTAATTAGGAAACACGCTATATTTAAAAATTTGACTTGCTCAGTGATTTTAGAGGATATTTATTGATGGAGTTTTGACTACATCAAACTGATTTTAATATAGTTTTAGGTGTTTGTATTCATGGGAGCATTATTTTAATTTATTGTAAGGGGTCATTTGGAGAGTAAATTCATGGTAAGTGAAACTTTAAGATTTGGGTGCTTACTTTTTAAATTTATTTTTAAATATATTTTTATCTGCCCGGTCCAGGTGTTTGGACGAGTGTGTTTTTGGCTGAATCGACAATCTTTAAGGCCTGCTGCATATACTTTATTTTTAAGAGTATTAATACTCCCTTTATAAATTATTTCGCGATGTGATATAATTGTGTAATGTGAGATTAGGGCATTGTGTATGCTTCTTAATTCTATCGGGGCATTGTGTATGCTTTCTAATTCTGTTGGGACATTGTGTACGCTTCCTTTGAGCATTTTGTATACTTACCTTAAGCATTGTGTATGTTTTTTTATTTGATATGGAATATTATGTGTGGTTCTTGAGTATTGTGTATATTCTTGATACTTGTCTCATTTGTATGTTGCCCGAAAATTTTATTGTTGGGTAATTAATTTGATTTCAAATGGTGATAAGTACATGGTATAAATAGTGTTGAGATATATAGTTTCTGATGGATGATTGTTGGGTCTCGTTGGTCATCTTATTATGACATAATTCCTCAGTAAAATAACTTTACATTTTTGGTGTTGTTATATTTTCTAATACTTTTCCCAGGAGTGCTTAAAGTAGTGAACCGATGATCATACTAAGTTATATTTATATATATATCACTCCTTACTTACATGTCTGCTAATTCAATCGCGCAAGGTGAAATAATTGGGTGGCAGTACCTTTGTACGAATTCTATTGCTAAGGTGAGTCTTCGCTTTGTTCGTGGAGGCTTTCGTTTTAACTTTATCTCTCTAGTTTATGTTTTTTTTGTGGGTTTGCATTCCCAAACTTTGAACTCATGTAACTCTATTTTAGATGCTCCATGGTCTTAGTGTGAGATTTGTTCAAAGAATTAGTTTTTGAGTGATTGTTGAATTTATAGTTTGATTCTGAAATTTTTTTGAAATAATATTCTCTAATTATTGATGCCTTGAAGTTGTACATATCTTACCTTAGATTTTATTCTATGGAAAAGTGTAAGAAAGATTGGTTCTCTCGACAAGTGGTGTTAGCGGGCGCCATTCACATTGAGAGATTAATTTAGGACGTGACAAAGTTGGTATCAGAGCCTAGGATTTATGTCCCGGGTCATAGAGAAGTGTTTAGTAGATTCTTATTCAGGGGTATGTAGGCACCCATTCTTATGAACTTGAGGCTATAGGACATATAAGAAGTTTTCCATTTTTATTCACTATTCGTGTGTTGAGTTAAATTTAGTCTAACCTTTAATTATTATTCACAGATGGTTAAGTGACGTGTTTCTTCCTCTACTAGTTGATTTAACACACATACTGGACGTGGTGTTGGACATGGTTCTACCCATTGTAGTGTTCAAGTTAGGTCTCATCTGACGTGGCCTCAGACTAGGACATAGATCGACCCTCATCTTTATATTGGGAATATAGGCCAGCCTCGAGATGTTGCTTCAGAGAATTCAGGATCAGCCTGATAAGGATGTTCCAACTGCAGTGCTAACTGTAGTGCCTATTGTTGCATTGCCTACAGATATTGTGGTCAGAATGTTGAATGTAATTGAGGCATTGGTGAAAAATTAAGGTCGAGCTCCAGCTCCTCAGGCAACTTCGCAAATGCAAGCATAAGTTGAGGAAAATGTTGCGACTTCTCAAGAACCTCAACCAATTGATCTTTTGGTTGCAGCTGTGGGGCAATCCAAGGATTTTAAGAATATCATGGATCTTAAACCACCGGAGTTTGATGTTACACCATTTTCTATTGAGCCTCAAAATTTTATCAATCGTTGTGAGAAGATACTGACTACCTTGGGATTGAAAGAGACTCCTAGTGTAGAATTTATCACTTTTCTATTCTCGGGGTCTCTCGAGGCATGGTGGAATTCTGTCTTAAGGGGCAGACAAGCAGGGCTTCCACCGATCACTTCGTTAAATTTTTTAGCCATGTATATGGATAAATTTATTCCATTGAGCAAACAAGATGACATGAGATGCCAGTTTAATGAGCTACGATAGGAATCTGTGATAGTTACTGAGTACGAAGCTAAATAGACTGAGTTATCATGGAATGTTCCATCATTGGTTATTGATCAGAGGGAGAAAGTAAGATGATTTGTGGATGGACTTGAGGATTTTATCATGGTCCAGTGATATAGGATGTGCATAATGGGTCCTATGCTGAGGTGGTTGACACAGCTCTCCGCTCTGAGTCTTATTATGAGATGGAAAGGATCAATTGAGAAAATAAAAAGGCACGTAATTTAAGTATATTTAATGGTGCTCAATCTTGGGGGGTAGTTGTAGTTTTTATTATAGGTAGTCTAGGCCTACACAGTTAGAGTCCTTGGGACAGTCTTGATGGAACATTTATTCAACTAGATAGGTTAAACAATTGATGCAGAGGAAGGGTAACAATTCTTATCAGTAAAGTCAGCATCCATGGTGTTCCAATAGCGGTAGAAATCACAGTGGTCATTGTTACAGAACAAACAGGGCTTTTTATGCTTATGGTGAGAAGGGACATATTTCTAAGTTTTGTCCTAAGGGAGATTCTAGGACTAGTCAAGCTACTACTCCGGTGCAAAGAAATGTTGTAGGAGCACAAGCCCAAGCTCTGCCCGCTAGAGCTGCTCCATAGAGCACTTAAGGATAAAATCGACAGGGTGCACAGGTTGCTCAAATAAGGGGTGAACCACCGAGATTTTTTGCTATGGCTAGATAGGATAACAAGGTACCTAATATGGTGGTCACAGGTATTATGTTGTTAGTTCTCATGAGGGATATTCTCTGATTGATATTTGTTCTTCATGTTCATTTGTATCTCTATCTTTTGCTTTATTCGTAGAAAGGATAGTCGAGACTCTTATTGTGCTATATATGGTTATGACTTAGTGGGGACACTTTATCAGTAGATAAAGATTATGGAATTGTGTGATATTTGTTTAGCGCAGGGACACCATAGTTGATTTGTTTGCCTAGGTTTGACTTTGATGTAATTATGAATATAAACTGATTGACATTTTTTATGATTTGATTGGTTATACTAATCTTATACCCACCTTTAGTATGAAAAAGTATGACTCTGTGACTGAAGAAAAGATAATATTTTATGTAAGGGCACGTCAAATTTTTGATCATGGGTGTTTTGATTTTATTACTACTGTTCATGATGCAGGAGCTGAAAATATTATTATTGACAGTGTTCCTATTGTTCGAGAATTTGTTGCTGTATTTTTAGATTATTTTCCTGAGCTACCTTGGTTATTCATAGATTATCTTATTTTTCACTTGTCTGTGTGAGTTAGATTTTTCCACTCATTTGACATTTATTGTATGACTCTTTTTACGTTTGAGGACAAACATTATTTTAAGTGGGGAATAATATAATAATCCATATTTTAAATAAGGGGTAAGTGAGAGATTTAGCCATTATTATTATTAATTAATAATATTAAAGTGAGCAATCCAAAAAGGCAAAACCCACTCGCTTGTTTCATGTTTCACTTATTGAATGAATAAAAATATTAGGTCAATTTATTCCCTTATTTTTTAGGAGAAAGAAAATTATTGACAAGGATTTAAGAAGGTCTGGCAACATGGAAAATCAGTAGAGAAATCATTACTTTCATTAGGTATTAAAGTTCTTCCTTAAGTCCTGGGCATAGGAATTTTACTTAGATGTTGCAATAGTAGTTGTCTGCAGCTATTAAAGGAAGAAAAATATTTGTAGTGCTTCTAGTGTTCCACTTCCACCAAGATGAATAGATAATTATGATTGAGTAATAATGCATAGAAAGCCTATTAGGCAATGATTGGAGGGTGACTGGAGTTATAGTTATTCAATTAGAGTTTAGGAAATTTGCTACAAATAAAAGAAAAATAAAAAATAAAAATAACCTTCTTTCTTGTCTATTTTTCAGTTTGATGGTTTAATACAAGGAGGAGACCATATGAGTAAAATAATAGTGATTGAAACAAGAGTTATAAACAATAGAGTGGTTGTGGATTGCATGACATGTTTTAACATCTTAACTAAAAATCTGGTAGCTTTTAGGCTACTATTTTTGATAACATTGTGAAGAACTGTTAAAGATATCATTGTTGCGCATTGCATTATTATGGGTACTTTATTTAATTTATTAGGCAGCGTGGTAGATTTTAAAATTTGACTTGCTCAAAGATTTTAGAGGATATTTATTGATGGGATTTTGACTACATCAAACTGATTTTTACATAGTTTGAGGAGTTTGTATTCACGAGAGCATATTTTTAATTTATTCAAAGGGGGCCTTTGGATGGTGAATTCAAGGTAAGTGAGACTTTAAGATTTGGGTGCTTGTTTTTCAAATTTATTTTTAAAATATAAATTTATCTTCCCGATCCATGTGTTGGGACGAGCGTGTTCTTAGTAGAATCGATGGTCTCTAAGTCTTGCCGCATATACTTTATCTTTAAGAATACTAATGCTCCATTTATAAATTACTTCATGATGTGATATGATTGTGTACTGTGAGATTGAGGCATTGTGTATGCTTCTTAATTCCATCGGTGCATTGTGTATTCTTCCTAATTCCATTGGGGCATTATGTACGCTTTCTTTGAGAAATTTGTATGCTTCCCTTGAGCATTGTGTATGATTTTTGATTTGATATGTAACATTGTGTATGTTCCCTAAGTATTGTGTATACTCTTGATATTTGTACATTGTGTATGTTTCCCGAAACTTTTGGTGTTGGGTAATTACTTTAATTTCAAATGGTGATAAGTACATGGTATAAACAGTGTTGAGATATTTAGTTTCTGATGAATGATTATTAGGTCTCGTTGGTCATCTTATTGTGACATAATTCCTTAGTGAAATAACTTTACCTTTTTGGTGTTGTTGTATTTTCTAATACTTATCCTAGGAGTACTTAAAGTAGCGAGTCGACGATCATACTGAGTTAGATTTATATATAGCCCACTCCTTACTTACATGTTTGTAGATTCTATTATGCAAGGTGAAACTAGTGGGTGGTGGTACCTTTGTACGAATTCTATTGCTAAGGTGAGCTTTTGCAGTGGTCGTGGAGGATTTCATTTCAACTTTATCTATCTAGTTAATGTTTCTTTTTGTTGGGTTTGTATGCCCGATGCTTGAACTCATGTAACTCTATTTTAGATACTCCATGGTTTTAGTGTAAGATTATGACAAAGAATTAGTTTTCAAGCGATTGTTAAATTTATAGTTTGATTATGAAATTTTTTTGAACTAATATTCTCTAATTATTGATGCGTTAAAGTTGTACATATCTTACATTAGAGTTTATTATCTGGTAAAGTGTAAGGAAAATGGTTCTCCAGACAAGTGGTGTTAGTGGGTGCCAGTCACGTCGAGAGATAATTTTGGGATGTGACAAAGTTGGTACCATAGCCTAGGCTTTATGTCTCGGATCATGGAGCAGTGTTTAGTAGATTCTTGTTTAGGGTTATGTAGGCGCCCATACTTATGAACTTGAGGTTGGAAGTTTTCCATTTTTATTCATTATTCATGCGTTGAGTTGAATTTAGTCTAACTTTTAATTATTATTCGCAGATGGTTAAGAGACATGTTTCTGCCTCTACTAGATGATTTAATGCACCTACTAAATGTGGTGTTGGACATGGTTCTACCAATGGTAGTGCTCAAGTTAGGTCTCATCTGACTAGGCCTCGAACTAGGACGCAGACCGGCCCTCAGCTTGGTGTTGGGAATGGGGGTCAGCCTTTAGATGTCACTTCAGAGAAAGTACTTGATCAGGTTGATCACGATGTTCCAATTACAGTTCCAACTGTTGTTCGTACTATTTCATTGCCTGCAAACATTATGGTAAGAATTTTGAATGTAATTGAGGTATTGGTACCAAATCAGGGTCGAACTCCAGCTTCTCAGGAAACTTTATAAATGTAGGCACAAGTTCAGGTGAATGTTGCGACTTCTCAGGCACCTCAACCTATTGATATTTAGGTTGTAGCTATGGGGCAACCCAAGGATCTTAAGGATTTTATGGATTTTAAACCACTAGTGTTTGATGCTACACCATCTTTTATTAAGCCTAAAAAGTTTATCGATCGTTTTGAGAAGATACTGACTGCCTTGGGATTGAAGGAGACTAGTGGTGTAGAATTTATCACTTTTCTGTTCTCAGGGTCTCCCGCGGCATGGTGGACTTCTGTCTTGAGGGGCAGACAAGTAGGGCTTCCACCGATCACTTGGTCAGATTTTCAACCATGTTTATGGATAAATTTATTCCATTGACCAAATAAGAAGACAGGAGACACCATTTTAATAAGCTACGATAGGGATCTATGACAGTCACTAAGTACGAAGATAAGTTGACTTAGGTGTCCAGGTATGTTCTATCATTAGTTGCAGATCAGAGGGAGAAACTAAGGCAATTTGTGAATGAACTTGAGGTTTGTTATCATGGAACAGTGATACGGGATATGGGTAATAGGTCCTATGCTGAGGTGGTTGACACTGCTCTCCATTCTAAATCCTATTATGAGATGGAAAAGATCAATCGAGAAAACAAAAAGACATGTAATTTAGGTGTATTAAGTGGTGCTCAATCTGGGGGTAGTAGTAGCTTTAATTTTGGGCAGTCTTGGCCTATGCAGTTGGAGTTCGTGGAAGAGTTTTTATGGAACAGTTATTCAGCTAGATAGGGTGAACAACGGATGCAGAGGAAGGGTAACAGTTCTTATCAGTCAAGTCAACATCCGTAGTGTTGCAATTATGGTAGAAATCAGAGTGGTCATTGTTATAGGACAAATAGGGCTTTCTATACTTGTGGTGAGCAGGGATATATTGCTAATTTTATCATAAGGGAGATTCTGGGACTAGTCAAGCTGCTACTCCGATTTAAAGGAATGTTGCAGGAGCACAAACCCAAGCTCAGTCGGCTAGAGCTCTTCTATAGGGTGCTTATGGACAAAATCAATAGGGTGCATAGGTTGCTCAAATAGAGGGTGGAGCATCGATATTCTTTGCTATGGCTAGAAAGGATAACAAGGCACCTAATGTGGTCGTCACAGGTATTATGTTGTTAGTTCTAATGAGGGATATTCTTTGATTGATATTTGTTCTACGTGTTTATTTGTATCTCTATCTTTTGCCTTATTCTTAAAAAGAAGAGTTGAGACTCTTACTGTGCTATACATGGTTATGACTTAGTGCGGAAGCTTTATAAGTAGATAAAGTTTATGGAATTACGTGATATTTGTTTAACGCAGGGACACCATAGTTGATTTGCTTTCCTAGGTTTGACTTTGATGTGATTTTGGATATGAACTGATTGACATTTTACTATGTTTTGATTGATAAATCTAAGCTTATGCCTTTAATATGAAAAGTATGACTCTTTGACTTACGAAAAGATAATCGTTTATGTAAAGGCACGTCGAATGGTTGATCTTAGGTGTTTGGATTTTATTTCTACTGTTCATGATGCACAATTTGAAAATATTATTATTAATAGTGTTCTTATTGTTCAAGAATTTGTTGGTGTGTTTTTAGATTATTTTCCCGAGCTACCTAGGTTGTTCTTATTTTTAACTTGTCTGTGTGAGTTAGATTTTTTCACTCATTTAACATTTCCTGTATGACTCTTGTCACGTTCGAGAACGAATTTTATTTTATGTAAGGGTAATTATAATAATCCAGATTTTGAATGAGGGGTAAGTGGGAAATTTAGTCATTATTATTATTATTAATTAATATAATTAATGCGACCAAGCCAAAAAGGCAAAACCCACTCCCTCATTTCACATTTCATTTACTAAAGGAATAAAAAAATTTGGTGAATTGGTTCCATTATTTTTTAGGAGAAAGAAAATCATAGACAAGGTATAAGAAGGTCTGGCAGCATAGAAAATCATTAGAGCAAGCATTACTCTCATCAGGTATTAAAATTCTTCCTCAAGTCTTGGGCATAGGAATTTTACTTTGATGTTGCTATAAGGGTTGTCTGCTACTGTTAAAGGAAGAAAAATATCTACAGTCCTTCTACTATTCTACTTTCATCAAGATGAATAGATAATGATGATTGAGTAATAATGCGTGGAAAGCCAATTTAGCAATGATTGGAGGGTAACTGGAGTTATAGTTATACAATTAGAGTTTAGGAAATTTGCTACAAACAAAAGGAAAAATAAAAAATAAAAAGAACGTTCTTTCTTGTGTAGTTTTCAGTTTGATGATTTAATGTAAGAAGGAACCATATGAGTAAACAAATGGCGATTGAAAGTAGAGCTATCAGCAATAGAGTGGTGGTTAGATTACATGACAAGTTTCAACATATTAACTAAAATTCTGGTAGCTTTTAGGCCACTGTTTTCGATAACATTGTGCAGAATTGTGAAAGATATCATTGTTGCGCATTGCATTATTATGGGTACTTTATTTAATTTATTGCGTAGCATGGTATATTTTAAATTTTGACTTTGTTAGATATTTTAGAGGATATTTATTGATGGAATTTTGACTACATCAAACAGATTTTTATATTGTTTTAGGTGTTCGTATTCACGGGAGCATATTTTTAATTTATTGGAATGGGGCGTTTGGATGGTGAATTCGAGGTAAGTGATACTTTATGATTTGGGTGCTTGCCTTTTAAATTTATTTTTAAAATATATTTTTATATTCTCGGTCCATGTGTTTGGACAAGCGTGTGCTTAGCAGAATCGACGGTCTTTAAGGCTTGCCACATATACTTTATGTTTTAGAATAGTAATTCTCCCTTTATAAATTATTTCGTGATGTGGTATGGCTGTGTACTGTTATATGAGGGAATTATGTATGCTTCTTAATTCCATCGGGACATTGCGTATTCTTCATAATTTCGTTGGGGCATTGTGTACCCTTTCTTTGAGCATTTTGTATGCTTCTCTTGAGCATTGTGTATGTTTTTTGATTTGATATGAAACATTGTGTATTTTTTTCGAGTATTGTGTATACTATTGATATTTGGCACATTGTGTATGTTGTCCGGAACTTTTTGTGTTTGGTAATTACTTTGAATTCAAATGGTGATAAGTACATAGTATAAATTGTGTTGAGATATATAATTTCTGATGAATGATTATTAGGTTTCGTTGGACATCTTCTTATGACATAATTCCTCAGTGAAATAACTTTACATTTTTGGTGTTGTTGTATTTTATAATACTTATCCTAGGAGTACTTAAAGTATCAAGGCGATGATCACACTGAGTTATATTTATATGTAGCCCACTCCCTACTTACATGTCTGTAGATTCTATCGCGCAAGGTGAATCTAGTGGGTGGCAGTACCTTTGTACGAATTCTATTGCTAAGCTGAGCCTTCGCATTATTCGTGGAGGGTTTCTTTTCAAGTTTATCTATCTATTTTATGTTTCTTTATGTTGGGTTTGCATGCCAGAAGGTTGAGCTCATGTAACTTTATTTTCGATGCTCCATGGTGTTAGTGTTAGATTTGGACAAAGAATTAGTTGTCAAGTGATTGATGAATTTGTTGTTTAATTAGGAAATTTGTTTAAACTAATATTCTCTAATTATTGATGCGTTGAAGTTGTACATATCATACCTTAGAGTTTATTATCTGGTAAAGTGTATGGAAGATTGGTCTTCCCGATATGTGGTGTTAGCAGGTGCCAGTCACGTTGAGAGATTATTTTGGGACGTGACATTAGGAACTAATGGTGCTTGCTGGGTCAGTGTCCTCAACATCGCCGGATCAGTCCTCACCATCTGCATAGAAAAAACATAGATTATAAATTTATAATATTGGGCATCAACAACCCATATTATAAAAAGTAAATTAGACAAGATTTTCCTAAAGATATCCCATAGCCTCTTAAAGATAGATATGAATGTCAATGTATCAATCCGTGAGACTCTATAACACATTTGTACTCATTCGCATATGAGAACTGTGATCCTATCGCTATGATACAAACTTTTCATTACCTAAAATTGAGGTCACAATGGCTGCAACATGGGACTAGCCTTACTAGGTAACCTAAAACACACAAAAGAAAGGACAATCAAAATATAAAAGAAACTCCATAAAATATGAGACTTCTTGAATGGATTCAAGCCATAACATGTAAATAACATAGTGAGAGTCTGAAAACTACATAAATCCTCAAAAATGATGTCATAAATAG
This sequence comes from Capsicum baccatum var. pendulum, assembly GCA_030864225.1. Taxonomy (NCBI): domain Eukaryota; kingdom Viridiplantae; phylum Streptophyta; class Magnoliopsida; order Solanales; family Solanaceae; genus Capsicum; species Capsicum baccatum. The sequence continues at coordinate 124,647,943 of CM061554.1, forward strand.
AAAGAGAATCTAATAAAAAGTTTGAAATATGAAATATACAAGACTATCTACAAATATAAATAAATACCTGATAAAATAAGACGACGTGTCAGCCACGAACACTGAAGCAGGCTAGTGCCTTTAAAAGTCAGCTACCATGGCACTAGATTAGCCACTAGGTATCACACTTGAACTAGGATATAAACCAAAAGGGCATAAAAGTAGGAGTGATTATGGTCAACTTATACTCAATATGTGTCATAGGCCAACTGAGAAAATTAGAAAACTAAACAATAAAATGATACCATGAGGTCGTTCCACCTGGAAAAAAAACTCACACTGTTTTCACTAAAAGTTCTATAATATAAAGTAAAAAAGAAAACTACGCATAAATATTAATATATACAAATACATATATGTAAATTGAGTACACGGTAACAACACATAGAGGAATTATAAATAATAAAATGAATGATGGTGGAATAATGAAAAAAGATAGAAAGTCATCGCATGCATTTCTATCTACACCTTCCGAGCCTCAACGGTACCAAGATAGGACCTATAGGGGGGGGGGGGGTTCTCAACCCATATACTTATTCAATCTTAATTAACTTTGTGGGCTAGTATTCACAATTACAGATTTTATAAAATATTTTATTTTCTTTCAAATTAGTATTTCTCAATGGTACCACTATCTTTTGAATATGTATGTGTGAAATTAGGATGTACTGCTTACAACTAATCATTATCAAAATGATAATCAATTCAATGCATATATGAATGAGCTCAGAATCACCAAAAAATGTAAATAAATTCAAAATATTTGCCACCTGTTGGGTAGTACTAGAATGAATATTCATGTAAGACATTAATATAACATTACAAAACCGCTCACTCAAGCATTACAATAATGATAGAAGCAATTAATACACAAATACTGCCTATTATCTCAAATAAATATCCTGCATGAGCATCACAACATTAATAATGGAATTTAATGCATAAATAATCCCTATAAATTTCTGATAAAGTTCCTGCAGGAGCATCACAACAATTGTATTTCTCAAGTGCACAAAAATAGACAAATAACACCTATCGCGGGCACATAATAATAATAATAATATTCTCAAGAATATAACTCCCAAGTCTAATTTTCTATCTCACAACATGCTTTGAATTAATGGATAACTACTCAACTTAGTCTAAAGAATGTTAAGCCATAACCTACCTCAAAAAGTCAAAAATCAAAGCTTGGACTCTTTAGTTTGGATTCTTTCACTTATGAACGATCTCTAAATGATCTAAATTTATAAAAATCATAATCAACAGTCAAAAAGAAGCTAATGATATCCATATTGATTATATTTAAGATGGGTCAAAAAATAGTTCGAAAAATAGGTTCAGAATTGAAAGGGGAAATCGAAAAATTTATTTTAGAAACATGTTTTTCAAATCTATAGTAGTCTACAGCTGAAAACCTATGTGAAAATGATTTTAAATCAATGACAAATCAATGTAAGAGTTTATCAGAACTATCCCTAAATTCTAGTTTGGAAATAATTTTATATGGTGTATTTAATTTATAATCAACAAGAATTAATGGAAATAAGAGTTTAGAGCTTACCAAAGAATAAATGATGAAGATAACCTTAGAAATCTTCCTTTCCTGAAGCTCTCAAGTACAAAATGATTAAAACCATAAGAAATGGAGTATTTAAATTATTCTATTAAAACTACCTTATGAACGTGGTCAAACCCCATGTTCGTGAGGGGAAACTATAACAAGGACAATTTAATTGACCTTAGTGTTTGGGAAGGCTGATGACCTACACCACTCACGTTCCCAATGGTCTCGATCATATTTGCAAAAGGCAAAATCCAACCTGATCCCAAATTACTCTTTGCAATCACATCCATCACCTTAAAGTTATGATGAATACAATTTTCCTTCTCCACCTTTGCGTCCATGGACATGAATTCGCAAATAAGAAATGGTGCACTAGAAAATCAGTTGTGTACCAGCCAAAACTACAACCTCAAAATTTTCAAACGGACCCTTGGGATTTGTTCAAACCCCTAAAGAAATAAATAGAATATTCTACTAGACTATATTTGATGCTTTTGAAGAAATGTCACCATTGGATTATTTAAAAGAGATTATATACAACAATTTAGCCTCTAAGATCCATTTTAGGCTTAATTCACTAGTTTTCATCAAAAATGTCTAGCCCAAACAAACTATGCTACTAACTCAAAATTGACAGTTCAAATCTAACAATATTGTCCAAATCATCATCCAAGGTTTGAAATATAAAATTTTGACAAAAGACCAACCCACAACTTTTAAAGCCTCTAAAAGTCTCAAACTCAACCTAATCACTCCTGGACATATTGGGGACTATGTTAATCAATCCTAAAACTAAATAATTTGGTATAATAACAATGGTGAAGGGAAAATTCTATCTACATATATAATGTGGAAATTATAGCTAAGGATGTAACATTTTCCCAGCACTAAAACACTAGTTTGTCCTTGAAATATAGAGTAAGTAGATTACCCGAAGCAATAAAATGTATGGGCAATCTATGTTGCATATAACATTTAACATCCCAATTATCCCCCTTAGTAGGGTGATGTCTCCATTGTACCTTCACTGAATCAATATTATCAATCCTCAACTTCCTTGTCAGTCTGTCTAGGATAATAATGGGTTGCTTAAAGATAGATATTGATCTATTATAATAGAATCTCATATAGTAACGTCTGCATCATCTAGACAATATCTTATAAATCTGGAAATATGGAATACAAAATAAATAGTTACCAGATATAGAGGCAAAGTTATCTTATATGTAATACCTTGAATCTAGTATGTACTTGTTCTACTGATATATGATTGATATAGACTTGTATTAGATTTTTTTATATAAGTATTGATTTGTATAATATTATTTTTATAGTGTGATTGAATTTTGGGATCATGGAATAAAGATAAAAGATTTATGGATGATTCAATAGTTGTGGTTCGGCTTTGAGGTAGGCTTTTGTTACTCCTCTTTAGATGGTGTGTTATATTTGTTGCATGTCAGATAGGGAATTTAGGATGTGATTGTGGGTAGGACTCCATAACTTATCCTGAATTGTGGTATTTGGGGGCTAGAATTGTATTTGACCCTTAAGTTAAAATACTTACTACACTTCTATAATTCTACTACCTTCTTTATCAACAGAGAAAATTTGCAGTATGATTATGATATTCTTCAAGATATGGAATGGAATTTAGGTAATAGAAGCCTTATTAGTATGATTAGTCTTATTTGTATTGCTTAGGCTATCTTGGAACGATAATTTATGTGGAATTAGCTTAGTTTCTTGAGTTCTAGATGGATTTTGGGCTAAAAACTTGTCTAAAATAGATTTTGGGGATACAAGTGGGCCCCTCTATCCCATATTAGGCAAAGACATGTGTTAGATTTGTATATTTATATTTTTATGGAATTTTCTTAGACATAGTTGAGACTAATGAACCTCTAGTACAAGGTTGCTACGTGACTTGGTGAATTTTGATGGTTTTACCCTAAAGTTTCATGTTATGATTTTGCCTGATATTTATTTAGGCCTAAGGATGTGATTATGATATTATGGTTATTTCGAACATATTATTTTTGCTACGACTATGTTTATAATGACGGTTAGATTTCAGGAGGTGGCTTATCCTTCTAAATAATGTGACAGTAGTTGATGATGGTTTAATCTATTCATTTGGATACTAGTAGTGGAATGCATAGTTCCGCTATTATAAATATCATTTACACGATAAATGGTATGATTCAAACTAAAATATCATTTTATTACTCTTTTCCGAAAAAGAGATTTCTTGCAACTTTTCTGCTTTAAAATAGTTTTCTTCATAACGAGAATCATACAATCTTAATGAATAAATTGTGAGATTTGGAGCCTAAAATTATACTTTAGAGATTTTACTGAGATAGATTCCAATCAATGATTTTGCTACTAGTATTTACCCCCATTGTGAAAGATTTCCACCCATTCTACATTTCTATGGTTATTTAGTCTCGAAGTTTACCCGAGCAATGGATTTATAGATTCATACTCTTTTTGCAACACTTTTAACCATTCACTGATATACATACATACATATATACATCATACATATATATATATATATTTATATATATACACACACACGTCCCTAGTACTGAATTAATAGGTGATTGATGATGATATTGATGATATGAGTTCTACTTTATGTTTGACGATCGATGATAATATTGATGATTGGATTTCTGATTCAAGTACGGCAATTTACGATGGTATTGATGGTTAAGTTTATACACTGGGTCACTTTATTGCATTCATATTGGTTATGGTACTATGGATTATATCTTGGCACTCTTTCTTGTATGAATATTGCCTATCACTGGTATGCCCTATATGTATCAGCCTTATGAGGGTTGCGTTGGTATAGGTGAAGAGTATTGATTGTGGTGCGACGTGTATTTATTGAACCTTCCAGGCCTATGGCAACGGGGTTTATAAGAATCTTGGTTAGGTATTAATTTTCAGAACCAACCGATTACTTTATATTTTTATTAGTATGATTATGGTTAGTATGTGCCAGGTTGATTATTGCACTGGTATTGAGATTTGACTTATGATTTTAAGTTTTTTACCTTATGACTATGTTATTTTGTATGATTATTTCACAGTAGGAATTATGGCTTCAGATCCTGATATTCTAATCCATTTCTTTATGGTTTCTTATTTATGAATAATTATCTCATGTTTAGACGTATGGATTAGAGACCCTGATTATATTGCCACTAGTGCCTACTATTATTAGAATACCTGGAGATGTTAGGGTGATTACTTAGCTTGTACATATTGGTTAGCCTTTTTTGTATATACGTATATACATATATATACATATATATGTATATATATGTGTGTATGTATATATAGATGAATATCTATTTGTTGTAGTTATCGTATTATCATATATTTCTCCCTTCTTTCATTTACTTGTGTTGTATATCCATTCCTTGACTATGTATATTAACTATACATATTCTTCTTCTAATTTTTATTTTTTTACTGGCCATTGATATGTTGTTTAGTGCTAAGGTCTCAGAGTATTGTTGGAATAAAGTAAATTATCCTTATTTTTCCGTTAGCTTATTATGTTAGTTACTTGGATATGAATATAATAGTCATCCTTATGGTCTCATTAGCCTTATTATGTATTTTGCTAGATATGTGGGAGTAGATTACATTCCTTCTTGCAAGTTATTTAGATTTACATTATCTTTAAAGCGCAGTCAACAGTGGCGTATTAAGTTCCACGTATTGATACTCATACTAACTTCTACAACATACAATTATGGTACAGGTTATTTACATTATTATGTGAGTCATGTGAAGCAGCTATGATTTGGATACATAAGGTGAGCTCCTGAAGTTTGGATTTTTAATTCTGTCCCTCTTATGTATTAGGATAGTGTCTATGTTGTATTAAGAATTGGGCTGTATTAGTATATTCATTTGGTACTTCAATTTGTAATCTAATTACAATAGAAGCTCTTGTACTGATTCCATCAGCTTTTAGGACTACCTTATTTATTACAATCTTTTATCTAATTTAAGTCATGTTCTTACTCTATTTCTCTTTGTACTCTATTACTAGTAGTTCAAGAGTACATGTAGGCTTGCCTATTAATGTGTTATAATAAGCGTTATCATGACTAGAGAAATCGGTTGTGACATTAACTTGAAATCGTAAGCTGGTATTTAAATCTAAAGATTAAAGTGACCAAATGTATACAATTTTTAAGTTATATTAAAGGGATTAAGGACTAAAAATGAAATAAAATACTGAGGTAGTTGCCTAAATTAATTAAGCTAGTAGGTGAGTTATCTACTTTTGCTTTAGGAATAAAGTTAATGGACCCAAGGCTATGGATAAGATTTGGGCCTATAATAATGTACTCATTTGGGCCCAAACTATGTAATAGAGAAAGAAAATAGATAAAGGTCCCAACACTCAAATCTTCCAAGTACAAATTTAATGGAGCCCAACAAAGAATCAAGCAAGTAGGTGAATCGCTTACTCTAAAATTTTGAGCACCTTGAACACCTTAAGCAGGCACATCATATACTTTTACCAATTTGAGGTCCAAAATGCAGCTAAAGAGATAGCCAAAATAGGTGCTTTACAAGGCTGAGTTTTTGGTTATTTCCTTCATTTCTAAGTCACCAAAAAGTATTATATTTCATAAGTTCCCTCTATTATTCTATAAATAGCAAGGAGCAACCCTATTTTTCCTTCTAAGGTTAACGAAGAAATCCTTACCATTTCAAGCCAAAGTAAGTGTAAACACTTTTGGTATAGCTTCATTCTCCCATGGAAGATAAGGCAAACATGCCATTTATGCTTAATTACAAATATATGGAAAATGTAAAACAAGCTAATGGCTCACTTTTTAAGGTTATTAAGAGATTTTTCTTTTTTTCATTGATTTAAAGTGCAAAGTAACGTTCAAGTAGTTTTAGAGTTCAAGTTAAAAGGATAAATTATAAAAAATTAAGGTAAGGTGACTTCTCCATTTTTTGCTCCTTATGTATGACTTTAGGTAAAGAATTATGGATGTGCTGTTAGTAGAAACTCAAGTGATATTGCGTTCAATATTTTGTTGATACAATAAAGGAAATTTGGGGGTTATTATGTTAACTGTTCTATATGTATATGTTGTGGATTTCCAGTGATGTTGGGGAATGTTATGAGTAGTTTGTATTTGAATATTGAAGAAAGGCGTGGTGCAGTGCCACTGAACTAAATATTATATATATTTATTGCCCATTCTATTTTGAGAGTGTAATAAAGCCAAAGTTGTTTTCGGGGATAAGATGTTGAGTTTGAATCTCAATGCACCATATTGATGATATTATGATGGCTGAGGCAAAATAATGTATATTTGGTGAAAATTCATGACCCAAATATGTTCCATTTCATTAAGTGAATGTTGTAGCAATATATTATATGTCTGAAAGATCAAAATTTTCTCAATTCTTGATGTGAATGTGCAGCAATATAGGATATACTCTTAAAGATATGTTAAGAACTAATTCTATACATTATATGCATTCTTCTATATTCACTTTACTTAGCAATATTTTGAAAGAGGTTATAAGCTATTACAATTTGATATGCCTAACGCATGATCATTGTCCATTCTTTGACAGTGAGAATTCTGATTATTACAAATACAGACCTACACCCTGGGGTTGAATGTGACTGTATATAAATTTGAACCTGTTCTTAGTTGTGAAGATATCACAATCCACCTCCCCAGGATGTAGAATAATTGGATGATTGAATATCTCTAAGTTACTATAACAAGAAACACATATGTGAAAAGTTATTCAATCATGGTGAGATCACACACTATAATAAAGGAGGATTTAATTGATATAAAATTCACGTCATAGTAACCCAGAATTTTATAAAAGTGAAAAATACTTGTCTTGGTAAAGTTTGAGTTTTCTATAATAAAAGTGTCACAACCTAAACTAGGGCCTGGCCGTGACGGACATCTCAAATCATGAAGTCTCGAACGTCCTACTCTATCTGGTAGTCATCCACAACATTTATATAATAAGAGAATATAGGGAAATACAATCTGATACGGAAATATGATCATTAACTTTGAGTTTCAAGACATGAGAATTAAAGTTACAATTCAAAATATCTAAATAAGATCTGACTCAGTCTATGAAATCTCTAATACATCTTAAAACTATTCTGAAAACTAGGACAAGGCCCCCAGTAGACCAAACCAATGAAATAACATAATCTAAAATAATAGGCGTTCTGGAACAGAGAAGGCTCACCACTAAATGGATCACTTCTCTCTGGAACACTTTATTGATTAGCTGGACCTTTGGATTGAGCCACCAAACCTGGGAGGTTAGGCGTCAATACAGATGTACTGGTACATAGAGCAGATCCAAAATACTAGTTTATATTAAACATATATGAGAGCAATTTAACACAGTTCATAAACATATCAGATAGTAAGAAATATCATTAGCATTTTTGAAAGACTTTGTAAAATCATCTAAACTCTGTGACACTCTTTCTTTTACTTCTGCGCTAGGTGGTATACCCTACAACAATAAAATTTCACAAGCTATATAGAATCCTCCATTGACTCGGCGGGGAAGCCTCCAATCCAAGTATGCTGCAAGGGTTGGAGTCTCTGAGTCTGCTACACCACACGGCCATTGCCAGAATAAAATAATATAATCAGATTGGCAAATCACAGTTTTAGCCTAAGAGTTACTTGAACTAAAACCCTCTTCGGGTAACCACCTAACCCTCTTTCATCCCATTTTTAACTCTTTCAAGCATACATTCTCTGAAAACATATTATGAAGACATACTTTGTTATGACATACATGATTATGGTATCGTCATACCAATGACTTACAAGTCACGTGTTTGAGCCAATAATAGCATATAATAATCTCTATTTTCAAAACATAAGTTTGGAACCACCATATCAATAAATAAATTCAAAGAGACTCTTTCTCAAACCTCATGTAAACACATGCAAGACACTCTCTTTGTCAAGGATTTCAATAATACAAGGTGGTCAGGTCAAATTTCTCAATCACATGCAACTCTTTATTATTTAAAACAAGGGTGTAATTATATCAAGAAGATCTCTCTCATCATCTTTAAATCATGCTCAAACAGTACGGTATTGAGAAAACTAGTTTTAAAACCAGAAATCATGCATTTCAAATCATTCACAATAAGATCATAAACTTGAATTTATCACAAGAGAGAGACTTCATAATCTGTGCTCTCAAATAAATCTTAAATTTCAATTTCATACATATACATATACTTGTACATCAATTTAAGAGGATGAGGCCTAAAGGCCAGAACAACAATATAAATAACATGCATAAAGCATAATAAAAATCATAAATTTCAAACCCCATTAACAAATTCATGCTTTATAATCTTTAAATCATAATTGAGTGTTTTCAACAAGCCCATGCATTTTTAGGATAAACCCCACATACCTCAATTTGGACATTTGATGGATGATTCTTGAAGCCTACGATTTGGGGATTCCAAATCTTCAATCAATCTTTAAAACCCATAGTTAAATCTTGAGTTATTTCAGTTTTTAGTTTGAAACCCTAGAGAGTGTTCTTGAGTAATTTGGATAATGGTGAATGTATTCTGGTATCTTTGTGATTAAATCCCTTATTTAGGCTGATAAGGGGGTGAAAAATACCCAATATACCCTTAATGAGACGGAATAAAAAATATAACTGGGAGCTCGATTTCATGGGCCACCGCGACGTGCCACAATCGCGGTGGTTCACTGGAAATTAACGAGTGGGATTCTTAAGGTCATCGTGACGCAGAGCCATCGTGTTGTCCCAATGGTTGGGACCTGAAGCTTCTGCGCGACGTGCAACAATTATGCTATGCTATTGGAATTTGACAATTTCTAAATAGGCCCCCTTCGCGATGCGCCAAGAACAAAAATGATGGTGTTTTTCGACTAGAACATAAATTAGCCATAACTTATTGCCCGGGTATGAGATTTGGACGAACCTTATATCGATAGAAAGATCATTAAATTTTCCACATGATAAAAAGTCAAAATTAGGAAAATTATATATGGTTTAAAGTTTACTCACTTTGGAAGTCAAAAAAGAGAATAAGTTTCTTTGACACAATTACTGTTATTTAACTCTAAGAGCATATTACCACGAGATAATGCATGGACGATTTTTGTAGGGTGTTAAAAAAAGTTCATAAATTGACATGAACAATCACGACATCCCAAAGATCTGCATAGTGAGTATTAAACATATATTGAAGAACTAAAAAATTCTTCATGAAATTTTTATTGTTCTTGTTCACCTGATAAGTTATGTACCAACTAATGTTAGCATTGGATCTCTTAAATTGTAAAAAATATAAGTGGTGAATTAGGCCCGTTCACCAGTCATGTGATCTATTAAAATGCATCGATATAAGATGATCACTTGAACGTTTATTATTAAGATGTGGATTGACACTTATAATAGTGCTTCTCAATAAAATTTATTCAAGAGCATAATTTTTAGGTTGTGTAATTAGGACAATCATTATGATAATGTCGGTCTGGTATTAAATGCCTTCGATTAATGCTGAACCATTGCAAATGAGAACAAAAGCTTTATGTGTTGGTTTGAAATATTATACACAAAAGTACTTGTATGCATTAAATCAATAAATTATGATTAATTCTCCCTCAATATTTGTTCTGATTTAGGAACCACACCTTTTCCATCTAATAGTTTTGATGTGCGGTATACGATTAATGAATATACCACAATGCACAAAAATGGATTCCTCAAAGAATATAGAAGATGTATGTTAGTTTTCCTAACATTAGAGGGATATTATAAGAAGCTATAAAATCTGTTAGGAATTGTCTTCAAATCCACATTCAAAATATAATTCAAGTTAAATATCGAAAGTATCTCATATTTATGTAGCAAGTGCTCCTATTTTGTGTTCCTCAAGGACAAAGTTTATGCATGTGTGAAGTTTGGTAGACCAATTAATTTTAAATTAAATAATACTTTAAAAGGATAAAGAGAAAATAATCCTAATAAGAAGGCAATGTGCTCTTTAAAAGTCTACGACCTAACACTTCATCAAACCTTATAAGAATTTCAGCTACCTGAATGTAATGAAGTAATGAGATCTCAAAATTTTATGTCACATTGAAAGTGATTCAAAATTAGAACCATAGACTATATATTTGATATAATATTTTGAAATATTTTAAATGATTATACGGATCTAAATTCTACGTTTATTGTAGAATGCTGACATAGAAATTTTAACTAGTGATATGAAAGGATGCATCTTGATAAGAATAAAACTTATTTGATTTAAAGTACAGACACTTGAAGATGTCACACATGAAATACTGAATACTGTCTATTGACAAAATTTATATGAAACCTTTTTTTAAGGATTCAAAATGTTTGAAGCTTATAAAGGTTTCTGGGAAACCTATTTTAAATCATTATATTTTATAAGCTTATCACTTAAAAATTACTGGGCTCTTTGAGAGTTTTTAAAAGCAATAGATTATTTACTGAAATGAGAAACATACCACTTTGGATTGGTTATAAAGTACCATATTTTAGTACAACTTTTGCACTCATGTATCTTGCAAATTGTACAAGTCCTTATATAGCCTCTTGGATTAATTTTTCTACAAGGTATAGTTCTATTCCTACTAGGAGATATCAAAATAGGATAAAACACATGATTTTATTTTATTATAAAAATTGCAGTCTTGATCTTGTCAGTTATGTTGATCCTAGCTATTTATTTAACCCAGATAATTTGTGGTCTCAAACATACAATATGTTCATATATTCGGACACTGCCATATCTTAAAGATCTACAAAGTAGTCTATCTAGTCACCTCATTGAGATAATAGCTATTCATGATGCAAGCCTAGGGTGTATATGATTGAGGTCAATGTTACTGCTCATTGAAGAAAAATGTTGTTTGAAATGTGACAAAGTACCTAAAACTTTATATGAAGATAATGCAACATGAATAACACAACTCAAGGAAAAATTCATAAAAAGAGATAGAACAAAGCACATTTTGCTAAAACTTATTTGTATACATGATGTACAAAGTATGGGGATATTAACATGCAAAAAATTCGTTAGAGTTACAATATGGTTGATTTGTTCACCAAGACTCTTCCACTCCAACTTTTAAGAAGGTAGTGTACAAGATCATGATAGAAAGGCTCAAGGATTTTCTCATTTGGGGGAGTCAATACACGTTATACTCTTTTTTCCTTATGATGTTTTGTACCAATGGGTTTCCCTCATATTGGTTTTAATGAGGCATCCTTTATGCGATTGTTAGAGATGTGTACTCTTTTTCCTTCACTAGATTTTTTTCCACTGGGTTTTTTCTAGTAAGGTTTTAATAAGGCACATTGTCTATCAATTATACATTCAAGGGGGAGTGTAATAAATATATATACATTATTGTGAATATCTATCAAGAATATAGATATGATATATCAAAATCAATTTTATATATCTTAGGATATGAAACATCTATCTTTTAGAGAGAAACTATGAGTAATTTCTCCTATAAATAGAAGGGTTTCCTTTATTGTAAAAGACCCCAAGAGAATCAATCAAGAGAAATAATCACTTGCTCTTCTCTCCCTATTCTTGTTGTTAATACTTTATATGTAATAAAAATTTATCTTTTTTTTCATTAAAGCAAAAAGAAAAGTTCAAGTTCTGGAAGATTTTAAGTTAAAATGATATGTTACAGAAAATCAAGGTAAGGTGACTGCTATATTTTGTCCTCCTTATACATGATTTTGGGTAAGGAATATGGATATGTTGTTATTAAGAACTCAAGGTATGCTTACTTAAATATTTGGTTTCTATGATAAAGAAAGTTTAGGGCTATCTTGTTGACTGTTTTATATGTATATATTGGGGACTACTAAGTTGATATTGGGGAGAGGAGTGAGTAGTTTGTATTGGAATATATAAGAAGGGTGTAGTAATATGTCACTGAACTAATTATTGAATATATTTAGTACACATTATATTTTGCTTACTATTTTGAGAGTGTAATGATGACAAATTTGTTTTGGGGGATCTTACAAGAATCTTTATGGTATATCGAAGTAATTGGAGAATAAAAGGGTTAAATAACACCCTTGATTTAATATATTATGGGCTTACTTCCCATCTACTATTTTTGTAATGTTAAGTAGCCCATATGTGTTGGTTAGTTACTAATTAACGTTTTCCCATGTACTTTATTATTGATAAGAAATCCAAAAGGCAGGACGTTAAGTTATGTTAATATTAGAGTTATACAACAAGGTATGTAAGGCTAGTGAAATTCATATTCTTTTGCATGAAATCAAACACATGTGTCACAAAGTAAGCTTCTAAAGTTCTCCGATAGAAACTGACACATAGTGGAAGAGCATGATATCCCATGTAGCTAAAAACATTATCCGCACTCAATAATGTGTTAAACATACCTCACTACATGTCTATTATCAAGTATGCATTCTTACATTCAATTGCAAGTCTCGAGAGTTCTCCTTTAAGTAAAATAAGACCAATTTGTTATTATTAGCTATGAAATGTTTAATACATTTATAAATAGCTCCCTACCTTGTTGTTATTGCATTAAGTGCTTATTGACATCTCTCTTCTGGGTAGATTATTGTTCTAGAGTAAAATAATGTTATGACCACTAAACTAACAATCTTGAACTTTAAATAAACTAAGTCAAATCTTGTAATGTATGGGTGGAATCTTTGGGGCATAATTCTTGCATGGACCAATCCCAAACCCTTTATATGTGGGTACCAGATTAGGGTCAAGACCTAGCACGGTCCGATCCTAATCTATTTATATATGGGTGGTAGCACAGGGACATAAGTCTATAATGGGGCGATCCTAATTTATGTATTTACCATGGATCAACTGGTCTTTTGGATCATAAGGTTTACACAGATTATAAAGTAAGAAAGGTAAAATAAAAATAATAATGTAATTCATATGATCCCACATGAATATGCAATGATGGTCTATTGCCACTATCTAAACACTTGTTCCTAATTTTCTTTGAGCTCTTGTATTAAGTATTATTACTTCCTACCTTTCATATTAAGTACTAATATTTTTACCGACTTCCCTCATAGGGGATATATATTTCATGCAGTAGGCATAGGTTCTTTTGTTAAAACATCTCCCAGTAGGAGCACAGTATATCTGGCGGCTATTGGTAAGCTCCAAGTTAATTCAGGTCTTTAGAAGTCTGTTATGATTACTTTGGTGAGCTCCAGGTTAATTCGGGTCTTTAGAAGTCTGTTATGATTATTTAGTATTGTACAGTTGTAAGACCCCGTAAAATCCTAAAGCTTAATTCAGTCCTTTAAGCTTGTCAAAGGGTCCCGACTTAGAAAATTCTAGCTAGGTACCCAGACATAGCCTATTATTGGCTTTCGAAAGTTGAAAATCTTATTTTGCCACCTTATTATCCTTTAATGGTTCATATTTTTATTAGTTCATGATCAGGAAGGTCAATAGGTGTTCCCAGACATGTTTTGGATTTTTCAGAACATGTTTAGATCATGTTCGAAGTCCCAAAATAGTGGACCAACATGACCATGGCGCGCCACATCTCCAATCGTGTTGGTCAATATTTTTGGAGGCTTCCAGAGCCAAAACTTCTGACGCTCGATGCGATCGAGGTGTGACGTGTTGAGTAATGTGTTGCATCCATCGACTCGCCACGTCGCTTGTAGAGTCGACAATAAGTTTTTAGTCATTAAATGGCCATATTTTTAAGGGAAAAAGGATGAATTTTGCATCCTTAAATAAAACTAAAAACACATGATTCAGTCATATTTCACCCAAAATATAGAGTTTCTCTCAAGAAGAAGTTAGGGTTTTCAATTAAGGATTTAAATTCAATACTCAAATTCAAGAATCTCTCCATCAATATTTGTAAATTCAGGAACTAAGGTAGTTCAAGTGCTAATTTATGGATTCCTTTCACCCATAAAGACAAAGAACCCTCTTTCAAATTATAAAACATGATATTTATGTTGTGGATTATTTGTAACCATGTTTATCTTATTGTATGATTCCCAAGTTGGAATATTTATGTTTTTTCATGATACAACGTTAGCATGCAAGATATAATCCATGAATTGAGTTATTTATGATGTGTAATTTGATGATTTCACCTATGCCCAAAGTTGTGCATGTAGGGTGTTTGATAAAATGGCTAGTATGACTGAAATTGGTTATTATAGCTCAATTGTGACTCAAATTACAAATGCATGCTTTACCCTTACGACCAAGACCGTCTTACATTATATTGTGTGCATTATGAGTATTTGATGGAATGTTCATGAGATTAGGTTGATGAAATTATGAAATGTCTAAATGCAATACCATCCCAGTATAACATTATGAAAACCATGTGTTTAATGAAATCCCTAACTTATTGTATTATGAATTGTGGATATTGGTTATGAGTTCATGAAGTGTCAAGTCTTGTCATTTTCATGCTATCGAGTCCTGGGGGTACTTGTACTCGACAATTTAGTAGTGTGCCTAGAGCCAATGTATGTTTTCATGATACTCTCATTCAAGCCATGATACTCTCATTCAAGCCATGATAATTATAATTTATTCAGTTGCATGACTCAGGAAAACTCAGTAATGTCAGTAATCTGAGTCAGTTATCCGATCTCAGTAGTATTCTGTTAGTCAACAAAATGTAATGAACTCTGTTCAAATCAGCTAAAAGATACTATCAGTAACAGTTCAGTGTCTCTACAGCTAGGGGTAGGATTCAGTAGGTCGTGAACATAAGGATAGGGACTCACCTATTAGCAAGTAGAGGGTTTGATCCTTAGAAGAAATCCCTGCATTCCAAAACTACGTAGATAGTGTAGGTTGAGATGTACCCTATGAGTTTAGGGATTAGACACCTTATCTGAGTTTTTCCTTCTAGAAGGAGTTAACGGAAGGCTCCCTATCAGAGAAGGTTTACTCACAGCTTATCTTTACCCTTGGCATGGTACGACATTGTTCTAGTTGGGGTTTCAGGTTGGACCCCACCAGTTCAGTTTCAGGGCATGTCAGTTAGATGATTACCTCCCATAGTCTCAGTTTTGGATCTAGTCTCAGTAATAGATCTAAGTTTAGTTTTACAGTTTCAGGACTGTTAGATACAGTTTCTCACCTTAGTACGAAACTTAGCTAGTTACATCAGAATCAAGACTGTATGACGCAGTCACCTAGTTAATAGTATATTAATGATACAAAATTCACATTACCAGTATTCAAATTTTAGTACTGTCATATACAGTTAATTAGACCATTTCTTCATAATCTGAATTGTCAAACACAGTCATTTCTTTATCAGTAATATGACATTAGTTCCTGTGTACTCAATAGACTTAGGCTTTCAATATCCCAGTATTAGTACCTAGATATCAGTAAAGCCACGTTATCAGAATTCATGAGCCAGTGTTATCACGATCTCAGATACAGTTACATATTCATGTATGTATTATCACATTTATGTTATTTAATCAGTTATTATTGTTCATGAATATGAACTATTGTATTCAACCTAAACCACTTTCATACTAGTACATTCAATCATACAAACATATTGATGCTATGGTGTTTTATACCATTGGCTCAAATACATGCGCTCCAGTGTATCAGTAGCATTCCAGTTTCAGCAGTCCGAGTCAGCAGTGAGTCCTCATCATTCGAGGATGTTATTATTTTATTATTTCATTTTTTTAGTACTTATTTTATTTTAAAAGATGGGGTTAGTTAGTTTATTTTAGAAGATGGGGTTAGTTGGGGGATTTTGCCATCAACTCCTTATTCAGACAGTTCAGTTTTAGAGGCTTTCATACTAGAGCATGTTCAGACATTTATTTTTGTTGTTTTTGTATTGTTATACCATATTTTCAGTTATGTATCAGTATTGAACCTTATGGACTTTGAGTTCATGTTTCTTCATTTATGATATTACCTTTATTATTCAGGGATCAGTTATAGATTAAAGTCATAGGTTATCTTGAGGTTCTTTAGGATTATGAGCACCGTGTAGCATTGTGGGTACCTGATTCAGGGCGTTACAAACTTGGTATCAGAGCCTAAGGTTTAACAATATCCTAGGAAGTCTAAAAAGCCACATCTTGTAGAGTACTGTACATGGGTGTGTTGTGCACCACACTTATGTACAAGAGGCTATGATATATTTTAAGGACAGATTCCCTTATTTCAGTATTCATGTCATGCGAGTGAGCATGAGCTCCAGTCAAATTGCTAATTTAATTTCTTCTTCTCTTCTGTTTACAGAAAATGCCTCCCAAAAGGGTTAACGAATGAGGAACAGGGAGTTAGTCAGCACCTCAACCCATCCAGGCAGATCCTCTAGATAAGCACATCTCTCATGCAGAATTTAGAACTGCATTCACTACTCTAGAAAATTCAGTCACAGTTCAAAACGATCGGCCAACTACTGTTTCAACCAGCCTAGTGGCTAATTTTGCTGCATCTAAGATTTGGGACTTTACCCAAATAAATCCTCCCCTATTGTTTGGTTTTAAGTCTGAAGAGGACACAAAGGAGTTCCTCGACCAGGTTTAGCAAGTGACAGATTTCATAGGAGTGAATTCCAGTAAGAGTGTAGAGTTAGCCACCTATCAGCTACAAGATACAACCCATACGTGGTTTAAGCAATGGAAGGTAGACAGGGATGCAGATCCAGAACCCATAGAATGGGAAGAGTTTTCTATGGCTTTCTTAGGTAGATTCTTTCCACTATAGTTGAAAGAATCCAAAGTGTTATAATTCATCAACCTAAGACAAGGTAGCATGAGCGTAAAACAATACTCCTTCAAGTTCACTCAGTTAGCCAGGTATGCTCCTCATGTAGTAGCAGATAGTAGATATAAAATGAATAAGTTTGTGTCTGGGATATCAGGTAGAGTGGTTAAGGAGGGCAGGACTACGATGTTTATAAAGGAGAAAGACATATCTAGGCTTATGGTCCATTCTCAGAAGATGGAGGAGTTGAAACTTAAGAAGAAGGATAGGGAAAATAAGAGGGCCAAAATTGGTAGTTATAGTTTTTCTAAGCCAGGGTCATAGGGTGGTAACCTTTCTCACCAAAGATAGATGTTTTTATCCCAGTTCCATCTTCAGCTAGTGGACTAGTACCAAAGTTCATAAATGATCATAGAGATGAGTCACCAGGCTCCAAGGCCCAGGGTAGTGAGAGCAGGGTTTTAACTCATACACTTTGTGAAGAGTGTGGTAAGCATCATAAGGAAATATGTAGAGCAGGTAGTGATGTGCATTTCGTATGTGGCGAGACAGGTCATAAGGTCTGAGATTGTCCTAAGCCTGGCCTTAAAATTAAACACTATCGTCCTTCAACTCAGTGTGATCCCCCGAATCAGTACGGTACCAATTCCAGCACTATCAATGGGAAATTCCCAAATAGATTCTATGCACTTCAGTCCCGACAGGATTAGGAAAGTCCTCTTGATACAGCCACTGGTATGTTACAAATCACTCATTTACCTGTTCACATTTTTTCAAATTCAGGATCTTTCCTTTTTTTTGTAATTCTTTGCATAACAGTCAACTTTAAGGTCTGACCAAATGTTAACAGGACCTTTTTAAAGTCCCCACCTCAGTGAGTCGGTCTAACACAGCACGACAGGTATACAAGAACTGTTTGATTATGAAATCTCTGAAAGTCAGGCCTTTAGTTCTAGTAGTAAGACCAATATGTGTAGGAAATTCATAAGGGAAGATGATTCTTAACCCATTCCAATCTCAGTGCAAAGTTTGGTACTTCAACCATCACGATACTTACGCATGATTTCTGTTTCAATCCTACGAATATAGCTTATATCCATGCACTTTTCGTAGAATAGTGTATATTTCAAGTTCCTCGTATGAGGAGTTCAAGTTCATCCAATGTTGCAAATCATGTTCCATGAATTCAAAAAATCCAAACCCAGTTCGTGCAGCTCATGACTCATGCACTCATGTCATGCTTTACAGTATGCTTAGCCCACACGATTTATGACTTCACTTTGAGTGTTCAGTCAAATTTATATTATGCCACGTATACTCTCAATTTAGGTCACTCGATGAATCTATAGTATTAATGTTCCTTCTCGTTGGCCTTAGATATAATGTTAGTTCAGTAATCAATATTCAGTTAAGGACTCAGATACTCCTTCAGGACCATGACTTTCAGCTATCAGTTACTTAGCCATCAGAATTCAGTACTCCTATACCAGTCTAACCCTTTGTTATATAAAACCATCATTTAGTCTCAGTTACAATCTTAGTTATGGTTACAGTCTCAATTACCATCTTAGCTACAATCTCAGTCCCAGTCCTAGTCCAGTAGTCAGATAAAAAACTCAGTCCAGTCTTAAGATTACCTGATCATAGCATATGGACATCAGTTACTCAGTTATTAGTATTATAGTACCTTAGATTACAAAATGTTTTTGAATTATGATTAGATGCCTTGTCTTGCATTTGAAAGGTAGTACAGTTTTCCCTCATTCATGCCTAGTTACCTCATGTTACCCAGTCAGTCATTACCTCCTATGTATAATACCCTAAAGTCTCAGTTCATCTATCCAGACTAAGTAATGTTAAGTCTTACACGCCCAGTATTCAGATATAAGTTATCAGTTAATTAGATAAAGTTAGTATATAATTATGCATTCGTGCTCAGCACCTACGTAAATCTTTTTAGTAGTCTCAGTTGTAGAGCATAAGGTCTAATAACTTTGTCTTAGCTTCAGATCCTGGTTATCCAGCCGTGATTTAGTTCATAGGTGCCTTGTTTATCACCCTAGGTTTCCTCAGTATCTTAGCAAAATCAGTATTCTTCGAGGGACCTAGTGTCCCAAGGGAGAGATACACGATAATTCCACAAACTCTTATGACATAAGACATTCCATTATCTCTTCTCGTAATGAATCTATTTTGGAGTAAGGTGGTTCTTATAAGCTGACTCTCAAACTCTGACCTAAGTCGTGCGCAGTTTAGAGTAAAGTGGTACTTATAAGTTGACCCTCAAACTCTAACCTAAGCCATAAGCCATGTATTTAAGGTACTAAGTTCAGATCATGATATGTGCTCATGTATCATGTTCCAAACTCAGTTACATTGATGTGTTTCTGCTTATGCATATCTAGTAATTAATTTCATGCTCATTAGTATTTTTAATTTAACGAAATAGTCTCCCTTGAACTTATCCAGTTCTTGCTCAAATTTCCATGATAAACTTAGTATCAATTACCATTCCATGTTTAGTCATGCATTAATGAACTAGTTAACCATGCATCAGATATGCATGTTCAATATGATACATTCAGTTTATTGATCATGTCAGTCATGGAATCATATTCCAGTTGTTCATGTTCATTATGTACGTCAGTTTATCTTTTCTTCCCTCTTAGTCAGTCTCATTCGAGGAAGAATGTTCTCAAGGGGGAGATATTATAAGACCCCATAAATTCCTAAATCTTAATTCAGTCATTTAATCTTGTCAAGGGGTCACAGAATTAGAAAATTCTAGCTAGGTTTTCAAACATAACCTATTATTGTCTTTCAAAAGTTGGCAATCTGATTTTTCCACCTTAACGTACTTCAATGGTCTGTATTTTTATTAGTTCATGATCAGGAAGGTCAATAGGTGTTCCCAAAAATGTTTTGGATTTTTTTAGAGCATGTTTAGATCATGTTAAGAGTCCCAAAACAGTGGACCAACGTGATGCCAATCACGTTGGTCAACATTTGGGAAGGATGCCAGAGCCAAAAGTTCTTAGGCTTAACATGATCATGGCATGGAACATCGAGTTTCACGTTAGACCCATCAATGCATCGCATAGCTTGTAGCATCGGCACTCAGTTTTTAGTCATTAAATGTCCGTATTAATAAGGGCAAACAGGTCAATTTACCATCCTTAGATAAATCCAATAACACGTGATTCATCCATATTTCACACAAAATATAGAGTGTCTCTAAAGTTTCTCTCAATAAAAGTTAGGGTTTTCAATTAAGGATTCAAATTCAATACTCAAATTCAAGAATCTCTCCGTCAATCTTTGTAAAATCAGGAACTAACATATGTCAAGTGTTGATTTATGGATTCCTTCATCCATGAAGACCAAGAACCCTCTTTCAAATTATAAAACAAGATATTTATGTTGTGAGTTGTTTGTAACCATGTTTATCTTGTTGTATGATTCCCAAGTTGGAATCTTTATGTGTTTTTATGAAACTACGTTAGCATGCAAGATAAAAACCATGAATTGAGTTATTTATGATGTGTAATTTGATGATTTCACCTATGACCTAAGTTGTGCATTTAGGGTGTTTGACAAAATGGCTAGGAGGATAAAATTGGGTATTATAGCTCAATTATGACTCAAATAACAAATGCATGCTTTACCCTTATGACCTAGATTGACTTCCATGATATTGTATGTAATATGATTATTTGATGGAATGTTCATGAGAATAGGTCGATGAAAGTATGACATGTCTATATGTTATTCCATCCATGTACAACATTATGACAACTATGTGTTTAATGAAATCCCCAACTTATTGAATTATGAATTGTTGATATTGGTTATGTGTTCACGAAGTGTCAAGTCTTGTCAGTTTCATGCTATTGAGTCCTGGGGGTACTTATACCTTATAATTTAGCTGTGTGCTTAGAGCCAGTATTAGTTTTCATGATACTCCTATTCAATCCATGCTCATTAGAATTCAGTCAGTTGCATGACTCAGGAAAATAAAGTAATCTCAGTGATCTCAATAATCTCAGTCACTTATCCGATATCAGTAGTATTCCGTGAGTCAATAGAATTTAGTGATCTCTATTCAAATCAGCTAAAAGATACTATCAGTTATAGTTCAGTTCAGTGTCTCATCAGTTTGGAGTAGGATTGAACACTGAGTGAACCCAAGGATGGGGACTCACCTATTAGCCAGTAAAGGCTGTGATCCTTAGAAGTAACACTTGTGTTACAAAACTACGTATCAAGCGTAGGTTGAGATATACCCTAAGAGTTTAGGGATTAGACACCTTATTTGAGTTTTTCTGACTAGAAGGGGTTAATAGAAGATCTCCTTGTCAGAGAGAGTTTACTAACAACTTGTCTTTACCCGTGGCACCGTACTGACACCCTTATAACTAGGGTTACAGGTTAGACCTCAGCAGTTTAGTTTCAAGGCATGTTGGTTAGATGATTACCTCCCGTAGTCTCAGTTTTGGATCCAGTGTCAATAATAGAACTCAGTTCAGTTCTACAGTTTTAGGACTGTCAGATACAGTCGCTCACCTCAATACGAAACTCAAATATTTCCATTAGAACTAGGACTGTCAGAAACAGTCACCTAGTTAATAGTATATTATTTATACAAATTTCATGTTACCAGTATTCAAATTCCAGGACTGTCAGACACAGTCAATTAGCCTAGTTCTTCATAATCAGAACTATCAAAAATAGTCATTCCTTTATTAGTAATATGACATCAGTTCCTCAGTACTCAATAGACTTAGTATTTTAGTATCCCAGTATTAGTGCCCAGAGATCAGTAAATCCACGTAATCAGAATTTATTAGTTACTGCTATCACGATCTCAGATATAGTTACGTATTCATACATGTATTCTCATGTTCATGTTTTTCAGTCAGTTGGTATTCTTTATGCATATGAACCATTACATTCCACCTACCACACTTGCATACTAGTACATTGAATCGTACTGATGCATTTGCACTATGGTGTTTTATATCATAGGTTTAGAAGCACGTGCTCCAGAGTATCAGTAGCATTCCAATTTCAGTAGTCAGAGTCAGCAGCGAGTCCTCATCATTCGAGGATGTTATTATTTGATTATTTCATTCTTTCAGTACTTATTTTTTTAGTAGATTGGTTTAGTTGGGGGATTGTCCCATCAACTCCTTATTCAGTCAATTTAGTTTTAGAGGTTTTTTAGACTATGGCATGTTCAGACAGTTATTTCAGTTTTTTGGTATTGTTATACCATATTTTCAGTTATGTATCAGTATTAAACTTTATGGGCTTTTAGTTCATGTTTCCTTATTTATGATATCACCATTATTATTCTGGGCTAAGTTAGAGATATCAGTCATGGGTTAGCTTATGGTTCTTCGGGATTATGAGAACTATGTAGTATTTCGAGTATCAAATTTGGGGCGTTACAACAGTAGTTAAGAGTAAGATGGGGAGGGGGATACTTCTCGACCAAAACAAAGTCCAAGTATCTTTTAGAGAATTTGAAGACCAATATAAAGTTAAGCATGATAATTCCTTATCCTTTATATGTTTTGGCCCAAATGGCCAAGTCTTGTAAGCATAGTTTTTGGCTTGTTGTTTATTCTCATCTATTCATTATATCAATATATGGTAGAATATTTGGTTATCTTAGTTACATACACAAGAAGTACAAGGTTATAGGTTTGAGCTCTCAAGCCTTTACGGATATGGGTGCCGATCCACCCCAATAGGATTTGAGGTATTACACTATATACCATATCACCATATTTGTCTGGGATCTGAAAAGGGCTAATAAAACTCAAACTAAGATTTCCATTATTTTCGAACCGCATCACATCCTTCATTGGTAAAAACTTCAACAAAACTCAATCTTCAATCATGAAGGAAACATCACACTTTCAATGATCGATATAATTCGTCTACCTACTCTTTCCTACCACTATTCTCCACTAAACTTATCTGTATCTATCCATCAAGTCCCTTAACAAATTTTTACTTCCTCACCTCAAAGATTTAAACCATCAAACGAGGGATCTAAACAACCACCTATACAAACCATTAAAATATGCTATCGAAATACTAGAATGACAACTGTTTTTTTATGAAAACTCTACGAAGGAAAAGAGATGGTCCCAATGTACAGCAAAACCCATATGACATGTTCGAAGTATATCCTCTTAGACTAACCATATATCTAAGGATGAAAATTTATTCTTAAAAATTAAGGTAAACAAAGTATCACTATCAGATACAACAAATAAAAGGGCAATAAGCAATTAGACAACATCTCTAATATAGATCTGGGCTAACTTCTCTACATCATAATTTTCTCTCATAAGTACAAAATTCACTAAATTTGTCAATGTGTCTACAATCACTGAAATAGACTTAAACTTTTCAATTGTCAGATCCAAGGTGATCCACTCAAACTCTAACTCAAGAATAGGCTATATTGAACCAATCAGTCATTGATGCTCATTATTTGTATGTTGATAATTCAAACTAATAACCCTCCAGGTCATTTTCTATATTTCTACATATTTTAAATATTTAGAGATTTCCTATAGCTGTCCATGTAATTTGGGATTTACTGGAGCTGACAGTTCGATTACTAGGCAGGTTTTTTTATTATTAGAGACAATTCTATATTTTTAAGTCTTATCAGGAAAGGATTGGCTATAGGGAATAAAATTTATGTTAACAATCTTGTATCCCTATCCTGACAACTCGATCAGGTCAAAAATATCAATTTAGGCTAGGGTGACCTTTTGTATCAGTATTAAGGTTTCCAGATTCATTTTGCGCTATTGGTCAAAATATGATAAAAAGGACCCTTAGGTGTGGGGCCTATATTTAATCAAATTGAACCTAGATGAGAATTTTGATAGGGTCATTGAGTTTATAATATCAAATTTTATAGGGTAGTATAGTTCATTTGCATTTAAAGAATTTTAAATAAATCCTGAGAGGTCTATTGAAATGACATGACCCACCCCTGGGGCTTGGTGTAATAGGTGTACCACGTCTGACTGAGATCGTAGACCACCCCTGTTAACCAACCCAACCATAAAAAATACTGTAACAACTCACATAAAGACTATGGGAATAGATCACAACTGTTACCAATCCAATTGAATCCAACCATCCCATACCAATAATCCAACCATACCAAACTATACCAAAATAAGGGCCGTAAACCAAACCATAATAAAAAATTCTCCAAAACATAATATAATTAGTCCCAAAATTAAGTACGACAAAATAGTATGAAATTATGTCTGATGATTCCAACCTCCCTACTTATTCCAATGCCAAGGCTAATACCAATATTGATCCCTCCCATTCCAACCCATAGATATACCACAAAGCCTCTGTCCAAACAAGTAATAAAATCCTGTTGGGACATGCCCCCAACAATAGCCAAAACAACTATCAAAAATAAAACCAAAGTGTCTCAAAATATATATAACATAAAATGGAGCCTTCCAAAAGGATGGAAGATCACCACTTTGGTACAAATGCTATCCTTAAGTAAATCACCACATAGGAGAAGTAGCATGGCTGGTTCCTGCATAGCGTGGGTATATAACCGCCAGTAGACGAGGTTAGCGAGTGACTGCTAGCTCGATCTCAGGGTATGGATAAGATAATGCTATATATAAAACAAAGTAAAACCACCTATGTGCACACAACCATACAGACAAACATATATATATATATATATAAATACATATAATAAAGTTGAGAAAAGGGACTGGGTTTAGCATGCCTTTAAAAGCTTTACCTGGGTTGTGTAGCTTTGCCATCCAAAATCACCCATGAGCTATATGGGTGCAGCTCCCCCTGCTGAAAGGTCCCTAGTGTGTGTCGCCACACAAACATGGAAGTATCCCATGGGATGACTAGTACATTCCCTAAAAGTGGTGTGACATAATGGACATGGTCACTAAAACTAACCTCATATCAGCAAATATGAGTTTTCAGTTTTGGTCCCCCGGGTCCTTCACCTTCCACGACTTTGCTACACTTTCTATCTTTATTTCCCAATTAAAACCAATTTATAAATAACCAAATAATTATTCATTTATTAAACAAGGACATTGATATTGGTATCTTCATACCAACCCATACTTTCAATAATCATCCATAGCCAACCATTTATAGGATTAAGGAGACTTTTAAGTACCCTTTCATTTACCATATTAAACCACTTAGGAGACTTCCATGTTCACCACAAACATAACCAATTATACTTTTACCATTCAAATACATTTAAACCATACATAATTCTTTTATGAAGTTTTAAACATAAAAGAGTTCCATTAAAAGTAGTTAATAAGATGAACATATCTTTATAAATATTTTGTCAAACACATTAGGGGATAATATGACGAAAATAAATTCCAATTACCATTAAACCATTCCCATGGAATCCAATTATCCAAAACCACCATGAATGCATATAAAGTAAATTAAAAACCATAGGAAACCATAACCAACCATTTATACATCAAAACCACCAAATCATATTTGGAAGCCAAATTATGTAATGGTAAAACCTTAAAAACATTTATATAAACCATGCATTTAAGTAAAATTAATAATGATGGAAGAGAATCAGCCTTAAACAAGGATGATGATAGAAACAAATCACCAAGAAAATCCCCAAATTAGAACCTTAGTTGAAACCCTAGCTCCCCTTGACCAAATCTCATGAGAGAATTATAGAGTGTTTTGGAGGATTTTCTAAGTTTTAATGAATAGAATAATAGGGTAAATAACCTTCGAAGTAGGTTAAAATACATGGGACCCTATTAGGATAGGTGAGGAAATGTCCAGAATACCCCCACTTATGTTTTACCAAAATTTCATCATAGGGATACGACTGAGACACACGAGTCATACCCACCAATATGATCAGTATCTACCACTTGTTTTCTAAACCTCCACCCTTGTACCAAACATTGTCTAGTATATGACTCATCCAACCAATTCATAACAATAATATACAATTTGTACCCTTTATCGATACTCCTCACAGATTTACACCCAAAGAAAATTTAGATACAGTCCACCATACGATTTATGGATATGATTCCTTCCTTAGCTTATGACTCAAGATGAGCCACTCGTACTCTTATCCAACCTAATTAACCAAGTCTAAGATTACGTTAAGGAACCAAATGACTCGTAACCACCCATATGACTTGTACTCTTAAGTCGTATCCATTTCAGTAACCAAAATCCATCGCACCAAAAAACACTAAATAGTATACGATCAAACTGTACGATCCATACCATAACATACTGCTCAACTCTTGAGTTGTATTAGGTCCAGAGATCAAAACTCTAGGAAATTTTCTAAGGTCCAAAAGCTAGTATCTTTCAGGAAACTTAGAATTTTTCATGTTTATGCTACATATCTGTTAAATTGGACCTTTAATTACTTTTTTTGAGTAATTTATGTGAAAGCATGCCTGCTAAAGTGTAGTCCGCTTAAGCGACAACTATTTTGATTTAGTGGAAGGCTTGGCTAGCCAAATACCACTTAAGTGGTACTAAGCCTCTTTACTAGTGACCTCTTAAGTGACACCTGGGTGGATATTAAATTCCTCTCTTTCTGAATTTTATCTCATCTTCTCACAATTTTAAAGATAGAAAAATCCTAGAGATTGTGAGAAATAGGAGACTAAATATTGGGAGATTATCGGGTATTTGTGAGCTCAAAATAACCATTTCCTCAACAAATCCTTGTTAATTTCTACTGAATTCTTAGTTTAATTCTTCTATTAAGATCCAATTCCCTATATTAATGTTGGGTTGACGTTAGCATCATTTGAACTTTTAATTTACCCATTCTTATGGGTAAATGATCCTTTAAAATAGTGGGACATATAGATATTTTTGAAAGTGTGATTCCTCAGGCGGGCCGCACATGGCATTTTAAATTTTTTTTGACCCAGAGCATAAAAATGAAATATGGGTACTGTCTTCATTTAGCATCATGAGGAAACTTCAAAGAATGGGAAATCACTCTTTTAGTAGACATATTCGGGCTTTCTTGGGCGTAAAGGTAGGATCATATTATGTTTTTGTTAGATTAGGCTTAATTATAGTATCAATATGCTATTTTTCTAGTCTGGGGTTGGGAGTTAGGAAATGAAGAATGTTTAGGGTGATTTTGGATTATTTTAGAAAATTAAGGGATCGTTATTAGGCATAATTGACTTAGCAATTCACTCCATAGGTAGAATTTTTATCATAGGATTCAAAGAGTCTTATATATTATCTTGTGGTAATATTTGACAAATTATAATAGTTTGGGGTAGAATTTTCCTTAGCAAGGATTTGTATGGTTAGAAGTGGGCCCCATTGACACATTTTAGGCCAAGATTGCTATTAGTGCCTTATAGACTTAATAGGACATTATGTGTTGTTTGAATTATATTATTTTGATGAGAAAATTATAGTTAGAAGATGGTTTATTCGAGCATTGATCTGGGTAATTATATAAGTTCAATTCTAGTCTAATTCAAGTTTGGCAAATGAGGATATGTGCTCTGATTCAAGTCCGACAAATGATGATATAATTTTTGGATCAAGTTCTCAAATAATGATATAAATCCTACATTATGTATTGAAAATTATGATACTAATTTCAGTTTAAGCCTTGTATTGTGAGGTTATTTATTAAGGTGATGGAATTGCTCTAAGTCTGGTGGTTATGATATGGAAATATCCATGGTTATGGTTGAGTTATGGATACATGGTTTAATTATTTTTATTACCTTTTTTTAATTGCATTCACTAGGATTTTAGGGGCCTACATTGGTTTGTTTATTTACTCATTTACGTCTTCTAGGTATATAGGGGCCTAATTATGTTAGAGATAGTTATGTTCTCCTTACTTTCACTGTGCCTATCTTTTACTTTTTGCATTGAGAGTTTTATTATAGATTTTACCTTTTCTATTTACTTAGTTTGATTACCTCATGTTTATTATATTTATTTTAATTTTACTCAGCCTTTCGATGATTTTGACTAAGTACCCATGCAAATGGTACTCTACTACACCTTTGTATCTTTTTGGTGCTAATCTTATTTCTAGCTACTATCATTGATGATTTGATTATGCTGGTTAGATTTTAGAGATAGGGTGAGATCTCAGAGCTGGAATTGACCTTTTCTATATCTTTTATCTTTTATAGTCTTTCTTTTTCGAGACTATTGTATATTTGACTTTTATAATACTCCTATTCTTTAGATTATAGAATTTTGTACTTACCTTACTCGGTCATGGGATAATATTACTCTTCTTTTATTTGTCTTTGTTTATATTTTCATTCGCATGAATTATTGTTTGTAATTTATTTACTTGCATATTCTTAGTGTTTATGACCTTTTCCACCAATTATCCCATTACTTATATTTACTAGCTATGGTTTAGATTACCTATTAGTGGGGTAGAGTAGGTGCCATTATGACTAAGAAGGTCGAGTCATGAAAAATGGGCATCTGAGCTAGGTTCACCAAAATTATTGGCACATGAGAAAATGTCTATTAGAGTCCTACAGATTAGTACGATAATATTTGTTTCTTTTATTTGTGAGAATATAAGACATTATTAGCAGATCTTTGCATCCTTCACTCAGTCTGTGCTTAGAGACTGTACTGGGTTTCTAAGATTCATTGGTTTTACTATTTTGTAGATAGTTAGGATACGAGCTACCTCTACTAAAGATGAGGACCTTGAGTCTACTACTAAAGATTGTACAAGAGGACATGCATGACCCAGAGGTCGGGGATAGGCTAGAGATGCAACCCCAAAAATATACAAGGATAAAGAGCCTTCACCAAAGCATATCCTTGTGCTCGTGCCACCTCATCCAATGGTTGGATAGGGGGTAGTCCAGGCTTCCCAAGTTTTTTTTCTGTGCCATTGCTAAAAGATGCTAGAGTTTAGATTTTCACTTTTGTTAGAAGTACGCTCTCTGATGGGGCTCAGACTGCAGATAAGAATGGTACTAAGACAGGGGCGCAATCTAAAATTGTGGATTCTAGAGTTACAATTCCTCTAGAACCGATGGTTGCTCAATGAGTAATCTCCCTACATACTATGTATATTGAGGAGTAAAAGATATTGGGTAGATTCTTGAGATTGTCTCTGCCTATGTTATTTAGAGCATCGAGTGAGGATGCATATGAGTTCTTGGTTAATTTTAAGAGTAAGATCCATAATATAAGGCTAATAGAGAATCATGGGGTCAACTATACTACTTTACACTTTGATTTGGCAGCTCGACATTAGTGGAGCGATTTTCTAGATTCCAGGCCTGTTGGATCTCCTCCATTTACATTGACTCAGTTCTCTAAGTTTTTCATAGTGAAGTATATGCTTTATAGCCTTATAGATGGTCTTGGAGATAAATTTTTGAAATTTGAGCAGGGGTCTATAGTTATTCTGGATAATGAGGTTTGATTTCATAATTTTTCTAGGCATGCTAAATTTATCTTATCGACAAAGTATGTATCATTTCTGTGTTATATTTGGGGATAAGATTTCCTTTTAGCCTAGATACACAAATTTTAGTTTCTTTTGATAGGTACTTTAGTTTGGTATTTGATCATGCCCAAATTACTAAGGAAATGCATCGCGAGGCCCAACAGGGTTGCGATAAGAGGCCACCTTACAAGGGTAATTTTAGTGAGAACCAACGGGGATCACAATTCATAGGCTACAGTTCTCAAGGCATGTAACCTCTATGCTAGTTATATCAATATTATGGTTAGTATAATAAGACCATTATGTTGGACTTTAGATTACTGATAGAGGTATACCTAGATACAATTATCATCCGATCCAGAGTAATGGTTAGCCTTTAAGAGGTTCATATTTAGGGTTTTTAGATTAGTTCGCTAATTTTTTTCAACCTAATATTATGGATATAGTTTAGTGCCTGGGGTGTGCTATAATTGTAGGGCCTTTGATTATTTCTCTATAAAGTGTCTCCATCATGGAGCAGTTGTGCCTATACTGCTGAGTGGTCATCATATTAGGATGATGCTGCAGATATGAATTGGTTGGATGAGTAGTATGATGCACAGTGTTGGATCTAAAGGTTGAGGCTAGGAAATGAGTGGAGGGAACCAATTGTATTGGAGGGTACGACTCATGAGGGTCAGTTGTACCCCTATGCCAAGGTTTAGGTGACACTTATGTGGGGTATTTTGGATATTTCTCCACTAATCCTAATAATGTCCCATAAATTTTAACCAACTTGGGAGGCTATTTACCCTATTATTCAATTCATTAACACTTAGGAACTATTCTAAAAGACTCTATAATTCTCTCAAAAGCTTTAGGGCAAAAAAGCCAGGGTTTTAGTGAGAGGACTAATTTGGAGATCTTGTTGGTGGTTTCTCTCCGTCTACTTGGTCAATTAAGGCATGTTCTCTTTGCTTATTGTTAATTCTAACTAGAAGCATAGTTTTTGTGAATGTTTTAATAATTTCATTTATTGTATGATTTTAGTTTTCAAATATGATTTGGTGGTTTTGATATTAAATGGTTATCGATTGTTTTCCATAGTTTTATTTAAATTTTGTGTTCATTAATGGTGGTTTTGGATAATTGGATTGCATGAGATTGGTTTAATGGTAATTGTAATTTGTTTTGGCTATAGTACGCCCCAATGTGTTGGACAAAATGTCTATAATAATATTTTCATAGCATTGAGTATTTTAATGGAACTCTTACTTATTTTAAAACTTGGTAAAGGAATAATGCATGGTTTAAATGGATTGGAAAGATAAATGGCTAGATAGTTATACATGTTGAGTACATGGAATCCCTCAAGTGGTTTAATATTTTAAATGGAAGGGCACTTGGAAGTCTCCTTAAACCTATATATGGTTTGCTATGGATAGTACTTGCAAGTTTGGTCAGAATAAATATACCACCACTAAATGTCCTTAATTAATAAATGTAAATGGATTGATTAGTTTTTTGGTAATGGTTTCAATTGGACAATATTGGTGGGATGTGTTGTAAAGTCGTGGAAGGTAGAGGTCTTTGAGGGACCAAAATAGCAAACTCATATTTGCCGATGTGAGGTTGGTCTTAGTAACCATGTGCATGATGTCACACTATATTTTGGGGGATATATTAGTCATCCCAGGCTTTCTTCCCTGGTCATGCGGTTGCATACATTGGGGCATTTTCCGTAAGGAGAGCTAAACCCATATAGCCTGTTGGTGAATTAGGACTACAAAGCTTCCAAGCCTAGGTAAAGGTTTTAAATGCATACTAAAACTGGTCCCCTTTCCCATCATGTTTATATATATGTATGGTTGTGTGCATATGGATTATTTTACATGGCTTTTTAAAAAAATTATTTTATCCTTATCTTGAGATCATGCTAGTGTTCACCCACTAACCCATCTACTTATGACTATATACCCATGCTATGCAAGAACTAGTCATTCTACTCCTCCTACCTAGTGATTGACTTAAGGATTAGTATTTGGACATATGTGGTGAGCTTTTATCTTTCCACAAGGATCCATTTAATGTTATGGATAGTTCTAGACTCTTTGATTTTATTTTGGATATTAGCTTTGACCATGGTTTTGGGGATGTCCCAATCATATTTTATTGCTCTTTTTACTATAGTCTTTATGGTACTACTATGGGTTTGAATGGGTGGGATTGGTATTAGTATTAGCCTTAGCATTGACATTAGTGTAGGGGATGATACTAGTCGACGAGATTATTGCTGGTTCCATCATGTTTTATTTTGGGATTAATTATATTATATTTTGGGAATTATTTTACTATGGCATGGTTTATGCCTTTTTAATGGTTTGGTGTGATTGGGCAATTGGTGTGGGAATGTTGAACTTGATTGGGCTAGCACTATTGTGATCCTATCCCAGAGTCTTCATATGAGCTGTAACTATATTGTTATTTGCTCAAAATTCATCCAACTTAGGGAAGGCTGCTGGGAGTTGGGTTGGGTGACGGGTATAGTCTCCCATCCTGGTCGGACTTAGGACGCCCATTACAATAAGCCTCTGATCAAGGTCATGTCAAGTTAGTTTCAGACACTAGGTTCATGGTCAAATAGGTGTACACAAACCCGTGTTGAGTAGGGTACCTTTTAGGGGTGTGCAGCACACAATAATCATAAGAACGAGGCTATAATGCATTTAGAAATGCCTCACTTTCTTGGTATTCAATTTTCAAGCACAGAGTCTGAGTCAAGGAATATTTTCAAATACTTGTTTCTTTATCTTTCTGATCATGCCTCATAGATCTGGAACATAAGAATATTATTTTATCCCATCCAGGGTAATGCTAAAGGTTTATATCCTACTATTGGAATTCATCTTTGATCTCACGATCCTATCCTTGATAGTTCAGGAGTTCCACCAACTGCTAATAGTCCTCCTCGAGGTGTAGTGACAAATGCAGAATTTTGTTAGTCTATTCATGTTATTTCATAGATGGTCACAGCACAGGCTGTATCTAGTACAACTGGTGCTTTGTTTGCATAGGCCACAAGGGTTGGCCAATTTATAAAGATGGGTCCTTTTTTTTTTTTTGGAGTAAAGTTGGAGGAGGATCTACATGGCTTCTTAGATAAAATAGAAAAGATATTTTGGGTGATGCAGGATACCAATTTAGAGGGTAAACTTTGTAGCTTATCATCTCAAAGAGGTTGCATATCAGTGGTATGAGGAGTGTGATAGGAATATGGTGATGTGGAAGTGTTAGCCTTGTGGGATACTTTGTTTCAGGCCTTCTTAGATTATTTCTTTAACCAAGATTTAAGGGAAACAAAATTGGAGAAGTTTGTGAACCTCATTTAGGGGAGGATTTCTGTCAAGGAATATACCTTGAAGTTTCTATAATTGTCAAAGTATTCTCCTTACCAGTTGGGAAACAGGCATCATTAAGGTGGTGACAATATCCAGGCATAGGGTGCTCAATCTCAGGCAAATGAAGGTCAGTCAGTCTCTTCATGCACTTTCTATCAATTCTGCGATTGTCCTCATTGTAGTTATTGCAATTAAGAAAGGGAAAAATGCATCAAGTGTGTCTAGGCAGGCTATTGTCTCAAGGATTTTCTAGTTAACAAGGCTGCTATGGGGACAAATAAGATTCCTGTGTCTTCATCATCTACTCTTACACTTTGTAGTGTTGTATCTACTTTTGTTACTTCTCTTAGTTCTAGTGTTGGTCGAAAGAGGTTTTATGCTTTGGCATCTCTCCATGAATTTGAGACATCTCCTAATATTGTTACTAGTATGTTATAGATTTTCTCTCATAACATATATTGCATGATCTAGGGTCCACTCACTCCTATGTTACTCACTTTATTGTTGTATACTTTAGTTTTGATTCGTAATATATTTTAGACCCTTTTTAAATTTCTACCTAGCAGGTGACTCGATTATTGCTAAGTGAGTTTATAAGGGGTGTAGAATATTTTTATAGCAAGAAGACCATGGTGGATCTATTTGAGATAGATATGGTGGATCTGATGTTATTCTAGGTATGGATTGGTTTCACTCTTGTTATGCGTCCTTGGATTGTCAAACACGTAGGGTTATCTTTAGGTTTCTTGGTGAACTGGTTATAGTGTAGGAGAGTATTTCTCTAGCTTCTAGGGGGAGATTTTTTTCTTATCATAGATCTTAGAGATTGATCTCTAAGGGTTTTGTTTATTACATGGTCCAGGTTAAAGATTTTAACTTGAAAGACCCTTCTTTCCAATTAGTTCCAATTGTTAATGAGTTTCCACAAGTCTTTTTGGATTATTTTCCTAGTGTTCCTATGGATAGGGAAATCGAGTTTGGTATTGATCTTATTCTAGATAGTTGTCCAATTTCTATTTATCTATATAGAATGGCTCCGGCTAAGTTGAGAAAACTCAAGGTACAATTTAAGGATCTTCAGGATAAGGGGTTTATTCGTCCCAGTGTATCTTCATGGGTTGCACTGGTGTTTTTAGTGTTAAAAAAGGATTGTTACCTTCTGATGTGTTTGGTTATAGGCAGCTGAACATGGTGTCAGTCAAGAATAAGTATCCTCTTCCAAGGATAGATTATTTGTTTGACTAGGTGTAGGGTGTAAAGTTCTTTTCTAAGATAGATCTTTGGTCTACATACCATCAGGTAAATATTAGTGAGCAAGATATCCCTAAGATGTCTTTTCGTAGTCGATATCGGCATTTTGAGTTTTTTGTAATTTTATTTGTGTTGACTACTGCTCTAGCAACATGCATGGATTCAATGAATAGGGTTTTTCGTCAGTATTATACATCTTTATTATTGTGGTTATTGATGACATTCTTTGTTATTTGAGGAGTGAGGTAGATCATGATAATCACCTTCGTATGGTGTTGAACACCTTAAAGAAACATCAGTTGTATGCTAATTTCTCTAAATATGAGTTTTGGTGGAATGCTGCAACTTTCTTGGGTCACATTATTTCTTGTGAAGAGTCATGGTGGATCTATAGAAGTTTGTTATAGGGAAGAGGTGTCCTAGACCCACGACTCTATTTGATATTCGAAGCTTCTTAGGTTAGCTGGGTATTATAGGCGGTTTATTGAAAGCTTTTCATCGATAGCTGCTTTTTTAACTAAGTCGACCAAGAAGTAGGTCAAGTTTTATTGGTCGAATACTTGTGAAGGGAGTTTTGAGAAGTTGAAGGATACATTAACTTCAACTCTAATTCTAACTTTGCCGACAGATAATGATGGGTTCGTAGTTTATAGTGATGTATCTCAGGCAGGGCTTAGTTGTATGTTGCTATAGCATCGGAAGGTGATTTTCTATGATTCTAGTCAGTTTAATGTGCATGAGAGAAACTATCATACTCATGATTAAGAGCTATTGGCGGTTGTGTTTACTTTGAAAATATGGAGGCATACTTGTATAGTGTTCATATGGATATATTTTCTAATCATAAGAGTCTATAGTATGTGTTCACTCAGAAGGATCTTAATGTCAAACTGTGGAGATAGATTGAGCTTCTCAAGGACTACGATATAAGTCTTCACTACAACCCAGGTAAAGTTAACGAGGTTGTTGATGCTTTTAGCAGATTATATATGGGGAGTTTGGCTTATGTGAATGAAAGAAAGAGGGAACTGATATAGCATATGCACCGCTTTGCTAATCTTGGAGTTCGCCTCTTGGAATCCAAGGATGGTGGTGTGATGGTGCAAGAAGTGGTTTGATTGTCTCATGGTGCGGAGATTCAAGAGAAGTAATTTTTAGATATTATCTTGATGAAAATCAAAAGTGACTTTGGTGGGCAAACGGTAGTGTTGTCTGAGATTAGTGGATACATTACATTTGGTACAAAGGGAGGTTGTGTATTCCGGATGTCGACGGATAGAGACAAAGAATTTTATTTGAGGCGCATGAATTACACTATGTTTTTTATCCCGACTTGACTAATATTTAATATGATCTCAAGGAGATCTATTTGTGGAATTGCATTAAGAAGGATGTGGATGATTTTTTGGAAAAGATCATGGTTTGTAAATAGGTTAAGGTTGAGCACATGAGGCCAAAAGAGTTGTATTAAGAAATTGATTTTCCTAAATGGCAATGGGAATTGATTAATAGGGACTTCATTATCGGTCTTTCATGGAATCAGAATCAATTTAATTCAACTGGGTCATCATGTATAGGATGACTAAGTCTGCCATTTTTTTGCTAGTATGGACTACCTTCTTGGTTGAGGATTATGTGAAGCTATATCTTCGGGAGATTTTGAAGCTGCATGGCCTTCTTGTTTTGATTATTTTTACTATGGCACTCAATTTACATCTCACTTCAGGTGATTATTCTAGAAAGAGTTAGGTACTAAGCTTAGTATAAGTATTGCTTTCCACCTACAAATGGATAGTAAAGCGGAGAGAACTATTCAAACATTAGAGGATATGCTTCAAGCTTGTGTGATTGATTATGGTGGCTGTTAGGCTGAGCATCTACCTTTGGTGGAGTTTGCTTACAATAATAGCTATCATCCTAGTATTGATATATCCCTTTTTGAGGCATCGTATGGTAGGAGGTGTAGATCTCCTATTGGTTGGTTTGAACATGGGAAGGCAGATATGTTTGGTCCCAAGTTGGTTTACCAGGCTATGGAGAAGGTGAAGGTAATTCGGGATAGGCTTAAGGCTTTCTAAAGTCGACAAAAGTCTTATATAGATATTAGGCATAGAGACTTAGAGTTTGAAGTTGGGGATAAGGTTTTCCTCAAGGTATCTCCCATGAAGGGAATAATACAGTTTTGCAAGAAAGGGAAGCTCAGTTCCGGTATATTGATCCTTATGAGATTTTTTGGAGAGTTTGTAATATTTCGTATGAGCTGGAGTTTCCTTATAGCTTTTTCTTAGTTTATCCGATGTTTCATGTTTCTATGTTGAGAAAGTGCATTGATGATTGTTGTTCTTCGATTGTTTCTTTTAAAGGATTGGGTATCACAGATTCTCTATCTTATAAGGAAATCCTGGTTGAGAACTTGGATAGGTAGGTTCTTAGGTTGTATACCAAGGATGTTTCTTTGGTTAAGGATCTATGGTAGAACCATAAGGTGTTCAAAGCTATTTCGGAAGTGGAAGAGGCCATGAAGTCCAAATATCCGATTTTGTTTTTTTCTATTGGGATTCAAGCGTATGTATGTGTCTTCAACACATATTTATT
This sequence comes from Capsicum baccatum var. pendulum, assembly GCA_030864225.1. Taxonomy (NCBI): domain Eukaryota; kingdom Viridiplantae; phylum Streptophyta; class Magnoliopsida; order Solanales; family Solanaceae; genus Capsicum; species Capsicum baccatum. The sequence continues at coordinate 124,685,160 of CM061554.1, forward strand.
TTATGAGTTTGTTAGAGGAAATATTAATATCTTTGCATCTTTGTTTTCAAACTTTGTTAAATATTGGGTAAATATTTGATAAGATAATGCAAATGACTCGTGCGTGTGGTTACCCCTAACTTGTCCGTCATTTAGGGACGAATGTTCCTAGTAGAGGAGACTATAACACCCAGGGTTTTGACCCTAAGAAAATTTCTTGAAATTCTGGTCTCAGGACCAAATACACTCATGGGAATGAACCGAATATTGGGGTACGAGTGGTATGTTCCAGTCGTATGCAGACCAATGTTGGTTGGTAGGATGGATTTTAGTTACCTGAATGGATACAACTTAGGGGTATGAGTCATATTGGTGGGTACAAATCATTTGGTTCCATAACTTAATCTTTGAATTGATTAATTAAGTTGTATCTGAGTACAAGTGGCTCACCATGAGTTATGATCTAGGCTACAAGTCATACTATTGTTATATTTAACATTGGACTTTAGTGTCTTCACGACATGAACTGAGCATAAAGAATAACTTGGATAAACTGGGTAAAATAATAGAAAAATGACAAGTGACGACTTTGGTGATGAACCATCGACCCTGCGATGAACCGTTGGACTAATTGTTTCCCAGAAGAAGAAGGTCGTGTCATTAGAAGTCCGACCACGGTCCAAGCGATGGACCGTCAACCCTGCGATGAACCATTGGCCTAACCATCACTTAGAAATAGAAGACAGTGTCACTGGAAGTCCCGCGATTGTCCATCGATCCTGTAATGAACCGTCTGCCCAACCATCGCAAAGACACAGAATACAGTATCACTGGAACTCCAGTGACGGTCAAAGATATGGACCATCATCTCACCAAAGAACCATCTCCCGACACATCGAGAATGACGCGGCAATTTTGAGTTTAAATTTTAAAACCCTAGTCCTAGAATCATATAAATACTGAGTATTAGGTTTTATTTTGTGACTTTTGACAGTAGTATCATACTTTCTCCTCTATTGAGAGCATTGTAACACTTTTCTTTGAGATTTTAAACTAGAACTTGAGATCTGATTATTATTTCCACATTTTTCATTAAAGATTAAGAAGAAAAATGTCGTAACTTTTGTAAGTACTCTTTTGAAGCTATTTATGAACATCAATATGTCTTTAATAACTTATATGGAGATAAGTGGCTAAACTCCCATAACTAGGGTTATAGGAGCTTTGATGTAGAGAACTGCTTGGTGTTGTGAATCCATTTGATTTTTTACGTCTATCTAAATTGCATGAATCTCTCTTCATTATAATGACATCTCTTGATTACAAAGTTGAGAAGTGAGCCCATGAGCACCATTTGTCCGAACAAGAAAGTGGATGTTTGGAAAAGAGGCGATTCACATGAAATCTATATATTTACCCCTTGGGTTAAGGGTTAATGAACTCAATTGGATAATACAGAAATCCTTTATGTTCGAAAGAAGTTAAGGGTAAAATACCCATTAGGTTGAAAAACAAGTGGGTAATTCTTAGAATTCAATATTTCTTGCAATTGAAATTAGAAGTTAGAAATCGAACACAAATTCACAGACACAACTGTTTGAACATCTTGGTAAGCATAACTCTAGTTACCTCATTCTCATTGAAATTGTACTTGCATAAACTCTCATTAGCTAGATCTCTGTGTGAGACAAGAAAGAAAGAATGTTATTTAAACATTAAAACCCCCTTTATTCAGGAACCTTAGATCAATAGTCCACTAAGAATCAACTTACTTAGTAGTACAAGTATTCCCTGTGGGATTCGACCCCAATATTTGTTGGGTTCTATATTTGACAACAACCGGTTAAAAATTCGTAAGAAAATTGTAATTTGGGCATATCATATTTCGGTGTTGTTTTGGGGGAATATGGTTGTCAATTAAGTATCTTATTGTTAATTAACCTTTGGCCAAAGTTTCCTAAATTTTACTTTTTGTTTGTTGTTTTTATTTTGTGCATGTTGATTGTCTTGTATGCCAAGTACACGGAGATTAGGTGGACCTTTATTACCTATTCATCTGGAACTTCAACTTATTGGCATAATAGATGGTCAAAAGGACCCATAGAGAGTAGCTGCTCAGCAGAAAGAAACTAAATTAGCTTCCTTGGCAGTTACACAAGTGAACTAGTAGAATGCGGACAATGCAGACCAGGAACTAAACCCAGATGATGATGATCTGGTTGATGATGATTTCTTAAATCTGGTCAACCTAAGGCATGTAGACAATGTGCCTGCACCAGAAAATAGGAATATCAATAGAAATCGCCCTGTCAAGTCGAGACCGAAATGCCAGGCTCTCCAATTTAATCTAGAAGATGATGATGATGATTTGGATAGAGCTGGGACAACATGGGTTTTTATTTCTCTCCCCTTAGCACCCAAATCCAAGTTTAATATCATGAGCACTATGATCCAGTTATTGTATCTTAAAGGGCTGTTCGATGGACTTATGGGTGATGACCCAAATATGCATTTAGTTAATTTTATCTCGACAGGTAAATCATTTGACAATCTAGGAGTTGGGCAAAATGCTATTCAGTTGTAGATGTTTCTTATGTCTCTATCTGGGGAGGACACTTTATTGTTGTATGGGCTAACTCCCAAATATATTACCTACTGGAGGTAACTGAAAGATGCTTTCCAAGAAAAGTTTTTTCCGCTGTCCAAGAGGGCACAATTGAGAGACGAGATCAGCAACTTCAGACAGCTTCCAACTGAGTCTCTCCATGAGACTTGGTAAAGGTTCAAGAAGAAGCTTATGTAGTGTCCAAATCATCAAATGACTAACGTCCACCTGATGGATATCTTATATTGGGCCTTGAACTCTGTGACGAAGACAGTAGTGGATAATGCAACAAGTAGGGCATTCATGGATCTCACTTTTCCTGAAGTAGATGAGATGCTTGATAGTGTGATGAAACAAGGTAGATCTTGGTATACCAGGGAGTCTGAGGTAGCAAGGTCTACTATATCTATTAGCATGACTGTAAAGAAGAGGCAGAGCGAAGAAGAACGTAACCAGTATATGTCTCACATGAAAACATGAATGTATCTTCTCACTAAGCACTTATTATTAATAAAGACAAAGATGATTAAAGTTGTAATATCTCAACGAAGAGATGACTCCAATTTTGAGGAGAAAGGCAATTATTTGAATAATCTAGGGGGTTTCCCAAGCAGTGGCCAATGAAACCAAGGTCAGAATTATTATGAAAAATCTGGCTATAAGAACTACAACCAAGGTAATTAGAAGAATAAGAATGATAGAATTTGGTTGTATGTTCCTCATGGAAATGATGAGGCTACTACGACTAGTTCAGGGAAGATGTCCATGGAGGACATAATAGCTAAGTTGTTGAAAGGAGTAAAGGCAAACAATACTGGGGTGGATGAGATTAAAAGTTATTTATCCTTGACGAATTAGTTGGTTGATTCACACTCAACTTTGATAAAAAATTTGAAACAACAAATTAATCATCTCTAGTATTCAATCAGAGAAAAAATGGCACCCTACCAAGCGACACATTTCAAAACCCAATAAAGGATGGTTCGTGTATGACATTCTCCATTAGGAGTGGTAAGGTATTGTCAAACCCTCTGGTGTGTAAGCCTGTTGTTGATATTATGGCAGATGATGTTGAAGAAGTGGAGATCGGTCATCTAGTGAAGTCTAAGAAACTGCATGAGGTTATTTATAATACATCCAACCATCAACAGGTTAATGAGTTGGAGAAGATCAAGGGAAAAGAGGATGAAGTAGTAGTTACCACTCTCCCGAAGCCACCACATTTATTTCCCCATCGATTGAAGAAGAAGGTTGAAGGCGCAAAGTTTTGCAAATTTATGGCCATGCTTAAGCAATTGACAATAAATTTCCCATTGGTGGAGGCATTGGAACAAATGCCCAGGTATGCAAATTTCATGAAAAACCTTGTCACAAAGAAATGAATGGTTAGATATTAGCCTATGGAAAATCTCCATCATTATGGTGCTATCTCCACAAGGTCTTTGGTGCATAAGAAGGCATACCCGAGAGCATTTACCATCACGTGCAGTATTGGGTCTCTTGATTTTGCAAAAGATTTATGTGATTTGGGAGCTAGTATAAACTTGATACTTCTTGCAGTGTAGAAGAAATTGGGTTTGGGGGATCCTACTCCCACAAATATAAGACTAGTTATGGCGGACAGGTCTGTGAAGCGGACCATGGGGATTCTATATGACATATTAGTAAAGGTGGCCAGTTTTATATTTCTGTCAAATTTTGTCATTCTCAATTGCGAGGTGGATTTTGAGGTGCCCATAATCTTGTGTCGACCTTTCCTCACAATCGAGAGTGTACTTATTAATTTAAGTCCAAATGAGCTAGTATTCAGGCTAAATGATGAGGTAGTTCAATTTGATGTATACCAGTGCATGAAATATCATAAAGATATGAGCATATTCTCTATTGTAGATGTCTACTATAAGGAGGAGCAGGAAATGCCTATATAATACAAATTTACTATGGAGACATTATCTGTTGTATTGATGAATTTTGAGCATGATGCTATTACAGATTATGAGGAGACTGTGTGTGCCTTAACGAGAATGGGGTCTTATTGATATTCACCCAATAAGTTGGATTTGGACTTGAAAAATCATCCAAGTCCACCTGCTAAGCCTTCTATAGAAGAGCCACCTACTTTTGAGCTGAAAGAGTTGCCCGACCATTTGAGGTATGTGTTCCAGGGTAGTGGGAATACACTACCTTTTATTATTTCGGTAGACATGGGTGAGCAATAGGATGAAGCCCTCACTGCTGTTCTTAAGAGATATAAGAGGGCTATTGGTTGGATAATTATAGATATCATTGGCATCCCTTCTGGTATATGTACACATAAGATTCAGCTAAAGGAGGATTATGTCCGGACTATTGAACGCCAACATTATCTAAAACTACCTATGAAAGAGGTAGTGAAGAAAGAAATCATCAAGTGGTGAGACGCAGGCTTGGTATACTCTATTTCAGACAGTAAGTGGCTGAGTCCCGTTTAGTGTGTGCCCAAGAAAGGGGGCATGACAGTTGTGGCTGATGAGAAAAATGAGTTGATCCCACTCAGTCCTGTTACTAAGTGAAGGATGTGTATGGACTATAGAAAGCTCAACTCATGGACACTGAAGGACAACTTCCCAGTGGCTTTCATGGATCAGATACTTGATCAGTTAGCGGAAAAGCATTGGTACTATTTCTTAGATGGGTACTCTGGTTATAACCAGATTTCGATTGCTCCTGAAGATCAGGAAATGACAACATTCTTGTGCCCATATAGTACATTCCCTTTTAAGTAGATGCCTTTCAGTTTGTGTAATGTACCCACCACCTTTCAGCGGTACATGATGTCGATATTTTTTCATATGGTAGAAGACACCTTGGAAGTTTTTATGGATGACTTCTCGCTGGTTTGTGATTCATTTGAACTCTGCTTACTGAATCTTAGTCGGGGGTTGCAGCAATGTGAAGAGTTCAACCTTGTCCTTAACTGTGGAGAATGCCACTTCATGGTGAAAGAGGGCATTGTTCTTGGTCAAAAAGTTTTTGCTAAAGGTATTGAGGTCTATAAGGCAAAAGTTTAAGTAATTGAAAAACTACCTCCCCCTATCTTAGTCAAAGGGGTACATAGCTTTCTTTGTCATGCAGGGTTCTACCACAGATTCATAAATGACTTCTCAAAGATTGAAAACCCACTTTGGAAACTTTTAGACGAGGAGGCTTAGTTCACTTTTGATGATGACTGTAGTAAGGCTTTTGAAAGTCATTCCATCAGATATATTATGCAAGTAAAGTCATAAATTGGGCTCAAAAGAACTATACTATGGCTGAACAGGAACTTCAAGTAGTTCTGTACGCTTTTGAGATATTCTGAGCATATTTGTTAGGTACCTTGTTAGGTACCAAGGTAGTGGTGTACCCTGACCACTCTTCCTTGAGGTACTTAAAGGCAAAGAAGGATTCTAAGACAAGGTTGATCCGGTGGGTATTGCTAATTCAGAAATTTGACTTCAAAGTCAAGGATCGAAATAGATGTGAGAATCAGGTAGCAGATCACCTATCCAGACTCGAAGGTGGGCAGGCAGTCAAGGATGAGCTAGAGATTGATGATTCCTTTCTAGATAAAAAAATATTCGTTATAGTGCTCAAAAAAGTACCTTGGTATGCTGACTTCGCAAACTATGTGGTAAGTTAAGTAATGTCGGAGAATCTTTCCTTTCATTAAAGGAAAAAGTTTCTCCATGATGTGAAACATTATTTATGGGATGATCCATATCTTTTTCGATGATTTAAAGATGACATTATTAGGCGGTGCATCCCAGAAGTAGATATGTTGAGTATACTGGAATTGAGTCATGCTTCTCCAGTTGAAGGTCACCATGTAGGTAATCAGACCGCAAGAAAAGTGATCTAGAGAGGCTACTATTGGCCCACCTTATTCAAGGATGCCTACCAGTTCGTAAAGAGTTGTGACCAATGTTAAAGGTAAGGGTCTGTCTCAATGAACCATGAGATGCCAATGTCTAAAATGCTAGAGGTAGAGTTATTGGATGTCTGGGCCATTAACTTCATGAGGGGCCCTTCGTGAGCTTATTTGGGATGAAGTACATATTGGTCGCCATTGACTACGTTTTAAAGTGGGTTAAGGCAGTGGCTTTGGTAGATAATAAAGGAAAGCGGGTTATCGCATTCTTAAAAAGAAATATTTTCTCTCACTTTGGGGTACCACGTACCATCATAAGAGATAGAGGATCATACTTTTGCATCAAAATTTTTAGAGCTACCTTGGTCAAATATAGAGTTAAGAAGCATATGGTGGCTACCCCATACCACTCATAGACCAGTGGGCGAGTGGAAATATCTAATGAAATCAAGGCTATCCCTACCAAGACTATAAATGCTAGCAGGTAAGATTAGTCTAGAAAAGTAGAGGATGCCTTATAGCCATATCGAACAGTTTTTAAGGCACCTAAGACACCTATTACATAGTCACCATACCAATTGGTTTATGGGTACTAAAACAGATTAACATGAACTGGAATGAGGTAGATGATATGAGAATGGGGTAGCTAAATGAAATAGATGAGTTCCATCACGGATCATATAAAGGAGATGATCTATACAACAAAAGAATGAAGAAGTACCATGATTGCATAATTGAAATGCAAAATTTCCAGAAAGGTGACTTGGTGTACCTCTTTAACTCTAAACTATAGCTATAACCAAGTAAACTGTAATATAAATGGTCTGGCCTATTTAAAATTAACCAAGTCCACTCATCTGGAGTAGTGTAACTTGAAAATAAAGACGAAATTGTTTTCAAGGTTAATAGGTAGAGTGTGAAACTGTATAGCGGTCCAATGGACTCGATAAGGAGTATTGATACTATATATCTCAATAAGTCTTAGTAATCGAGAAAACTGAGTCGTATAGAGATAATAAATCAGGCTCTAGTGGGAGACAACTCACATTGTGTTGTTTTAAAGCATTAGTTTAAATTATTTGGTTGTTTTATACAAGCTGAAGGGTTTGTGTAAGTGTGCAGGTATGACAGTGTAGGAAACCAGAAGCGGAAAGAGTTGGGTATGATCGAGGACCAACTGACGGACCATCGCTGCCTTGATAGGCCATCATTGAGAACCGTCACAACAAATACTACTAATAAGGTAACTTGAAAATTGCGACAGATAAATCGATGGACCGTCGCAAGCTTGACAGATTATCTGTCCAATCATCACTAAAGATTTGCAAAATGAAGTTACTGGAAAGTGGTGATGGTTCATTTGATGGAACGTCGCTTCTACGATGGACTGTCGCTTGAACCATCGCACTTAACCCTAGTTTAGCGGGTCGGTTCAGATCAAATTTCATTTACTGAATGTTTCATCCTTATCTGACCTAAATGGTTTTTAATGGATAATTTATAGTGGTTAATTAATGCTCTAATTGCTCAAGTTCCTAAGAATATTTATTTTCCATGCATTCAACATACCTGAGTCTTTTCATTCTCTTCTAAAACTTCTCTTCTTCCCTTTCCCTTCTATTTAACTCTATTTCTCCTTCTATCTTTCCATCACAAGTAAAACAAAGTCTTTCTCAAAAGAAAAAGTCCACTTGTTGTTCTGTGTTTAGTGCACAAGTCAGAGTAGTGACCAAGTACTGTATTACTTAGGTATTATCTCTTCATAACTCTCCATTTTATTCAACATAAGGAACAAATAAAGTTGGTGATGGAAATAATATTAAAACAATTCTATTTTCTCTTGTTGATACTGTGTGGGTATGGATTAGGTAGATACCTGATAAACACTTCCCTGGGTGAAGTCTGAGTAAACCATGGACCAAAATTAGCAAAATTTATGATATATTATTCATATAAATGCCATGAAAATCATGATTAAAATGAAGTGTAAGCAAGATGTTTGATAAAATGCCAAAATGAGGCTCAAAAATCAAAAGTGCAGGTGACGGCTTGTGCGAAGGACCATTGGACACACGACAAACCATTTCCTAAATCCATTTCCACTTTCCTAGATTTGAAGTTACTGGAATCATCTCGATGGATCGTCGCAGACCCGACAAACCGTCACCCTACCAGTTGCTGGTTGAAAATTTTTCTATCTTTTAGTTTGAGTTTGTAAAATGATAAATTCTTCATTTACAGGTAATATGATAAAAAAATACAACTAACTAGAGGCAAGGGTAGAGGCCAAAGAGCCATCACACAATTCAGATGCACCAACTCACAACACCCGATAAAGATGCCAGGTGATTTTTTTATCCTCCCAGTCTGAAGAGGAGGGTGATAGTAGTAGTAAAAATAGATTGAGTTTGAGTCCATTTATGAAAGGGGTTAAAGTATCTAACCCTATCTAAGAGAAGGTTCCATAATAAGAAGACCGAAATATGGTTCAACACAAGGACCCACAACTGCGGGAGGTTATCAGGTGGCAGGTTGAAGGCACTTGGGATCATTTGTACAGAGTGCTCAAGAAAATATATAGGTTGTTAGTCAAGAGACCTTTTTTTATGGAGCATCAGATTGTCACTACAACTTTGGACGAGTATCCAAAACTCGAGTGGTGATTCAATGAATATGAGTTGGTATGGATGAGTAGACCACTCAGAACCTATCAACTTAATCTTGTTCATGAGTTTTTCGCTAAAGAATTGGCATTGCTAGAGAAGGACTTTCCCCCAGTAGCATCAGTCAGTGACATTAATAATCTAGACACAGTTCCTATACGTGGAGTCAACATAGATATCTTAGAGCGTATATTGAATAGATTCTTATTCAGGCCGAAATATAAGATACCATGTGCAATACTAGATTTGGAGCATCAATTGTTAATGGAGACCAACCAAAGGCCTTGGATGGTCAGAATATTGACAGAGGAAGGTGAGCCTGCGTAGTTACACAACCCCCACGAAAGGATATCTAAGTCATCCCTAAGCTTTAGGTTTAAGTTCTGATGGGCAATTGTGAGACTGAGTCTAATACCAATAGGCAGTGATGACACTTAGAAATCAATAGTGTTGTGATTGATGCTGCATTGATTGAAGGATTGACTGTGGATTTTGGCTACATTATTGCTGAAAAATTAGTTATCTGCACTCATAGAACCATCCCTGAACTGCTATTTCCATGTCTTATCATAGATTTGTACAGGCGGGAATATGTCCCTGTAATCAGTCGAATTGATAATGAGGTTTAGGAAATGCATAAACTTAATATTGTGAAGACAAGGGATTCCTCAAGGTTTGATATAAGAGTCAATAGACCTCTAGCCTATCAGAATCAATCGGTACCAGTTCTTGAATCATTACATGTTCCTTCAGGTCTGATATTACCTTTTGCTACGTATGTGCCTCCTACCATATCTACAGGCTTAGGTTCGATATCGATGGGTGAGATTTTAGATTTTGCATCAGTCCTGCCCCAATATTCTGAATACAGACTGAATTAGGAAAATGTTGTAAAGTTGGTCCAAGCCCCAAAAAGGTTTGAAAAATAGCTAGCTATATGAGGGGAGGATTTCAAACCATTTGTTTAAAGAATTATAGAGGCTACAGTACGTCTTTTAAGAAATATTAAGCTAAGAAGAGACGATATGGAAGAGAAAATCAATAAGAAGTTTTATTCCATATCCATTTCTGATTTCACCAAATTTATGGTAGAGTTTAAACAGGATCAGAAAGATATAGAAGAGCTAAAACGATAACCGCAATAGTCCATGTTTGATCTAGGCCAGATTTTAGGTGATGAGGACGAAGGTCTTGTTGACTTAATGGGGAGATTGATCAAAGACAAGGGTAATGAAGTAGCAGAGATAGATGAAAAAGCTTAGAAAGCTGCAAAGAAAGCAGCTAAAAAAGAAGACTTGAAGCCATGTTACCAGACGAGAGTGAAAATTGTAAGATGTGGAAAGATCTTAATAGGTCGTAGAGAACAGAGGAAAGGTGGAAGAAGTGACTGCTGGATGAAGCTGCTGGTGTTTTCACCAATTCAGCTCCATCCAGAAGGCCAATTTCTGACCTTATTCACTTTGAGATCCCTCCTATTCTTAATGATGTTGATGCGAGGACCCCTTCCAGCATAGGGGTCAATGTTGCTGAACATGAGGCCAAAGCAGCCTCAGACTATTTGATTGACGCCTCATCTGACTGAGAGGTTGTACAAGTATTTTCCTCCCTTTCTTCTTACTTTGCCTGCATTGAGGACATTAAATCATTTTTGAGAAGGGGGTGATTCTTGTATCATAGGGGTTTTTGTTGCCGATATTCTTTTCCCTTATGCTTTATATGTGAGAACTGACACATCTAGATTTTATTTTTATTTTTATGTAATATGCTGTAATTATCATCAAATAATTATTTATATAAGTAATTTTCTATTGTGTTAGCATCATTGTGTATATATGGATGACAAGTGATTATGGTAAAGTATTTTAAATTTTTTTAAATTCTTGCATAATTATTTCTTCTTACTATATGGTAAAGTGTTGTTCAACCATTTGTGACTCTAAAACTGGCATAGGAATGTAAAGTGAAGCAAATCATAACTATGTGACATGAATTTCAAGAGTTAGTAGGATAGGAATTAGCTCAGTGCCTATGTGTGTAAGTATTTGCATAGTTATGGCATTAGTGTTACCCCTAGTACTTGCCCGATTCATTGGATGTTGTCATTTGTTTGGCCCAATTAGATATGATAGTAGACTGCCTTGTTTTGTCAGTCCACTTAGCAAAAATAATGACCCACAAAAAACATTTTGTTTCCTTTGTAAGCCCTATTATGTTTGATCCTTCCAAATAAGCTTGATTCGCTATCTAGAAGGTCTTAATACTTAGCTTTGGCCCAGGTCTAATTTTTGACATTGTGCACTTCAAGTTAGGTAAATTGCCAAAATTGAGGGTTGCTACTATTTGATTGTTGGTGGACTAAGAGGTCGAGGTAAAGTTGATTTGAGAGGTAACATCCGGTCCTGGTCTAGTTAGATATCTAAAGTAATATTGTGAATCTCAACTAAATGCATCAGCATAAGTTCAGGATTGTTGATGTTGCAGTTCTTTGAAAAAAATTGGGTTATACCAAGGGCACGGATGGATAATAAATATTGTGAATGAGCGAAATGAACTAAAATCCTTCTGAGTAGCTACCAAAAAGGGTAAAGAAAGAGAAGTTTTGTACCTTAAGTCACTTGTCCAAATGATCAACCCTTCCCGAGCTTAACACCTCTTTAAAGACCTTAGCAAGTTCTGCTTGATCTTAGTGAGTCAATCATGAAAGAATGTTAGATAATAAGGGCAAGCTATTGGGTATGCACTGTGTATGTAACTTCCTTTTAAAAGTGACAGTCTTAGTTTTGTCCATGACTTGATTGTATAATATGAGATGGACTTGTTTTATTGTGAGGTCACGTTGAGTTATACCTGGTCTACATATTTCTTTGGGGTGTTGTATTTGTGGCTGTGCATATACCGATTTGTAGTTAATTCTAGTAGTAGATCCAAATGTGTTGAGATCACATATCTAAATAATAGTTGAATAATTGTATGATCGTGTTGGTTTGACTACAAAATGCCCATCATGATTTCATTAATATATGCTTCTTGGTGTAGAGTTGCTTGAGGGAAAGCAATTGCCTTAAGTTGAGTGTGTTGATGTTCCGTCTTTTGACGGAACATTTGAGGCCTTTTTCTTAGGATAATTGTGTTCTTTCAAGCAACTATTATTGTATTTAAAATTGGACTTTACTATTTTCAGGAAAATAACTGAGCGTGAAGAATAACTTGGATAAACTACGAACAACAAGAGAAAAATGAAAAAAAAAGAGTTAGGCACTAGATCGTCAACCCTACGCTGATTCATCAGCCTAATTATCGCCCAGAAGTAGAAGGCAGTGTCACTAGTAGTCTTGCTATTGTCCAAGCAATGGACCATCGACCCTGCGATGAACCATCGGCCTAACCATCCCTCAGAAGCAGAAAATAGTGTCATTGGAAGTCCCGCGATGGTCTAGGAAATGGACTATCGAACCTACAATAAATCATCGGCCCAACCATCGCAAACAAACATAATACAGTATCACTGGAAATCAAGAGATGGTCTAGGCGATGGATCGTCACCTCAGCGACGAACCATCGCGTGACCTGTTGAGCTTGACGTGGTTATTCCGAGTTTAAATTTTAAAACGCCAGTATTGGAATCTTATAAATACTAAATATTAGGTTTTATTTCCTGACTTTGGCTAGTAGTATCATACTTTCTCCCCTATTAAGGGCATTGTAACACTTTTCTTTGAGATTTTAAGCTAGAAATTGAGGTATGATTATTATTTCCACATTTTTCATTGAAAATTGATAAGAACAATATTTTAACTTTTTTAAGAACTCCCTTGAAGCTATTTATGAACATCAATATGTCTTTAATATCTTATATGGAGATGAGTGGCTAAACTCCCATAACTAGGGTTATGGGAGCCTTGATGTAGAGAGCTGTTTGTGGTTGTGAATCCATTTGATTTCTAACATCTATCTAAATTGCATGAATCTCTCTTCATTATAGTGACATCTCTTTGTTGCAAACTTGAGAAGTGAGCCCATAAGCACCACTTGTCTAAACAAGAAAGTGGATGTTGGGAAAAGAGATGATTCATATAAAATTAATAGATTTACCTTTTGGGTTAAGGGCTAATGCCCAACGGGATCAACCCTCACTAGAACTCTATTGGACAATAAATAAATCCTTTAAGTTCGAAAGAATCAACAGGTGAAATAACCATTAGGTTTAGAAACGAGTGGATAATTCTTAGTATTAAATATTCTTTCAATTGAAATTAGAAGTTAGAAATCGAACACAAATTCATAGACCCAAATATTTGAACATCTTGGTAAACATAACTGTAGTTAGCTCATTCTGATTGAAATTGTACTAGCATTAACTCAAATTAGTTGGATCTCTATGTGAGACAAGAACGAAAGAATATTATTAACATATTAAAATCATCTTTATTCCGAAACCATAGATCATCTGTCCATTAACAATCAACTTAATTAGTTGAATAAGTATTCCCTGTGGGATTCAACCCCAACCTTTATTGGGTTCTATATTTGACAACGACTTCTTACACTTTCGTAAAAAAGTTGTAATTTAGGCGTATCATCTGCTAAGGGTACCGATAAGGGTATGAATCATATACTTTGGATACAACTTGGTTTGATGAGTCGTATGCTAGACAGTGTTGGATCCAAATATTGAGGCTAGGATACAAGTTGAACATACCAATCGTATTAGAGAGTACGACTCGTAAGGGTTGGTCATACGCATATAATGGGGTTTTGGTGCAACCTAAGTGGGGTATTCCAGATATTTCCCCACTTATCTCAATAAGGTCCCATAACTTCTAACCTACTTGGGATGCTATTTCTATTCATTAATACTTAAAAACACTTCTAAAACACTCTACAATTCTCTCAAAAGCTTTTGGGAAAGAAAGTTTGGGTTTTAACAAGAGGACTAATTTGGGGATCTTGTTGGCTGTTTCTCTCCATATACTTTGTCAATTAAGGCATTTCCTATTCTTTCATTGTTAATTCTAACTAGAAGCATGTCTTTTGTGAATGTTTTAATAAATTCATTTACTATATAATTTTTGTTTTCAAATATGAATTGGGGGTATTGATATTAAATGGTTGGTTATCATTTTCCATGGTTTTAATTATGCTTTATGTTTATTAATCATGGTTTTGGATAATTGGATTGCATGAGAATGGTTTAACTGTAATTAGAATTGGTTATTTTATATTATGCCCCTAATATGTTTGAAAAAATACCTATAATAATGTTTTCTTTGCATTGAGTATTTTTAATGCAACTCTTGCTTGTTTTAAAACTTGGTAAAGAAATTATGCATAGTTTAAATAGCTTGAAAAGGTAAATGGCTATATGGTGTGAGTGGGATACATGGAATCCCCCAGTGGTTTAATATGCTAAAGGAAAGTGCAGTTGGAAGTCCCCATGACCTATATATGGTTAGCTATGGATGGTACTTGAAAGTATGGTCGATATGACAATACCATCACTAAATGGCCTTGGTTAATAAATGGTAAGTGGATTGATTTGTTTCTTGGTAATAATTTTAATTGGGAAATAATGGTGGGATGTGTAACAAAGCCGTGGAAGGTGAAGATCCTTGGGGACCAAAACTAGAAACTCACATTTATCGATGTGAGGTTGGTCTTGATGACCGTGTGCATGATGTCACACTACCTTTTGGGGGATATACTAGTCATCCCATGTTTTCTTCCCTAGTCATACGAATTCATGCACTCGGTCCTTTTGAGCACGGAGAGAAGAACCCATATAGCCCATGGGTAGATTAGGATGACAAAGCTACACTACCCAGGTAAAGGTTTTAAATTCATACTAAAACCGATCCCCTTTCCCGATGTGGTTATATATATGTATGGTTGTATGCATTTGGATGTTTTTACTTAGCTTTATCGTTGGCATTATTTTATTATTAACTTGATATCATGATGGCATTCACCCGCTAACTCGTCTACTAGCAGCTGTTTAACCACGCTTTAGAGGAACTAACTATTCTACTTCTCTTCCATAGTAATTGACTAGGGGATCAACATTTGGACTAAAGTGGTGAGCTTCCATCATCTCGAAAGGCTCTATTTCATGTTATGGATATTTCTAGACACTTTGATTTTATTTTGGATATTGGTTTTTTCCATGGTTGGGGACATGCTGCAACCATATTTTACTACTCTTTTGGTTAGAGGCTTTGTCATACTGCTACGGGTTTGAATGGACGGGATTTGTATTGGTGTCAGCCTTAGCATTTTCATTGGTATTAGGGACGATACCAGTCGATGGGATTGTTGGTTGTTCCATCATATTTTATTTTTGGATCAATTATATTCTGTTTTGGAACTTATTATTTTATTGCCTGGTTTATGGCCTTTGGAGTGATCCAGTGTGATTGGGCTATCCCCCGATCAGGTTGTATCAATAAGTGATTGCATAGGAACCCAAACAGGTGGTAAGCTAGGTCATTTCTATGTTGTACGTGGTAGGCTAGATGCAGAGTTTTCGCATGCAATTACTATAGGTATGACGTGATTGTGCCATCAACCAACTTTTGCATCATTTCATCTAGGATCCACGTATTCTTAAGTGTTTGCTTATTATGAGCCACAATTAGAGTTTTCTTGGGATTCTGTCTCTATTGCATAATGTATATCAACTATAACACCCCAAAATCTCATCTTGGAATGTCACACGGTGATTAAGGCTACAAGTAGCTCCAAGCTAACCCTTTGAGCCTGCTACTACTTCTAACACTTTCTTTAGGATAAATAAGTCAAGCAACAAGACTATATCATATTAAATCTAAACTGAAATAATCATCTCAATGTCAAGTACTGAAAACAATCTGGCAGACTTCAACCACTAGTCTAATTCGACAAGCCTTTACTTACTAATGAACTAGAGAGTCATCGGGACAAAACCCCAACTAACTCGACTGATCTGAAAATAATAAAAACTGATAAAAATCTGAAAATATGAATAATTGATCCTCAAACCAAGAGGACTCACCAACTATGGCAATGAAGATAAGGCACTCTGAGATCACTGAAGCTGTTGAGACTGAGCACCTAAACCTACATTATGAGACAATGTAGCACACAGATGTATAAGTGGATTAGTACTTGGGGATGTACGGAGTATGTGGGGATGCATGCAATATTTAAAATAATATCACCATAGTTTATAAAACCATGCATGCTAATGTAAATGGCTCACATTGCTTGTATAACACGAAATCTAAAGATATAAAATAATGAATAGTAAAACATATAATTTGAATCTCATGAGCCATTACAATTAGTTCTAAAGTTTGTATACTTTTCTTGTTCTCAAATCATATAAGCTAGGTGAAATCTGAAACTCATACTGCATAGTAAATAATTTATCTCAGTAAACCATTTTAAGAGTGGGAACTTCTATTTGGGAGGTTCTTCTAACTGACATACACCATGTGTGCACCCATGGAGTCCTACGCCTAGAACCCGTTAGTTAGGGCTATTATACCCTTGCCATCGGAATAGAATAATTGAATCTATTTGATGACAATCTGAGTCATCCACACAGAAGTGGGAACAAATATCTGTACATATGGTGGATAGTAGTTTTGTGGAAGATAGGGCATGCTAATCCCACACTTCCCACTTGGGGCTAAATACTACTCCCAATCTTATGCTCAAAATCTTTAAGAAAATCCACTTTAAAATTAATCTAATGGTTTATAATGGAAACCAACTATAAATCTGAAATATGAATCTGTATAGTGGATTTCAATTCCATAGTGACCCAAAGGTCAAATCTTTTATCAATAATCTTTCTAAAAAAAATCACAGGGTGCTTATAGCACAACAATACTCAAAATAACAATGTCAAATAGGGTTGTGTGACCCATGTATTGATATCATCATAAAACATCTAAGAATGCATGCTTGATAGCATGATCATTCGTAAATCATATAAAAATCTGAAAATTTCAGCAATGCTCACAAAAATATACTCATACTCATAATATTTCAACTTCTAAAGTATTGAAAATACCATAACCTCAAGAAAAACAACATAGGGTATAAATTCATACTTTAATTTCATAGGAAAACATGTAAAGTCATATATTTTCTTAAATAACAACAAATTTTGGGCACAAGAACGGAAGGATTATTCTTGTTCAAACCCGACATACCTTGAATTATGGACTTTGAATGAGCTCTAGCTTTTGGGATGCTATTTGTTCAATTGATGGGTGCTTCTTGTAGCTCTCACAATGGGGATTACGAATATAGAAGAATTATTTAAATTTGACGATTGAATTTTGAGTTCTCTTGGGCTTTACGTTGAAACCCTAAGGTGTGTTCTTGAGTAAAATTGATGAAAGTGACTATAATTTGGAGTTATGGGGATTAAATCCCATGTTATGGATAAAAAGGGAATGGAAAATACCATTCATGCCCTTAATGAGTCGGAGAAGGATGCTGAAATTTACCCAGGGGGAGTTCCTAGGGTGGCGCCGTGCCTACAATGGGGGAGTACCCTGGGCGGCTCCCCACCTAGATTGGGGGACTACCCTAGGCGGCGCCCTGTTTATGCAGGGGGACTACCCTGGGCGGCGCAAGCTTTGTTCCTTTACCTTCTAGTTTGGCAGACAAAACATGCCCTTGAGCTTGTCTAAAAATTTCAAAACCCACCTAAGATGCACTCTTGACTTTCCCCATCACGTATCAACAAATAAATTATGAAACGGAGATCAGAAAGGTTGTGAAATAATTCATCCAAGTTATAAGGCTCAAAAACTAAAATAAGTGTTGAACACTTAGCTAAAATTATAAGTATAAGGCTTTACTTGACATGCTCTACAGGCTTAGATGACGAGGAAACACTTGAGGGGTCTTACAATATCTCCCACTTGGGAACATTCGTCCTCAAATTTCACTCGTTAGGATAAGAATACAGAGAAAACTGAATATACACAACTGAAACAAATTCTTGACGAGAATCTACATCTATTTAAACTCTTACAAACTTTAGATAACGCATGAACTTAATCAGAATAGATACATAGATGAATCTTTGATTAGAAAGGAACTGAATTAATGAAAAAATAATACCTTCGACTAGATTTGAATTTCCAGAGAAGAGGTGAGGGTACTTGGCTCAAATTTCTGCTTCTGCTTCCCAAGTAGCGCCCTCAATTGACTAGTTTCTCCACAAAACATTGATGAAGGGAACTTCTTTGTGAGGTCTATGGATCTGGTAATCTAGGATCTCAACTGGAATCTCATCATATGAAAGACTATTCTGAACATCAGGGATCTCCAAAGGATTTACAACAACAGAATCACTAATGCATTTCTTAATCATGAGATGTGAAAGATAGGATGAACAGCTGACAAGTCTGTGGGCAACTCGACCTTATAGACCACCCTCCCAACATGACTCAGAACTCTATAGGGGCCAATATAATGAGGAATAAGCTTCCCGTTTATGCCAAATCTTTTAGACCTTTCAGGGGTTAAATCTTCAGGTACACCAAATCATTAACTTCAAACTCAAGGTCCCTTCCTCTCACATCTGTATATGACTTCTGATGACTCTAGGATGTCCTCAACCTCTTTGTAATCAACTTGACTTTCTCCATAGTCTGAAACACTATATCAGGCCTAACCAACGTAGCCTCACACACTTCAAACCAACCTATGGGTGATCTACATCTTCTACCATAAAGAGCCTCAAACGGGGCCATTTGAATGTTAGCATAATAATTGTTGTTATACGCAAACTTCATCAATGGCAAACGCTCATCCCAACTACCCTTTAAATCAAGAGCACAAGCTTTCAACAAATATTCCAAATTATGGATAGTCCTTTCATCCTGACCATCTTTCTGGGGATGAAAGGCAGAATTAAGATGAACTTAGGTACCAAGACCCTTCTGAAAAGCTCTCCAAAACTGAGAAGTAAATTGAGTACCCTTATTTTAGATGATAGATAAGGGAACTCCATGCAACCTAACTAACTCTCGGATATACAACTTAGCATAATCCTCAGCTGTATATAGCATAATCCTCAGCTGTATAAGATGTTTGTACTGGCAATAAATATGCTGACTTAGTCAACCTGTCTAAAACAACCCAAATCGGATTATGACTACGACACAAAAGAGGTAAACCAGTCACAAAATCCATATTCACCTCTTACCACTTCAAAGTGAGAATGCCAAACTCTTGCATTTTACCACCAGGTCTTTGGTGCTCTACCTTAACCTGTTGGCAAGTTGCACACAATCTCCTCTTTCGCTTAAGCCATAATCCTCTGCCTCAAACCATCAACACAGGGACCACACAATCTATCCTGAAACCTCAACACACTATCTCATCTTTAGGAGAACACCTCTACCTTTTGGTCTTTAATGAATCCTTCAATTTGACCAAACTAGAATCCATATCTTGCTTCTCCTTCACTTCCAACACCAGAGAAGATTCGAAACGACTTTGAACCCAAACATTCCCCTCAGTTGAGTCAAGCAACCTAACACCCAGTCTACCTAAATGATGCACTTCCTGGGATAACTTTTTCTTACCTTTCTCCACATAAGCAACACTGCCCATAGATAACCTGCTAAGGGTATCTGCATCAATATTAGCCTTACCTAGATGGTACAATACACTTATATCATAATCCTTTAGAAATTATCACCACCTTCTCTGTTTAAGACTTAACTTCCTCTAAGTAAATACCTACAGAAAACATTTGTTATCCATAAACACATCAACATGAACACCATGTAGATAGTGTCTCCAGATATTCAAAGAAAAAACCACCGCAGCTTATTTTAGATCACAGGTTGGATAATTCTTTTCATGAGACTTTAATTGTGTAGAGGCATAGGCTATAACCTTACCTCTCTGCATCAACACATAACCCAAGCCGACTCTAAAAGCATTATAATATGCCACAAAACCATTCATACCATTGGGCAATGTCAACACAGGGGTTGAAATGAGTCGATACTTCAACTCCTGAAAACTCTTCTCACAGGAATTTGACCACTAGAACTTAACTTTGATTAAGGTCAGGCTAGACATAGGAGATGCAACATATGAGAAACCTTTAAAAAAGCAGAGGTAATAGCCAGCTAGACCCAAGAAACTTTAAAGTCAGATGGAGAGATAATTCTAGGCTAATTTCTTGTAGCTTCTATCTTTTGGGGATCAACTCTAATACCTTTGTCTAAAATAATATAACCTAGAAAGGCTACTGAGCTTAGCCAAAACTCACGCTTGCTGAATTTGGCGAATAATTGATGATCTCTAAGAGTTTGTAAGACAGTTCTAAGATGTTCTACGTGGTCATCCTTACTAGAGGAGTAAACAAGGATATCATGTATGAACACTATGACAAATATATTAAGATACTATTTGAACTCTCAATTCATGAGGTCCATGAAAGTTGCTGGAGCATTGGTTAGCCCAAAAGACATAATTAGAAACTCAAAATGACCATAACGGGTTCGGAAGGCTGTCTTGGGAATATCACACTCCCTTACTTTAAGCTAATGATAGACTAATCTAAGGTATATATTTGAGAAATAACTTGCACCTTGGAGTTGATCAAATAAATCATCAATTCTATGAAGAGGGTACTTATTCTTGACAGTGGCCTTATTAAGATAATGGTAGTCTATGCACATATGCAAGGAACCATCTTTCTTTCGTATAAACAAGATAGGTGCGCCCCAAGGAGAAACACTGGGCCATAGGAAAACTTTATCTAGAATATTTTTTAGTTGATCTTTCAACTCTTTAAGTTCGGTGGGTGCCATATGGTATGGAGGAATAGAAATAGGTTGTGTGTCGGGAAGAAGGTCAATACCAAACTCTATATCTCTATTAGGAGGTACCCCTGGGAGATCTTCTGGAAAAACACTAGGAAACTCATTAAATATATTGACTTACTATAGAGTTAGAGTCTAAGACTTAGTGTCTTTAACTTAGACTAACTAATAAATGCAACTTTTGGAAATCAACTTTCTGGCTTTGAGATAGGATATAAAATAACTTTTGGGAGATACAGAATTTCCAAACCACTCAAAGACTGGCTCATCAAGAAACTGAAACTTAAACATACAGGCATGACAGTCTATAGAAGCGTAACAAGAGTAAAGCCAATCCATACCCAGAATAATGTTGAAATGGACCATATCCAACTCTATCAAATCAGCAAATACGAGTCTATGAAGAATAGTAAATAGAATCTTTTTTATAATCTTGCTTAGCAACAACAGACTCACCTACTAGGGTAGAAACTAGGAAAGGCTCAAGGATTCTTTCAGAACATATCTCAAAATTCACAGCCACTAACCGCGTTACTTAAGAAAAACTTAGCCCAGAGTCTAACAATACATACATATCAAAATGAAAGACACAAAGCATACCTGTAACAACATCTAGAGAATCCTACTGCTCCTGGAGAGATGGTAAAGCATAGAATCAATTCTGACGCTGACCACCACTAATACTACATGAAGTACCCTGAGGAGGGGCTGGATGGGCTGATGAAGCTGGTGCACTATTAGCGTGAGTTTGGCGACAAATATATCAATTTTCACACCTAGCATACGGACACTCTTTGATTCCGTGGTCCAGCTGGACACACTTGTAGCAGCCCCTCTAACCATCTAAACACTCTTCAGGATGATTCTTACAACATTTTGTACACAGAGAATAACTAGGACTACCACTCATACTATTTTGAGATTTGGACATAGAAGACTTAACCCATTGCTCTTGCCTATTTTTGGGTGCGGGAGCAGTAGATGTTGAAGGCACTGGCATAGATGAATGGCCCATAAACTATAGATAGTTCTCTCCATGAAATCTAGTCTGACCATATTCACGCTGCTGTGATTTAGCCCTCTTGTTTACTCTAACTCTATCCCTTTCCTTAATGTTTTCTACCTAATAAGCTGAGCATGTATCATGAGCATAAAAAGATCCATATCCCTGTTGAGCATAGTAGTCCAACACTCTTTCAACACCAATCCAGACACACTTATCATGAATTTACTCACACTAGATCTAGGATCAGCTATCAAGTCAGGAGCATACTTACCTAGCTTGTTGAACTTAGGCAGTACTCCATCACTATCATGGAACAGTGCCTCAGGCTTATGAACTCCTCTATCTTCACTTCCCTCATCTCCATTGGGAAGTTCTTATCCAAGAATACATCCTGGAACACCTACCAAGTCATGCGAGCAGCATCCTTCCCTCTATTCTTTCTCCATATCACCATCTAGTCGTAAGTAATATTTTTTAAATAATAAGAGGATAGTTCAACACTCTTCTCTTTAGACACATGTATGGCTTGGGTGATATTCTTCACCTCCTCAAGATACAACTATGGTTTGTCACCTACCTTTTACCCATAGAACTCTAGCAGAGTCATCCTTATGAAATCACAAAATCTAGCTACGGCTGCATCGCCCCCTTTGTGTCGTAGAGTAGCAACCTTATTATTGGCTTGAACAGTAACAGTCATACCTTAGGATAATGTCTGAAAAGTAGCCCAAAATTTAGCATGAGACATATGCTCATTCATGGGATCAACAGGTAGAGGTGGCTCGTTATTCCTATAGGCATTGGCTCTGCAGAGACAAATTTTCTATCATAAGAGAGCATGAATTAGTAGTAGAGAAGGAAAAATGTAAGCACGATAGATTTTCAAAATAAAAGATAACTTTTTTCCTAAAATGTTTCATAGCCTCTTGCTCTTAGATGTGGCATGCTACACGCCGATGATCAAGACTCTACATAATGAAGCATTTTCGACTCCCTAGGACTCTTTAAACCTTCAGCTCTGATACCAACATTATAATGCCCCGAAATTTCATTCTAGAATGTTACATGGTGTTGAAGGCTACAAGTAGCCCCAAGCTAACCCTTTGAGCCTTCTACTACTTTTAACACTAACTTCAGGATTAATAAGTCAAACAATAGCACTATATCATATTAAATCTAAGCTAAAATAATCATCTCAATGTCAAGTACTATTAATAATCTGGAAGACTTCAACCTCTAGTTAAGTCTGAAAAGCCTCTATTTACTGATGAAGTAGAGAGTCATTGGGACAAACCTCCAACTGACTCGACTGATCGAAAAACAATAAAAATTGGTAAAAATCTAAAAATCTGAGAAATAGGTCCTCAGACCATGAGCACTCAGCAACATAGAAAATGTAGACAAGGCACTCAGAGATCACTGACACTGCTGACACTGACCACCTGAACCTACATTATGAGACAAAGTAGCACACATACGTATATGTGGATTAGTACATTGAGGATGTACTGAGCATGTGGGGATGCATGCAATGTGTAAAATAACATCACCATAGTTTATAAAATCATGCATGATAATGTAAATGGCTTACATAGCTTAAATAGCACAAAATCTGAAGATATAAAATAATAAATAGTAAAACATATAATCTGAATCTTATGAGCCATTACAATTAGCTCAAAAGTCTATATTCTTTTCTTGTTCTCAAATTATGTAAGATAGGTGAAATTTGAAACTCATTCTGAATAGTAAATATTTTATCTCAGTAAACCATTTTAAGAGTGGAGAACTTCTATTTGGGAGGTTCTTCTAATTGACCTACACCATGTGAGCACCCATGGAGTCCCACGTCTAGAACTTGTAAGTTAGGGCTATTATGCCCTTACCTTGGAAAAGAATAATTGAATATATTCGATGACAATCTGATTCATCCACGTAGAAGTGGGAATAAATATTGTACCTATGGTGGCACGTAGTTCTGTGGAAGATAAGGCACACATATCTCACACTTCTCACTCGGTGCTAAATACTACTCCGAATCTTTTGATTAAAATCATTAAGAAAATCCACTTTAAAAGTAATCTAATGGTTTATAATGGAAATCGACTATAAATCTAAAATCAGAATCTGTAAAGTGGATTTTAATTCCATAACGACCAAAAGGTTAAATTTTTTCAAAACAATATTTCTCAAAAAAAAAATCATTGGGTGCTCATAGCGCAAAAATAATCAAAATAACAATCTCAAGTAAGGCTTAGTGAATCATGTAGAGATATCATGATAAAACATCTAAGAATGCATGCTTGATAACATGATCATTCATAAATCATATTAAAATCTTGAAATTTCAGCATTGCTCACAAAAACATACTCATACTCATAAAATTTCAGCTTTTGAAGCCTTGAAAATATCATAACCTCATGAAAAACTACATAGGGTATAAATTCATAATTCAATTTCATAGGAAAACATGTAAAGTCATATATTTTGACAAATAAGCACAAAATTTGGGCACAAGAATAGAAGGATTGTTCTTGTTCAAACCCCACTTAACTTGAATTATGGACTTTGAATGAGCTCTAGCTTTTGGGATGCTATCCGTACAATTGATGGGTGATTTTTGTAGCTCTCGCATGGGAATTATGAATCTAGAAGAATTATTGAAAACTGATGGTTGAATTTTGAGTTCTTTTGAACTCTAGGTTGAAACCCTAAGGTTTGTTCTGGAGTAAAATTGATGAAAGTGAGTTTAATTTGGAGTTATGGGGATTAAATCCCATGTCAAGGATGAATAGGGAATGGAAAATATCATTTATGCCCTTAATGAGTCAGAGAAAGACGCTAAAATGTTCCCAAGGGAAGTTCCCAGGACGACGCACTACCTAGATCGAGGGAGTACCCTCGACGGCACCCCGCGTAGATCGGGGGACTACCCTGGGTGATGCCCTGCCTAACCTGGGAGACTACCCTGGGTGGTGTGGGATTAGCGCATTTAGCTAATGGTTTGGCATACCAAACATGCCCTTAAGATCATCTATTAATTATGAAACTCTCCCTAGATGTACTCTTTAATTGCCCCATTGTGTATCAACAAAAAAATCAAGAAACAAGGTCAGGAAGGTTGTCAACTAATTCATTCAAGTTTGAAGGCTCAGAAAAATAAACTAAGTGCTGAATACTTAGAAAAAATTCTAAGTATAAGGCTTTACTTGACATGCTCTAAAGGCTAAGATGACGAGGAAAAACTTGTGGGGTCTTACATCTACTCCTCTGGGTGATTCTTAGTAATTGATTGAGTTTATAGATTATGTGTTATAATTTTCTGAGAGTTTGATACATATATTTTATTATGTTAAATATGGTGGATTTCAATTATATCCTAGGCATGGACTGGTACCTATGTTTCACGATTGTAATGTTTTGTAATGACCATTACCTTATCCATTCCCCAACTACCTCTAATCATGTGGTAGGGTTTTAGCACCGCACTAATGGTATTTATTCCTTATATCAGGATAGGAGACATATATTGAGGGTTGTGAGTCATATATAATATTCATGATATTAGTGTGGAGATTCAGTCTCTAGACTCATTTCCTATAGTTTGTGATTTTCCTGATTTTTTTCCTATCTATCTACCTAGATATCTTGATTATAATATGTGTTTATTATTTATCCTATGATTTGAATGACCTATTTCTATGGAAACTTACTATATGGCTTCTATTGAGGTTTTGGAGATAAATTGTCATCCTTAGTATCTTCTAGGTAAGGTGTAATACCCCAA